>OZ014448.1:11259345-11422875 GCA_963966035.1 Acleris laterana | reverse complement strand
AAGAGTTGTATCTTTTGAACCATAATTTGTGTATTATGGTGGATTAACTAACAAATTAAAAAAAAGTGAAATAATAAAGCGGGTCCCTATAAAAGGAACGTCTTTTTTAACATATTTTCATTTTAGTTTGATCATGTATAACACTTTTTTAGGTCAATAAATACACTTAGAACTAGGTTTTTTTTGCATCAATGCTCGATCTGATTTGATATTGAAACTCAAAGAGTAGTTCAAACTAATTTAGAATGTAGCTTAACAATTAAAGCTAACAAGGCTTACCTTGTCTAGAGTGGGTAGCTTGTGACGTCGACGCTCCTATTTCAGGCGGCGCACTCCTTCTGCGAATACATTATCAAAGTTTGACAATATTCTTTAAACAATAAGGGCTTATATTGTTTTGTTTTATTTATTTAATGTTTTCCGCGCAACGCATATTTGTATACTTAAGTGACTATTGCATCGCCTAGAGCTCTAATGTAAAAGCTTGAAGTTAAATTAATTCTGGCTGTTTCTGTCGTTTCTCTATGACTCTCCTGACTTGAAGCCTTACCGATTCTGGCCAGATTAACCGTACAACCCGGATGGCTGTGAATCCATAATTAACAACTGGGAAGAAACATTTTTCATATGAATTAGTTATCCCTAATCCAATCTGTGCGTGTTCATGTATGTGGGTCATACACACTCGAAAAAACAAATTGTTTCTCCTGTGGTCAATAGTTAAAGGCTTGTGTGCATTTAAGTTACGATTTTATTTGATTGGACTATAGTATTCTTGACGCCGCGCCGTCAGCCAGAAAATTAGGCCTTAAAAACGTTAACTTCGGGTATGTCCACAGGAAAGACGGTAACCTATATCTGTGTATGTACAGGTCAGCTCACCTGGCGGGGTCGTGCGCGGCGGCGCGCGCGCGGCGCGGCTCGGGCGCGATCTGCGCGTACGTGTCGGAGCCCTCGCCCGCGCTCGCCTCCTCGATCGCCGCGTACATCTCATCTGCGACACATGCTTTTCTATTTTATATTTTTCCTCGCATTTGTTACACCTTAGCCTCGCGTGAGAGATTACCCATTGAAAAAAGTTCGGAAACAAAATATCTGTACGCATTTGGGTAAAAATCAAAATAAATGTACATAAAGACGCTATTTAAATGTCACTTAAATGATGTCTAACTTACAATTTCATTACAAAATGACATATGTTTGACGTTAACCAACAGTTTTGTTACGGTGACAAAACTCTCTTAACTGGACATTTATCTTGATTTTTACCCATTTGACTTTATCCGTGACCGAAATGTGTTACTTATAAATGTTAACCAAAGTTTTAACAAGGATACATTTTTGCACAGTGGAATTAGTACATAGTTTCAAATTTAAACATAAGTATTTAAAAAATTGTGTTTGCCACACGAATTTATTGAAGGTGTTAAAACAAAAAGTACTTCAATGTACTTATTTCTTTTGTTAGCAGTACAATAATGAAAAGCAAACAAATAACAGCTTTTAGGATAAGCTACGTTAGTAGAATTAAACTCTTCTAAGGGTCATCTTGTGTAAATAAATGGCATTGTCTCAGATACCCATTTCAAGATAATAGTATATTAATACGACGCTTACACTGATCTGTATGGTACAGTCAGATTCCCAAAACGGGTGAGAACTGACTGACATGTAATTGTTTTAAGTTTGTCATCTTATGCTTTAGATACAGGAACATCCTAGTTCAGGCACGTTATTTAAGTGTCTTTTTTTGGACAAAATTATGTAATGTGAAAGTGCTTTGAATAATGACTTATTATTTATTGTTATTACGGCCCTAAATCTATGTCGTATATCTCACCCGAGTCGTCGGAGACGGTGGCGTAGTGCGCAGACGCCGGTACGATGTGAGCGCGGATATTACTCAGGGGCTCGCGCACCGAGATACTCGTGTAGCCCTCTGTGGAAATATACATTTGTTAAACGACGCCGGTGAAACCACTTTTATATACAATAAACGGTATGTAGTGTAAATGATATGGAAACTCGTTGAGTTACGGTAAATACCAAATGGTATACAATTTATTCAATTTAAATCTTCTGTGACCTTATAATGCTCTAGTTCCTATCAGCAGAACACCCGAAAACCCACAACAGTCGTTAACGGAGAGTAGGACAATTTGACTAACACGCTGACCATCTAGATCACCAGACCTCATACCAAAATATTGAAAACAGAATGAAGTGGCAGCAGTTGGGCAGCATTTTTTTATTTAGATCAGGACCCGCGCCGATAACACGCCAATATAATAAAGCCAGTACCACATATACGGGATTCACTGAATATTCGTGTTGGCGTTACTGGCTCTAACATAAAGACAAAAAGAAACGCCTACACGTAAATTCGGCGAATCCCGCATATGTTGCGCCGGTTTAACACTAATGGTACTAACTGGCTGAGTCAGTGGAGTCCCCGCTGTAGTGCTGCAGCTCGGGCCGCGGCGACGGCGGCGTGATGTACGGCAGCTCATGGCTCGACGGCAGCTGGCCGCTGATCGCGACCCGCGCCGATATCACCACAGATTCTGAAAAGTTAAATATTGTGATAAATCTTTTTTCGATCGTTGCACAGTGGTTGTGTTAAACGGCTAGTTTTTTGACACATGTGTACAGGTCGATTCACAAGAGTTGGCACGAATGGATTGAACGAAAGTAATATATGTCACCTATCATTGTGTGAGTGCCGTCCTTTGAACCGATGTTCGAATTTCAAACCGAAAACCTGTTACTATTTTACACACTAGTATACAATCCATTCGTTCAATCCATTCACTCATTCAGTCCATTCGTGCCAACTCTTGTGAATCGACCTGTACAGATAGTACACTGTAGTTCTAACGTTCACCTATTGCTTTAAACGCAATATGTGCGTTCTATCAATATGCAAGCTCTGTACAAAACAAACCTCGAAAAATGATGACGGCAGTGAATGCGGTTATACCTCATAACAATTAAGACGTCGATCGTCCAGTGGCGCGCCCTCATTGCTATTATTGTGTTTTCTTACTAGCTAAAGAATTTCCTTGGAATCGGACGATGCTTTTTTGTAGCGCGAGTTGAAACAGAATTTATAGGATGTAACGATCTTTAATAACAATTACCCTTATATTAGTCATGTTAACGGGAAAAGGTGGGCATTTCTTTCCGGTAAGTTGATAACTCGAAGATCAATTTTATTGTTATTAAACTATGTGGTTGTGGTTTCATTTGTAGTACAAAATAGACACCCGATTTCAAGAAAAAACTTTAGCTTATTAGAATACACAGGGGGCGCCACTGTACAACCGGCGTACGCTTGGCGCAGTCTGAACTACAAACACAACATAGAATGACAAGTACCTATGACATGTCATAAGAATTACATTTATAATGACAATATAATCATGTTCATGTACAGTAGCTAGCAATATGATTACTAATCAACTCGGGGTACAGTCGGCCTTATAAGTAGCTGCACACTTTAGTACTGTGTCGCTTTAGCGTCCTTTATAGATTAGTGCAGCAGTTCACACAAGCTTTCAATTTCAGTACAAAATGTGAACTTTGAATCGGTTCCCAATTCTTTACTTACCGAATGGCAAAGTAGCCATAAGTAAACATAAGGTGATGTCTGATGTGTCACTTATTGCCATTGGGTCATTACGTTATCAAAACAAGTCAAATAACAAATGTCTATCTGAAACTCGATTAGGTGCGCCGTTTATTGCCACTATTGTTATACAGATAATGTGGAACAACACCTCATTCAATTAAAATTCAAACATTCAATTAAACAGATTTTATAAAACCGGCTAGGTTAACCCCAAGTTAAATTATTCTAGAATGTCAAATTCATATAAGAGCTATTTTGACGAATAAGTATCAATTTCAGCATACAGTGTTAACAGCTGTCAAAATGTATTAACTAAAAGTTGATTAACATTGATTCAATTTAACATCGTTCGGTGAAATTAGTACTCAACCTGTTAATCGGGAGTTAACCAAGGGTCAAAGTTTACGTACAAGCGGGTAAAATTCCTTCACCCGGTCGGGTTTAAAGTGAGTTTTGATTATCTTCTGTACAAAGGATGCAAAATTATCCTGTTAGTTGAATGGGATATGCATCTTTTGGCGGACAATCAATATATCCTATTTATCCTAGCGAGTTATTTTAGACACCTCTTTATGCTATAAATATTTAAGTATGTATAATTATTTATTGCTTGTAGAACGGATGGCCGATGGGCCAAAGAGTTGTCTAATAGCAGCCACATTCCGGAAGCAGCATGGGTTTCCGCACAAGACCAACTATTTGGAGAGCCTCTTATTGTGACGATACTTAGGGGACGCCTACGGCGAGCAGTGAACCTCTTTTTGCTCATCATCGGAATAGTTATTTGTGCAACAAGAGAGCAAAGTTGGTTTGTACTGCGAGTGTTGATTTTGAATCCCGAGTAATCGAGGGAATAAAAATATGAGGGAATAAAATTTTCACGTGGGAGAGCCAAGCTTCGGCATGAATGGGCCGGCTCGACCGGAGAGATACCACGGCCTCACAGAAAACCGGCGTGAAGCAACATTTATTGCATTTCGCCGAGTGAGTGAGGTTACCGGAGGCCCACTTCCCCTCCCCCCCAATGATGGCGCAGTTATGTAATAGGATACCCCAGGAGGGTACCAGCTGCGTTTGCGTTGGAGAATCCCTCTCTGGACTTCCATGCTCAGGATACACTGTACCTGAGCGTGGACGCCCAGACTGCCCCTCGTACTCTGGGGGGGGCAAAACCGCGCTCAGTTATTGGCCATCTGCCGGAGGTAAGGGCAAAGCAGCTACGGCAACCCCCGCCACGTTTACCGTGGACTTCTGCAACATCAGGGGCTTACACTCAAACCTTAATGCTGTTCACCACCACCTCGAGACAGCAAAGCCGGCCTTGCTCTTTTTAACTGAGACACAGATATCATCTCCAGCGGATACATCTTACCTCTCCTATCCTGGGTACGGACTGGAACACTCCTTCGTACCTCGGGCTGGGGTGTGCGTGTACGTTAGAGATGATATCAGTTCTCGCCACCTCAGCAATCTTGAAGGTAGGGACCTCTCTATCTTATGGCTACGTGTTGACAGCGACGACCATCCGCGCGTCTTTGCGTGCCTGTATAGGTCCCATAGCGGTGATGCCGAAACGGATCGACTTATGGAGCAGATCCAAATGGCTGCAGACTCTGTACAACAGCAGATCCCATCCGCAGAGATCGTTATACTTGGCGATTTTAACGCCCACCACGCCGAATGGCTCGGCTCTAGTAAAACCGATCATGCGGGGAGATCTGTTCACGATTTTGCTCTGGCATACGGCTTGACACAACTGGTTACTGCGCCCACGCGAATCCCAGATGTGGAGAGCCAGGAACCATCCCTGTTGGACCTTCTGCTGACTTCGCATCCGGCTGGCTACCAGTTATCCATTGAAGCCCCTCTCGGGTCCTCGGATCATTGCCTAGTCCGGAGTTCGGTGCCACTCACGCGCCCGCCGCTTCGGCGAGCTGCTCGTGGCCACCGTGTGTGGCATTACAAGTCGGCAGACTGGGATGGGATGCGGACATTCTTTTCGTCCTACCCTTGGGGGCAAGTTTGCTTCACGCCCAATGATCCCAACGTCGTTGCTGATTCCGTTGCTGACGTGGTGCTGCAGGGAATGGAACTTTTTATTCCGTCATCTGCAGTCCCAGTTGGTGGCAAATCCCAACCTTGGTTTGGTCAATCTTGCAAAAAGGCTTCTTGCCGGAAGCAGGAATGTTACCAAGCCTGGGTAAATGCAGCGACGGCACGGGATGACCAGGCCAGTGCGTTAAAAAAGCAGTTTAACTTTGCCTCTAGGTCCTTCAAGAGGGTTATTGCCAGGGCGAAGTCATTGCACATTGGTAGAATTGGCGAGAGACTTGAACGCCTCCCATCGGGAACTCGTGCTTTCTGGTCTCTTGCCAAAGCTATCCAGGGAAACTTCTGCACGCCATCTTTTCCACCCTTGCACATGGGAACTGATTCCTTGGCCTACGACGCAAAGGAGAAAGCTGATCTCCTGGGCAAACTCTTTGCGTCCAACTCGACCTTGGACGATGGGGGACGCGAACCGCCGACCGTACCGCGGTGCGAGAGCAGCATGCCGGATGTCCGGTTCCATCAAAGCTCGGTGCGTAAAGCACTTTTTTCCCTCAACATTCATAAGTCGAGTGGGCCCGATGGAGTCCCTCCTATTGTGTTGAAGACATGTGCTCCAGAGTTGGCACCGGTTTTAACGCGTCTTTTTCGACTCTCCTACTCCTCTAGCGTAGTCCCGGCTTCATGGAAGTCAGCTTTGGTGCACCCGATCCCAAAAAAAGGTGACCGCTCAAACCCGTCCAACTACAGGCCAATAGCCATAACTTCCCTGTTTTCGAAGATAATGGAGTCCATTATCAACTGCCAGCTTTTAAGGTACCTAGAGGACCACCAGCTGCTTAGTGACCGACAATACGGTTTCCGTAGGGGCCGCTCGGCTGGTGATCTTCTAGTTTACCTCACACATCGTTGGGCACAGGCGATCGAGACTAAGGGCGAAGCATTGGCAGTTAGTTTGGACATTGCGAAGGCTTTTGATCGGGTTTGGCACAAAGCACTTATTTCTAAGCTTCCACTTTATGGGCTTCCCGAGAGATTATGCGAGTGGGTTACCAGCTTCCTAGCAGACAGAAGCATAAAAGTCTTAGTTGACGGTGCATGCTCTGACTCCATCTCTGTTAATGCTGGTGTCCCTCAAGGCTGTGTGCTATCACCCACGCGTTTCCTTCTGCATATCAATGACATGCTGCAAGTCTGCGGCATTCACTGTTATGCGGATGATAGCACAGGCGATACCTTCTACACCGGCCGCGCCAATATTTCTCGGGACAACGTCGTCGAGAGCCGAAACAAACTTGTGTCTGAAATTGAGACTTCTCTAAAAAAAGTTTCAGAATGGGGTCGACTTAATTTAGTCCGTTTTAACCCCACAAAGACTCAAGTTTGCGCGTTCACCGCTAAGAAGTTGGCGTTCGATGCATCACCTCGTTTTGAGAGCACTCCCCTCACTGCCTCAGCCAGTATCGAAATCCTTGGTGTCAACATTTCGAGTGATGTCCAGTTCCGCGGTCATTTAGAGGGTAAGGCCAAATTGGCCTCGAAGAAGCTCGGTGTGCTCAACAGATCGAGACAGTATTTCACTCCGGCCCACCGCCTGCAGCTGTACATGGCGCAGGTACGGCCACATATGGAATACTGCTCTCATCTGTGGGCTGGGGCTCCCCAATACCAGCTTCTCCCTCTGGACCGCATCCAGCGGAGAGCCACTCGAATTGTCGGCTGCCAGCGTACTTCTGACCGGCTTGACTCCTTGGCGCTGCGTAGAGATGTAGCCTCACTCTGCATTCTCTATCGCTTGTACAACGGGGAGTGCTCCGAGGAGCTGTTCGGATTAATTCCTGCCGCATCCTTCCGCCTTCGTCCTACGCGACAGAAATTCCACCACCATCATTTAGATGGCTGGCAGTCCACAACTGTGCGTTTCACACGGAATTTCCTGCCTCGCACAACTAAACTGTGGAATGGTCTGTCGCCTGCGGTATTTCCGGACCGTTACGACCTTCAAACCTTCAAGAAAAGAGCGTACTCTTATTTGAAAGGCCGGCAACGCACCTGTGACTCCTCTGGTGCTGCAGGTGTCTATGGGTGACGGTAATCGCTTTCCATCAGGCGATCCGTCTGCTCGTTTGCCTTCCTATACCATAAAAAAAAAAAAAAAAAAAAAAAAAAAAAATATGAGATGTTTTAGCAGCGGGAACATACCTCTTACAAGGTGAAACAATACAACAAGGTGAAAATTAAACCACATGTAGGTATACTTGTTAAAGAAACAATTAAAAAAAAATCGGATCCCATTGACTGCCATACATATTGGTCATAATGTATTGTTAGTCATACTTTTTTTTGTCATAACTTCTTTCAGGCTGAAGTTACAGTTTTTAATAAATGTTTATCGTGTAGATCAGTTAGGTTAGGTTAAGTAGTTTAGTTTTAAAAAAATCCTGAAAAAATAACCTTGTCCTGATAAAAATGCATTATGACTTGCGGAAATTATGACTTAAAACACATTATGACTTAAAATATTTATGGCAGTCAATAGTAGACCCAAAAAAAACAAAAGTTAAAGGATAATTATGGCATATGGCAGTTTCGCATATGTACCAAAACATTGTTGCCATTTTTTGTAATGAAAATGTAACTTACTTTCATGCTCGCAGGAAAAAACAAAAACAGCAAAACCTGCCTTTTTGTGGTGCTGAGGAGAAAACTATTTACATTGATTATCGATTAATTATAGAATTCATTAGTGAAACTACCTGCAGCTGACTGAGAGGCGTCCCGCTCATCAATTTGTATTTCATCTTCCCTCGGGTCAGGTGTTATTTCCACAACACTGAAACATTTACAAAACTTCACGTAAATATAAATAAAAAAAAACGATTATTAGTTTTATTATTAGTTTTTTCCCCCTTTTTACCCGTGATGATAGCAAAAGCAGAATAGGTCATAGAAATTCATTTCCCGCGAATATCAACACAACGCCACACGTCCGCCCCACATGAATGGCTAGCGTAAACTGATGTCTGATCGTGAATGAATGAATATTGACAAACGTTACTCACATGTTATGACTCTCGTTCTGTAGCTTCGCATACGCGTGCTCGTAGGGATGGTCTCGGCTGGTAGATGCTTCCGCCACAATCTTGTTTCCTGAAGATAGCACAGCATACTTAGATATCGACATTTATCACGACAATTTAGCAGATTAACGCAAAAACAATTTAATCAGTAAGTAGATACAATATGTCGCGGCGGCTCTTTCATGTGTTAAACCTGTGATAGTTATTTATAGTACAAACTTTCTACGGTAGCAAATACTTCTGAGAAGAGATAAGAATTCATTGACCGGTATCAGGACGTTTAGTGATAGACAAAGTACAATGAAAAATAACACAATTATTGTTTCATCGTTACAAAATTGCTTTATTTTATCTTCTAAGAGCCACCGAGATGAAGCGTAGTTAGCGGACTCCATGTATTCTTAGATATTCTCTCTAAATGTTGTTAAAACCACTTCTCTGTTACTGTCCTCTGTTCTGCCCTACTATGCTTAGTGGCGATATCTCAAACAAACACCTATAGAAATTGCAACATTGTTAAAAGCAGAACAACCTTGAGTCTGCTTTGGCTATTTAATTTTGTTATTGCATTTATGCTTACGAGGGCAGTATTCCAGTGCCAATTTTTGCGTTTTACAGTTAGTTGGAAATGTAAATGAAAAATACGCTTAATTATATTATCATCCCAGGATCAAATACAAGTTATGATGCCACCCACGTAGAAAGTAATGTTCATTTGAATTCTGTACTGTGACGGGCACCTCGTCCAAAGTCATAATTTAAATAACGAAGGGTACAGACTTTGGGACACTAACTAAAAAAAAACGAACGTGGTCCATCTCCAATATTCTTTGTTACGCCATAGGGAGACTAGAAGTTTACATATGGCATAGTGGCGTTGAAAAGGGAGTTCATTGCACCAATTAAGGGTGAATCAACTTTTCGACCCACACGTATTTATGTATAAAACATGGAGCAACAAACCACGCAGCATGTCGCCAAATCAGGTAGGTTAAAAAGTTCATTGAGAAGTATAATCAGGTTAGCTTTACACTTTTAAGCGACTATATATCTATATTTTTTCCGCCTGAGAACGGCATATTTGAGATAAAAAGGTAAAGAGATTAAATGACATTTCTTGGAAACTGGACTTATCTATGCGATACTGCAAAAGAAAAAATACTGATTGAAATGATTAAGTTTTTTGGATAATGATTTGTTATCTATGAAATCTAATTTTCATAATAAATGATAAATGACACTCATGGTCATGAGAGTTTAAAATTTAGTGCAATTAAGTTGAGGACATGTCTCAGACGATTATAATCTGTGTTTGTATAGGTTTTTCAAGTACCTATGGGTGAGTTTCGCCTGCGATCGTTAGTGGATTTGATTAAGAATCGGCCAATACATAATTGGCGTAAAACCGGTAACGTCACAACTATAATGCTTGTTGCACCGGATTTTTCGTAACAAGTTAATAAATAAGTTTCTGCCAAAAATTCAATTTTTGGGACAAGCTTTTATTGCCGACTGTACTTTTTTGCACAGTCGTCATCTACTTCTCAAGACGTTTCTAAGAAGCCCTAACACGACGGGTTAATCATGTGTAAATTAGGAGTTTCTATGGCCACCCTGAGTCTCCATCATCAGACCAGCTCGATGGTACTATATTATTGTACTGCCATCAGAACTAAAGGCGTATGCAAATTTTCAGCTTCATCGGAGACCGGGAGTGGGTCAAATTTAACTTTTATAATTTGACCCTTACCTACATACATACATTGCAAGTTAAATAAAAGCTTTTATAATAGAAACTAGTCCGATTGGAACCAACTTCATACGATTTTTTTTTCGCGAAATATGTTCAGGAACACGTAGTTAAAATCTTTCGGGTTACTTGGGCCCACAGTCTATAATATTATGGATACGTTTTGTGTCCTGTGGGGTTATTATGACGTATCTGTGCAATTCATTTTACGCTGAGAAAAAAGGACAGAGTTATGTTCTGTCCTTTACGCTCACCGTAAAATGAACTGCATTGCCATGTCGTAATAACCCCCCTGTTCTGTGAGACTACCTACAGCTTTAATGGGCGTCCTAGACAATCCACCGGCCGGCCGATTTTAGCCTGTCAATTCATCGTATTAGAACATAACTTTCTCATTATAATAGATAGGTGCGTCCCTCTCGGACTGTCAGTTTGCCTATTAGTTTGACGCGACCATAAGTGTCTCAAAATCCCATTTAAAGATTGCTGAGAAGCAAATGATGTGCTCATAATTATCTCCAATGGATTTGTGTCAAGATAGGGGGTGGGCCATTCTTGTTTGTTTAGATGCACCTTGCCTCTGAATGCGTAAGCTTTCGTCGCTAAGCGTCGCCGGTGGGTTTAGTAGTGTAGTGTGCGTGTCTATACGCATAACAACTACAACTATGGTCCACCCGCATCGATATCGTAATCGGATTGTTGATTTTATGAATGCTCTCATAACATCAATAGAATAGGAGCTCTCATAACGTCAATAATAGGGTTACGATATCAAAGCAAGATGGGATAATAGGACGTGGAATAAATGCCCAGTTTATTTTTCAAGCTCGTCGCTCGTTGGATCTCTTTCATGGTGTGCTAATAATGAGGAGAATTATGCTAGCATCCCAGATTAAAGAAATGTTTGAAACGATAAAAAAAGACATAGGTATGTAGGTACAAAGACAAATCTGGTCACCTTAGGTACTTTTTCTGAACCAGAAGCCACGGCCGTAATTCTGAATGAGATAAATGATCTGTTCCGAGTCTTACCGGTAGTTTTAGTTGTGTAAGGGACACCATACATCTAGGCAAGTGGCGACCAGCCGAGACGAACGTCTTTTTTACTCCTATCGCATGGACAAAGGTTTTTCTGATTGGATTAAGATTCTGAATCCGCGTCGATACATGGGCAGAGACCCTAAGTTGGTGTTCGATCCCAGGATCGACAGCCGTGGAGGAACATCGAGGCGTTGACTGCTTTCTTCGCCTCTTCCAATGTCTCCTACTGTCGGAGCGACTGTTGCGCGTGATGGCCCATCACGCATGATGGGCCATGGGCCAGCGTAAGAGTGTAATACAAGAATATGTTGCTCGCGCTACGTAGTAGTGCAGAGGGCCATGATCTTGTATGAGTATAAATAACGGTTTTTACAATAGGAATTGTATTACTAGGGTAGTTCAGAAAAGGTTTGTTAAAAAACGGTTGAGTGTTTTTTAGAGTTATCAGTTTTGAACGCACAGCTGCAATAATTTCGGAAGTTTTTATCAATTAAACACTTATTTACCTTCGTCTAAGTTGACTGTAGCATATATTTCCGATGCTGTGTCTCCGCTGTCATGCCTCCCCACCGGCTGCGGGATCTCCGGCAAACTACGTTGGCTGTTTTGCGTCGACGCCCTAGATCATAGACATAGATTAAAATATGATAATCACTCTTTGAACGACCGCTACTTCTATTCGTAGCTACTGTGCTGATTGATATCAACAAGATAAATAGATATCGATCTATTTATCAACGGTTTCTTGCTCTACTTTGTGTTTAACCGTGGGCTAAAAATTAAGTTTTCATATTATTGTTCTGTTTTTGCTGCTAAGCATGATACGTGTTTATGGCAAGCAAGAAAAGCACCTATTCGTCAAAACGCAGCGCCTAAAATGAGGATTTTTTTTACTTTTCCGTCGTCAACGGTTTAACGGGAGAATTTCTTAGGGGATGCTGAGCGCAATTAAATACTTTGAACAATAAAAGGATATTCGTGTTCATGACGATTTGCGAGTTATTCATAAATTATTTCCTTTGATTAGGTGTTAATAAGGCCTTGTCGTAAGACGATGACGGAATGTAGGTACGGACAAGTACCTAGTGATACATAAAATAAGTAATTTGGAGCTGTATAGGTATCTCTATTACTGATTTTCCTATTAGTGTTTAAAAAAAATATGTTTTAAACGAAATGACATCTCGTAATGTAGCTCCTTTTCGTGACAGGCTTGAGTCAGATATCTGGGCAGTGTTTATTTTTAATATTATGCTGTTAGGTATAGGTATAATTATGTATAATGGTGTATGTTTATAAGGAAAATAGGCACTTGCTGTCAGAAGCAAAAACAGCTGAAAATGTATTTATGATCATATTTTTTTATATTATATACTGTCCTTGTCAGCATTATTTAGTGTTGGTATCGGTATTCCACCACAAATATGAACCATGCAAAAAGCAAGCTAGATATTTGAACAAAAAATTTTTTTTTTGTAATCAGACATTCATAAATAGCAAAATATTTCATTGTCTTAATTATTTCTTCGAAACAGTCTGATAAAGATTAAAATAACATTATCAGAAACTGATCTATAGTTCTTTATCATTAAATTAATAATTTAAGTGTTAAATTAATGCTAAGTATGTTAGGGGTTTTTAAGCGTTGGGTTATTTTTTTAGTAAATTAGTAGCCTGTTAGCTAAGTGGCTGGACAAACCGCTTGACGGACGCCGGTGTGGTGGGCGTCGGGGACGGAGCCTCCTCATCGAATCGGATTTTGACCACACCAGCCGTACCACCCAACTCACTTCTGTCGAATATAAGCATTTATTTATTTATGAAAAGCAAAAATTAAAATTGTTTCAATAACACAAAACAACATTTATTATGTATTTATTTATTAACAATTAATCATAATTCAGAAAATAATCTGCCTACCAGGATGCAAATAAAAACATACAACTGTGAAATGAAATAAAATGAATAAGAAAACCCTGAGATGCGCTTTAAACCGACGTAGTAGGTATTCATTGGCAGACACTTGACCGTCATTACCATTTCATTATAATAAGATCACAATAGTTCTTTGAGCATACCTATTCATAATTACTTGGTACTACCAGTTCCTATTATCATAATAGTCTTAATAATTTGCATGCAGCTTAAAAAATAAACAATGATTCAATCAACATAAAAAGATAAGTTTGATAATATCATGAAATCAGTCATGTTCAACCATTACACAGTTTAATGAAATTTCAAATTTCAGCTACTCTATCTCTATTATTCATTTATCATATTACATACAAAGTTTATAAGTATATAAACAAAATGACCTGTTTTCATTATTCTTGAGTTGTCACGTAGGTATTCTAAAACCTATAATCGTTATTTAAAGGAGGAAAATGTAAATTACCTACTGTTTTTTTCCACATCACTTAACAGCAGTAACAATAATTTAAAATTGTGCTATTTTCTGTTATTTTCATTTAACAAACTAATTGTTTTTCTTACTTATACTAATTAAACATGTAGATTACAAATATGAATTACATTTAATTGGAATATGTTACAAAGCTGCATAAAAGAAAATGGTTTTTAAAATCAGATTTAAGAGAGACAAATTTGTTGTAAAAAATGATTTTAGTAATATTCATTTACTTCATTTAGTCACTTCTAGCCCCTCATATGTCAGAGGTGAAAAAATGGATCTCTTCGGATTATGATATAAACCAAAAAAAATAAAGCTTAAAGTATCCAAATTTGAGAACAGACCTGTGTCAAGACATACAAGGGACTAGAGCACTGGAAATTTTCAGAAGAGGAAATAAATATTTTTAAAAAAATAGGATAGCAAAAACTGGAATAAAATACAGAAAAGATGGTAAGGAAGTAGCAGTCTAAACACATCCTTAACAACTGTATTGGCAGCTTTTAATTTATTTTTTTACCACAGAACTATTGCTTGGTTCAGTCACCTAAATTTTGAAAGGAGTTTATAGGCATTACATACAACTGTTTTTGCAAAAAAACTGCCAAACAGGATTTTTTTAAATCAACCTCTTCTGAAAAGAAATAGGGATAGTAGTGAGAAAGTAATTCTGTGTTAGAAGTCGCAGGTATCCTAGATAAAAATATAAGCGCAAAAATATTTGATTCACTCTTATTAAAGCTACTGTCACCTTTTATAGCTGACATAGATACACTATTGTAGATTTTGTTTTAATTTCATTAGTAATTAATTTATCCATCTCCAAATAATGGTATAAAATATTGACCTTCATATCCATTTAACACTGATGCACATACATCTACCGTCTAACATTTTTGCATTGAAATAATTAAATGGTTTATGTTAATGAGACCTCAGCGTAAGCTGTTGATATGAATATACAACAACTACTCCTGTTTAACAAGTTTGCAACAAAATGTAAATTATGTTTGGCATTATAATCAAAATGGAAAGATCCATGAAGACTCCAAGGTTGTGGTTGTGTCAATGATAAAAATTTCAACCTTACTGACAATGGTAAGGTTTATTTTTGAAACCAACAAGAACAGATTTTAAATAAGTTAATGGAATATGGTAAAGCAGACCAGGGAACTTACTTCTGATTGGAGTTCTTGCAGCCACAAACACACAACGAAAGTACGGTGACGAGGGACACTAGCACCCCCACACTCAAAGCTATCTCTATTAAAGTATACATAACCAGAGTTTATCAATTAATCAAACCCGACTCATTAACGGGATGCCATCCATAACCAACGTCTGTTAAGTCACTCCTTTAAAGAGACACGCACTGTGTACATAACTTTCTTCCATTTGAGTAAAATGCATAAAAATGTAGGGCACTGGAGTTAGCGACCACATAAACTTAGCTAAGCGATGTAGGAACCTCACTGTTTCCTAGTACTTGTATAAAATTGTAACTTCGACTTCATATCAATAAAAATATACTCAAGGAAACGTTCAAAATATTAAAAATATTTTAAAACAAAATCGAAAGCACAAAACACGTCTTCACGGGTGCAAATGTCATAAATATTGACCAGTTCTCTATTCTCATGTCAAAAGTGATGAAGCGTCACTCGAGATTAAATGTCAACTGCCACTTCCATCGCATACAGATTTCGAGATATCTCGTATGAAAGTGACTTTATCTCTACTAAAACGATTTGAGAATCGCTTAGCTATTTACCTAATTATTATTTTATTATGCAATTTAGCGCAGAAGAAACTAGAACTTGATATTTTTATGACCTTTCCGTACGAGGGGTTGGATCGTTACCGTATACCAGCTGACGTATACAGGGTGGAAAGTTGAGATGGGGGCAGTAAGGGCAACTACTAGATCCCTTGCTGCTATGCGAAAATGCTCTTAGGAGACCTTAACTTTTTAAGTGATGACAAGCTTTTTTTTTGTAATTTTTTTAATCTGTGGGTGTTCTAGTACTCCAAACAAAGTTGGTATCAAAAAGTATTTTAATCCTTGATAGACATGGGACTGATTAAAATAAAATAAATACTCGCATCTGTATATACATTTTATCAAAAATAAGTCATGACAACATCACTTAAAAAGTTAGTAAGGATCTCCTAAGAGCATTTTCGTGTAACAGCAAGGGATCAGTAGCTGCCTTTACTGCCCGATCTCAATTTTCTACCTGTATAACCGGCGACGCGAGACATCCCGAGGCAGACCGAATACGAGTTTGTACATGTGCTCCATCACAGTGAAAATAATTTGGGAAATAGGGTCTTGACCTTCGCGAGTATGTACAGCTGGCATAATAATACAAATTCCGTTTACCGATTTATTTTGACTTCTATTCAAAACGCAGGGCATGGCAACATTCAAATTTTGGTTTAAAAGGCTGTCAAGCAACTGTCAAGCAAGCTAAGCAACTGTGAAAGCGCGGGAACTGTTGATTGAGAAAGGCGCACTTTTTGTAAAATATTTTTGGAAAATTCCTTTTTCCTGTATTAACTGTATATATTGTTGTGAAATTGGTCTGTATACATTTAGTTAATAAGGTTTTTGTAATATAGAGATGGGGGGGGGCCCCAAAGCGACCCAAACACTCCGGCTCTGCCGATGATCCCGAGGTCGCCGAAGAAAAATATAGGGTTTATCAAGTCAGGAGTTATGCGAGAAAATACCCGGAAAACTCCAACAAAACCGAGTTCGTAGTTTTCTTGGCTCACGGCAAAGTTGACAGCCCAATAACCGATAGAGACCGCCTGAAACTCTCTGAGGCGATTCGCAAGTACTGCGTCTCCGGCATTTTACATCTGAGGCCGATAAATAGATACAAAGTTGGTGTAACTTTTGATTTATCAAATAACGCCAATGTATTCTTACAGAATACCAACCTGTTAGACGACTTGGACATGGTGGCTACAATACCTGCAGCGGACACCGAAGTCACGGGGGTTCTGACTTCCGTTCCCACAGAATTGTCAAATAAAAAAATTTTTTCGTTGATAGGAAGTTCGAGGAACGTAATCCAGGTCCGGCGTTTCATGAGGAGAATGCGTGGTGAAGATGGCGCTGTGTCATATCTACCTACACAGACTGTCGCGGTCACCTTCGCTTCGACTCAACTGCCCGAACATGTATTCCTTGATCACTGGAGACACGAGGTCAGCCTATATATTCCTCCAGTTAAACAGTGCCTGCGCTGCATGCGTTTTGGCCACATTGCTAAATTTTGTAAGAATGCAGAGGTCTGTTCTATATGCACAGAAAATCACAGCTTCCGGTCTTGCTCTGTACAGTCAGCTAATGCCAAATGTGCAAACTGTGGTGGCAACCATGTTGCCATAGCAGCAGCATGTCCATTGAAAAAACAAAAAATAGAAGAAAACAAAATAAAATCTCGGTCGGTTAAATATGCAGATCTATTTAATGAGAAATCTTTCCCGCACCTAAACGCTAAATCTATAGAAACACACATAAACAATCTTACAAAATCAGACATATTTATGAATTTACTTGTAGAGTCAATAATGAAACTAGTTTCAAATAAAACTACACCAATTAACTCATCATCCATAAAAGAAAGTTTAAGATCCACCTTTAGCAAAAAAACTTAATTAGTAAACTAATGGATATATTAAATATAATTCAATGGAATGCACAAAGTATTGTTAGTAATAAATTGGTACTAAGTAATTTTTTGTACGAAAACAATATACATATAGGTATTATATCAGAAACTTGGTTAAGACCAAACCAACGGTTTAACATTAGAGGTTACAATATTGAAAGAAATGACACTGGTAACAAACATAACGGAGTGGCTATTCTGATTCATAATAGTATTTCATATTCAAAAATAGTTACGAAATTTGATGATTCCATACAAAATATTGGAGCCCGTATAGTGGTTGGTAATAAAGAAATCAGTATCATTAGTTTTTATAGTCCAAAAAACTGCAATCCAGTATTTAGTAAAAATAAATTTGATGCTTTAATAAAGTCTGTTCCCGGTCCTATGATTTTTGCTGGTGATTTCAATGCTCATCATATTACTTGGGGATGTGGTTCCACTACTCCACGTGGTAGAGATGTCCTTGAAATCATTGAAGACAATAATCTAGTGCTTCTTAATGATGGTCTTCCAACTACAGTTGGTTCTTTAAGTTGGCGACCAAACGCTCTTGATTTAACTTTGGTTAGTCCATCTTTGGCTTTGTCCTGTGACTGGTCTGTTCATAATGATCCACTTGGTAGCTATCACCTTCCTGTAATAATAAATGTCTCTCTTAATAATCATTGTAACGTCGATCTTGGTCAAAATAGCATGTTATGTTTTCCTAAATTTACTAACTTTAAACTGGTGGATTGGAAAAAATATCAAGATAAAAATGATACTTTGTTGTCTAATTTTAATGTTTCATCTTATTCTCCTCTGGAAGCTTATTCCTTATTCTGTAAGTGTCTTAAATGTGCCATTGAATCATCTTTACCGGCTCAACTTAGTTCCTCAAATAATTATACATCTCTTTCTAGAAAGTCAGGAAGGAAGCCCTCTTTACCTTGGTGGAATGCTAAATGTTCTGAAGCTGTACAAAAATCCAAAAGTGCTTATGTTAATTTTAAAAATAACCCTTCTGAACAGTTATATTTAGAATTTAAAAGGTTACAAGCTTTTAAAAAACTTACCTTGAAACAGGAAAGAGCAAGAAGCTGGGCATCTTTGTGTAGTTCATTTCATCGTTGTACTCCTCTCTCTGTTATCTGGAAATACATGCGTAAATTCAATAAGTCATACGTTCCTAACAATAGTAATAATTGTAGTTGGGTACCTAAATTTCTTCAAAAATATACTCCAGATCATGTTAACAATAAACAAAATTTTTCGATGAACACTTGTGTAAGTAACTCTAATAATATTTTTTTAACACAACCCTTTACTTTACCAGAATTGAAATCTGCTGTATTATCTAGAAAAGATAGTGCTTTTGGTCTCGACGGAATACCCTACAAAATGCTTAAAAACTTAAAAGAAAAGAGTCTTTTAATATTATTGTATATTTTAAATCATCTTTGGGTTAGTAATGAAATACCTTCATCCTGGAAGACAGACTGCTTGATTCCTATTATAAAACCAGGTAAACCTCAACTAAATGTAGATTCATATAGGCCAATTGCCCTGACATCTTGTGTTGGTAAAATATTTGAACAACTTCTGAAACAAAGGTTGGAGTTTTTTGTTGAAAGTAATAATATATTACCATCTAACCAGTTCGGGTTTCGTAGAGGTCGATCGTCTGCAGAGAGTTTTTGTCAGTTGCAACTTGACATCCAAAATAGCTTAACTAATCGTAATTGTTCTGTGTCTGTTTTCTTTGATATTGCAGGAGCATTTAATAGTGTCAATATTGATGTGCTTTCTATTGAACTGCTTTCTATTGGGCTCCCTGGGAAAGTGGTTCAATGGATTAGCAACTTTCTGTCTGAAAGAACAGTTTTTGTTAAACATAATGGTTATCTTTATGGACCTAGACTTGCATCTGTTGGGGTGTGTCAAGGGGGAATTTTGTCGCCTCTAATCTTCTTACTCTACATTCGTCGTTTAAATTTAATCTTGGGATCAAATGTTAAAAATCTGCAGTTTGCTGATGATCTAGTTGTTTATGCAAGTGGTACAAACTTAACAAACTTGGCTTATATCATTAATAATGCTTTAAATAACTTGTTCCAATATTTTTCGTACCTAAATCTTGATGTCAATCCTCTCAAATCAAAACTGCTCGTTTTTGGGAAAAAAAGCGCAATAATGCCTAATGTTTACTATAATAATATTGTCATTCCTATTTCTCTAGAAACTAAATTTTTAGGTGTCATACTAACTCATAATCTATCCTGGAAAAAATATATTGATAAAGTTACTGCAACAGCTAACAAAGCATTCAATATCTTACGATCTTTAGCCTCAACTTATTGGGGTGCTGACCCCAAAATTCTACTACTTTTATATAAATCAATGATTCGTAGTCACTTTGAGTATGGTTTCTTATGTTTTGCTGGTGAAAGTAAGCTTGTATATATTTTAGATAAAATACAAAATAAAAGTATGCGTCTGATAACTGGTGCTTTTAAAAGCACACCTATAAATGTCATGCAAGTCGAATGTAACCTTCCTCCGTTGTCTATTAGATTCAGCTATTTAAAGGAAAAATTTGTCTTAAAACTGTTTTCGTCTAATAATCAGTTATTGTCCAATTTAATTGCATTACCATGTGTTCCGCCTCGAAATCCTTTATACGTTCTTCAGAATTTAACTGAATTACGGAGTCTCCTTGACAGTTCCAATATTTACAAACCATCTTCTTGGGTGTTGCCATGTTACAATGGCAGTTTTGAAAGTAAATTTCCTGCAATGAAAATTGTTATTGACAGTAAATTATCGTCTAAAGAGGAAGTTAATTGCAATCTATCTAAATGGCATGACCATCGTTTGATTTATACTGATGGGTCTAAAATGGACTCTAATGTCTCTTTTGCCATTTTTGATACTTCTCTAAATAGTGGTTTGGGTTATAAATTAGATAAAAATTGTAGTATATTTACAGCTGAAGCAGTAGCTATTCTTGCAGCTTTAAAACATATCAAGCATCAGAATCAAGGATTTCAAAAATGGCTTATTGTTAGTGATTCCATGAGCGTACTAATAAATTTAGATAATCATAAATTGCATGCTAAAACAAATTACTTAATTTTTGACATTAAACAGTTATGGTACGATCTTTTTGTTACCAATAAAATAATAGTTAGTTTCATGTGGGTTCCGTCTCACATAGGTGTCGTAGGGAATGAAAAAGCTGATTATTTAGCAAAATCAATTAATAATTCACATTCTGTAACTTCTTGCTTTAATGTCTCGATTCCTTATACAGATCTGATTAATATCCTAAAACAAAGAATGATTACAAAATGGAAAATGCACTGGAATCATACTATACAAGTAGAAAATAAGGGACTTTGGTATGCTCCTTTTAATGTTATGATTAATAGCCAACCATGGTTTTGTAAAAGTAACTACTACATAAATAGAAATTTCTACTCAACTATTTTACGCCTTCGTTTCGGTCATTGCCGGTTGAATTTCCATCTTCATCGTTTAAAAATGGTTGATAGCCCTATTTGCTCTCATTGCAATTCTCATGAAGAAACCATTTCGCACATCATCTTCGACTGTTCATCCTTCGGCATTCAGCGCCTTGTGTTGTTAGATGAACTTACTAAAATTTATGAGTCTCATTTGGTCCCGCGTGACATAATAAAACTTCTTGTAAATAATTGTACATACTCACCTTTGTATAAATTCATTGTTAGCACTGTTGGAGAAATATAGTATAATATTGTAAATAATTCTGATATGTTTGTATATATATATATTGTGAATACCGCAGACTTATCTGTGATGATATTTATATTTATTGACTGGATTATTCTTTAAAATGAGGACTGTGTTCCTACTTGATTTGGACTACCTGAACTGGACTTGATAAAATAAAAATATAACACTGAAGACTTTAACACCGGATTTGACTATAAGTATTGAAACAACTGAAGAAAACTCACCACTGGATTTGACTATAATATAATTTATATAACTGAAGACTTATAATGGATTTTACTACTCAAGTATACATAGAAACAACTGAAGATTTATACTGAAGACTTTTATAAGGGATTTTACTTCTCGCTATTTTATGTTCATGAAAATGAGAATTACTGAAGACGAGGCAGCATGGCTTTTGGCCCTAGCCTGTTCGTAAGGACAAATGAAAAAAAAAAAAAAAAAAGCTAAGCAACTGTCACTACTGTCAGTCAAGCAAGTAAATGAAATCGAAAACCGTTGCCGCGTTAATTGTTGTTATTATTTGCAATATTTGGAGTTAAAATTATTGGACAACGTTTAACTTATAATACTGATCATTACTTCTATGAGTGATATTGCTGTTCAAACTTTAAAGTGGCAATGATAATTTAGACATCTGGCGACTAACCTATCAAGATTGCCGGTATGGAGTCCAAAAGTGAAATTTTCACGGAAAGACTGCTTACTGCAGTTTTATGGAATCTCGGACTTCAAACCAGCCTAGCAGTTTTGCTGGTGTTTCTTATTCAAGTGGATATGCTTCACCCACTGTCATGGATATATTCAACTTGCAACGATATCTTTGGTTGGAAGATGGGCTTAAACATTGTGCTGCTGGGACTGGTGTCGTTCTTCCAAGCGTATATTTATGGGTGCTTCTACATGATTCCGCTACCGAAGCACTTCACAAGGTTCTCGATGTTTTTAAATTTGTTTACAACCCAAAATGTAACTTTTAGCCTTTTGTATGCATTAAGTGGTTATTTTACCATGAGTCTGTATTCATCTCTTGCTAAGAGCAACTTCAATGTACTAAAAAAGATATGTGTTAATTATGATGGCCAGTGTCTAATGGAACAAAGCTTATTCTTACAGTTTGGAGGAATGTGGATAGGATTATTTTATTTCCTAAGCACACACATATTTGGTACTAGCATTCTTATGTTTCCCCATGTGTACCAGAACAAATTTCAACAGATGAAACTCGCATTTGGCAAGATACTGGCATTAGGCTTTAAGAACTCTATAATGCCAGTAATATACTATTGTTTGTTTTATTATTTGTGGGGAAGTAAGGCTCGACGTGTAGTTTCTGATGTTTATAGCTTATACCTGGAAGATGCCCCACTGGACAATATTGTAAACCTTATAAGGTCTGGTATTTGGATTGGACTCTGGTTCTACACAAGTTTATTTTTTATCTCAGTGTATGCAATGAGAACTATATTCAATATAGTACTGACACAACCAATTAAATTCCCCATTGAATCTGAAAACAGCTTGACGTTACATGGTGCCTTGGCTCAAAGAAAACAATTTAGTGGGTATTTAGGGCCCCATGATTTAAAAGTTCTGTCCCAGAATGACCCTTCTAGACGGATGCAGATCTTTACTCTTTCGCAGCCAGGAGGGCATCCCAGAAATTGGAATCATATTCTTGAGTGTTGCTTGATTATAATCAACAATTACAATAAGGAATTGGAAAACATAAACTCTGATGCTAAACCAGTTGAAATTGAGAATGCACGGAAAGTTATGAACATTACTCCCACAGGACCATTATACTCCGGACATTTGAGGAATATGGCTCAATCACCACACTTGCACGAACTTAAGGATCATAAGAGAAACAAGTTGGAAGACACATTTGTAAATGCAGTTAAAGATGAATTTAATACTTTCCTGCACAGGCTTTGCCAAAAACCAGGTATTAGTTACTTCTTTGGAGAGCTGACTGATACAAAGCTGAAATACTTGTTGATGCAGGCACAGCCAGTGATGTGGACTTGCGAGGGACTGGCCTTTATTGTTGCGGCTTCTTTGAGAGAGGACAAATATGGCATAGTACAAAATGATCTACCAGTTGTAATATCTGCATTAATTAACCTTAAGGGCAATTTAGATAAGTTAACTAAGCTAGGTCTAGTGCCTAAGAAATATGTCCTGACTGATATGCTCGCAAATAAAATGAAGTCTGCTCTTATATCTTCAGTGAAAAGAAGTATTTACAAGATTGTTATAACATTCTCAAAATATTTACATGAGATACCCATGGATTCAGAAGTTCAAATAGCTGTACAACCATTTTTGCTGTGTAAGGAACCCTGACCTTTGTAGACTACTTTTTGTACTATTAAAAATACTTTAAGTACCTACTTTGCTGTAAGAGGTATCATTTAATCTTAATTCCAGATAGCAATGGTGATTTAAATGTATGTTTCTTATAGATCAAACACATTAAAGAAAATATTTTTCAACTTATAGCATTTAGATTTTCTGAAATTAAGCATATGGGTACCTGAGACACATTAAATAAATAAATGCAAATGTTATAGACAAATTGTTTATTAAAAACATCTAAAACACCAAAAAACAATTTTCAAACAAAGTTCTGAACATTAATTTCTATGTATACTCCTAAACAATACATTCAAACTTACTTAAAAATATTAGTTTCCTACTGTCAACAAACTACACAAATGGCTAGGTACATATTTTTTACTAAAGCAATGTAAATAAATATTTATTTTTAGAAAATATTGTACATAATTTTTTCACCCTATTTAAAATTAAAGCTGAGGCGTAGCTACGTCACCAAAGGCCCTGGGGCAAAAAAAAACTCTGAGGCGGATTTAGCACCCCCAATCTGCTATTCAAACCCATACGAAAAAGGAAAGTGTTAGAATGAAATAACCAGTCGCATGCGCCGCTTTATATCTGGCGCCCTTAGCGGTCGCTCAACCGCGTCCTACCCTAAACCGCTACTGGTTTTATCAATATTTTAAATATGCAAAGATTTTATATCATAAATAATCATAATTAGGTATCATCAGCTAGTGCAATAATAGGTTAGCTAATCAGGTTTTGGGGTCCCCCGAGCTTAGGAGCCCCGGGCACTGCCCCGCCGAGCCCTTCGGTAGCTACGCCACTGAAATTAAGTGTTGTCTAAACCAATTTTTTGATTACTTATTCTTAGTCCATAATTTGGTGTTATTCATAATAGGTAAAAGTTTTTCTTCACTATAATAATATACTACGAGTTTATTGCTCTTTGTATTATTAGGCAGCCAATATGTATCTATTAGTATTTTAACCTTGTTCCTAACAATACCCAAACCTTTTGCAAACATGTAAAGTTACTTAAACATTATAGTGGTAACATGGTTTCGTGGTCTCAGGAACGTCAGGATGGCTTCACCTACATTCCTTTTTTGTTATTCTCCTAGGTCGTCCACAATTCCATGCCGTCTCGTCTGCATACAATTCCCAAATTGTCAACAACCCAACTTGTTCACATTGCTATTTCGACAACTTCTTATCTCGTCTACATTTCTATTATGGTCTACAGTGCTGCTCGTCCATATTGCTATATGGTCCAGTTCTCCATGGTCCACAGACCCAACTCGTGCACATGTCTGAAACACGTCTTACTGATGGCACTTACAATTTTAAAGCGAGTAATAAATTCCATTTTATACAGCCAAGCCAAATTCCTAGAAAGTTTTAATGCGGAAAGCTAGTTATTAATAAACCAACACGGATCCGTGGTTGCCTATCTAGTTATCACATAGAAGGTGACAAGATAGAAATGTGGATGAATTAGGAGAGTGAACCATTTGACAAGAAATTAAGGACAAGTTAAGAAGGTGACAAAATAGGAATGTATCAGGATAGTGGACCGTTTCTCAATAAGGACGACATAGGTGACAAAATAGGAATGCGGGTGAAGTCGTCCTGACCAGTTCATGAAACGGCAGAGACAAGTAAGTACTTACCTATCAGTAGTTATGTAGTATTGACTGAACCACTTCTCATATATAGCCGATCCCTTCGCCATTCCAATTGGGTTAGTCAATATTACAACATGGTCAAGCTTAACTTTTCTTCATAACTTACTAACTAGATAACTAATTTGGTTGCTGACTGTACCTTAAACGTATCGCACTCGCAAGACATACGACTACGACATGTGAGTGACTTTTAATAACAAAGATGAAAAAACAAGGTAATACTACCTATGCGACCAATTGAAATTTCAAAATGACCAATCCGTATGGACGGGGGAGGGCATTTTTTCACAAAAGTACGTAACTTTGTTTATAATAATTTTGTTTTCATAAAATTGTTATTCATAATTTTTAATATCGCTGGAACCGTAAACCGTAAACGTGTAAATAATGCTTGGTTTGTTAGGCATGCGGCACCTGCCCTGCCGGGGAAGTAGGTATGTACAAAATGACACAGTTTTGTTTTTGTACCATAACTTTTTATGGTACACAGCACAGCCATAGTTAACATCAATCATCTTTGGTCCTTACATAATCGAAACTAATAAACATGTTTAGCAAAAAATCATCAAAAAATATTTAACTGACATCGCAATCATAATCCATTTTGTCCATTATCTTCGGACAAATGACATATATACATTAAGTTATATAATTATTGGCATAGCTCGCAAATAAAACGCATAGTTATTTTTGGTACATATCGCCGCATGAAGCGTAAGCCCAACGCGAACAGGGTAAGCTATGCACCGCAGCCAGTCTTCTTGGGCACATCATTGAATGTCTCGCTGTTACTTTCGCGATAAATCCCACTAAATTTAAAAAAACCCACCTGTGTCATTTTGTACATATATGTCATTTTGTACGTATTTCCCTTATCCACTCTCTTCATACTAACTGACTTACACACACACACACACATACTAGGTTAACTGGAAGAGATCCCTTATAGGGATAAGTTCGCCTTTGTACATACTTACCTTTTTTGTTTCTGTTTATTTTTGATTTGTTATTTTCTGTTTGTACAATAAAGAGTTTACATACATACATACATACATACTGGCTACTATAGTAGCCGACCTCAATAAACCCTCGCTTTACTCGTGCTAAAATACCGTTGATTTACCGCGCCTTGGCGGTCGAAATCAGGCGGTCGCGCATTATTGGAATATACATTTTTGACATGTCTTTTAATGTCTGACACATTTCCTCTTGTATTTATATTATGTGTAATAAAATAGGCTATTAAAAAAGTTTGTTAAATCTCGTAAATAAGTCATTTTGATATTCAAAATAGAAACCGAAATCCAAAAATACCTAAATTTAACGATCCCCATTAGTTAATTTAAAAAAACGGTAACACTGTAAGTGGAATAGATATAGATATAGCACCAACTACGCACGCGGCCGTGGACACTGCAGTGTACAAGGTTAAGCGACGGCCAAACA
Organism: Acleris laterana; assembly: GCA_963966035.1. Lineage (NCBI taxonomy): Eukaryota > Metazoa > Arthropoda > Insecta > Lepidoptera > Tortricidae > Acleris > Acleris laterana. Next base: position 11,395,989 of record OZ014448.1, on the reverse strand, counting down.
GTGTTGGGTAGGTAGGTACCTACTGATAATACCTAGGGTGAAGCGGCGGACCACGGCGTGAGTCAGCGGGTGAAGGGAGTCCAAAATTTCTTACTGAGGAGAGGGGCGCCGCTGTCAATAGTTTCTGCCCCGGTTCAAAGAAATTGTAGAAGTCAAGGTTTTAATCTTAAGGGTTAGAAGTGTAGGTTCATTTTACTCTGAACACTGAAACTAATTATATGTATATTGTATACTTCGGTGAATATGTAGTTCGGAACTAAAACTATTGTAGACGTAGAAAGAATACAGCTCCTTATACATTTTGATTCAACATACTTAAATTTTCTTTTCAATTGAATATAAAAGGGTAAAAAATACCTTAATCATACAAATATTCCCGAACAAACGAAAAACAACTCCTATATTACGATATATATCTAGTAAAAACATGTTTATGTTGTCAATAATAAAATAAGTATCTATGGCTTCATTTACATAAATGATACCTACCTAGTTATACACTAATTTAGAATTACACGGAAGGATCTTTCGCTTCTCCCGTCCGTGTCCTGTCTTTTGCATTATCATCATACCATGTAGGTACAGTCAAGTGTAAAAATATGGGAGAAGGCAACATCTCAAAAATATGTCCCAATGCACCTACTCCAGTAACGTGTAATAAGATCCTCTTAACATAAACATGAAAGGATTCTTTCGATACATATTTTTACGCTTGACTGAAAGTAGTAAACATAAGCGCAATTAGCTTGTTTCGTTATATTAATTGTAAAAACCTATAGCTAATTAGAGGACTATTTGCATTATTTTTGTTGATTTTTATAGTAACTTAATAACGAATCCAACCTCAAGAAATATACCTACTCGTATTTCATAATTCTTTGTATGGACCTGCATCTGGGACATTAAACCCGGTCAACTCAATGGTGTAATGGCCGTTCTAGACGATGGCCCATCATTGGCCAACGTAGGGACGGAGTAATGCGTAAGAGTGAGATACAAGAATATGTGGCTCCCTCTAAAGTGTAAATGCGTCTCTTACGCTCGCCCGTGATGGGCCATCGTGTAGAGCGACCATAGCTTGTAGTTGTGACTCCATGACGTCTAGGTGACCTGCTCACTCTCGCGGCGTGTCGCGGCGTATCTGAATCCGAACCCGCGAGGTTGTCGATAAATTAAAATGCAAAATGCCGAATGTTGTTTTCAAATCCGTGTGTGAGACAGTGCTAGTTAGCAGGATTGGTCGAAACTATTCGTCATTTATGTTCGTATGACCTGGCCCCTATCCCACAAAACTTTACAAACGTAGAATTTGACAAATTTGTACGGATCTCAATACAAAAAGTTGACAAATTTGTTAAATTGTAGGCTTGTAAAGTTTTGTGGGATAGGGGCCTGGTTGTAAAAATCAATTGTTAAACGGCCTAATATACACACGCGCGTGTTATCAGACTATATTGAAACGATTGAGGTAGTTTTTTTATTCAACTTAGAAAGACAGAAAGGAGCATGGGAAACCTTGCAAGAGATCTAGGTCTAGAAGCAACAGGCCTTTGTTGTTGTCATAGCATGTAACTCTCTTGGGTATGGGTCCATTTCAACGGATGGTGTTTGGTAAATAGCTGTTTTTTTTCTATAAGTATCGATAGCTCAAAGGTGTAAGTGTAAATATGTACCTATGTACATGATTATAAGCGCTGTCACAGGTATTCCTACATTGACGCAACAACAATGGAAGGCGGAGCCAATATCACCCCAAACCTTCATTCTCGGGGTTCAAAATTGAACTCTGGTACTAAAATAATCATGATATCTCTCTATAATTCGAAGCAGCGCACTAAAGCAAAGTGTCTTCGTCCCTCAGTTCGCTGGAAAGTAGCAGAGAGCGCTGGCTGGCCCCACCCAACAACGCTGTGCGCTCCGCTGATGACGTTCCAGACTCGCAGCTCAAAGATGCTAAAAACATGCAACATTTTCTTTTCAACTTACATTATACTATACCAAAATATGTACTGGATATAGAAAGAAATAAACATTAATAGGAAATTTCTTCTATTGATCTTTCTTGATTGTTCGGTAATAATCGCGATACCAGACATCAGACATAAGTCAAGTATTTATTGTCCACAGTAGAGCGCCCTTTGTTCTTTAAACAACCACATAGGAATACAGGGGGCATTTGAAATCGAAATTAAAAGTTACGATGTTTCCATCTCTTTGTCCCGATTTAGTCTCGACTAGTGTTATAATCGGGGATCACTCTTTACTGGTTTTTTAACGGTTCAATCGCTGAATAAAGGTTAACATTTAGTTAATTTTTTGTGTTCATTTTCTTCTCAACTTCAAAATATCATTGATTTGTTGGGTCACTGTGATCCCAAAAACCATCATAAAAGGTTCCCCTATTGAATCCATCGTTTGTCCGAATTTTCATTTATTCTAAAGCTATTTCCGCTTAAATTTTAAAACTTTTTAGCTGTTATAATACAACCGTAACCTAACCAAACCGCATATATAATTGGAAAACTTAAAAAGTTGCCTGACTCATCTGAAAACCAGTTTAGGGTAAATGAAAATTCGTACAATACAAACTATGTGTTAGGACAAACGTTATTAGGAATTCTGAGGGACACCCGTCATAAAACTTGGGGGGTTCTAAATTTGACCTCTTTATTATCTGTCTGTGCGCCCGCCGTCGTTCTCCGTAAATAGATTTTATATAGTACTTACTTTACTTAACATGAACTACAAGTATGTACAATTAACAACCATGCATAACAATACAAAAGGTGAAAGTAAGAAATTAGGTTCATTTTTCAAGTTATTGTTAACAATCTCTTTAGTAGGTTAATTTTAAGGAAACCAAAGATGTATTGGTACGACGCTTTACATTAATTTGATAGAGCGAACTGTTTTGTAATCCCCAATAAGTATTTAATTAGGGCTCAGTACTAAAGCTACAAATATAATATGATAATAATTAATGTGTTATCCGCGTCAAATAAAAAAAGATATCAGGTTCAGGGGGTTCAAAAAACAGTCACTCTACATCAAAAGCCCTTGCTTCGGGAATAACAATGAACTAAATCCTCTATCGATTTGATCGATTCAATCAAGGGGTTTAGTCCAACAGACAACTTTTGACCTTATGCTCAGCATAACGTGATATATGATTGCGTTAAAAAACACATTTATGTTACGCCGTCCAAAACAAAAGGCAGTACTTACTTTAAGTTATATTTATGACTCAATAATACAGTGTGTCCCTGGATAAAGTGCAGAAACGAATAAATATGAAAATAGATGCAATTTCACCAGCAAAAATAATAATAAAAAAAAATGTATTTTTTTTAAATATAAAAAAATATTTAATTACTAATTACGAAAAATATTCCCGTATTGCCTACCGTTATTATTGACTATAGTTATTTTTGAACACATTATCTTCAATAAAAAAAACAATTCGGTGTCTAATGGAAACACAATTTTGATGAGCAGTCAAATATATTGTGTATTTTTTCGATTATTTTAATTATTTGCCGTATATTCCATCTCAACAGACCTTGTACGAGGCGAGATATTTCACTTTGTTCCGATAGGGTTTACAGCAAACAATGTTTTTAAAAATAAAATTTAATAATGTCACCATCCTATTTTTTGTCGGTGAAATTGCATCTAGTTTCATCCCCATTCGTTTGGTACTTTATCCAGGGACAAAATGTATAGTGAACATCGTTGCAAGATTTGTAGTTTAGGCCTCGCGTCGTCCACTGAAAAATGATTCGTACTAACACAAATCAGAGCTCACTATTCAATTTCTCACTTCGAGCTGAGAGGGTGTCGAGCAGGTATGTAGGTACTCGAATGCGTGGCTTAACCCGTGTTACGTCATGTCATATAAGTACATAATTATATGTATCAGCTACAGTATCAATCTTATTTCGAACCACTCTCAATTCCAAATACAAATATTGTATTATCCAACGCTAGATACTGGGACGCGTAAAAGGTTAAAGTAGTATTGTGAACATTATGGAATAGAGTTCCTGGTTTTGTTTTGGACCGCGCAGGGCTCGTACCCGTACATGTCTGGGCTCTGGGCTCTGGGCTGTGGAGTCGGGAAGGAGGAGACAGCGGCACGACATAAGTGTGTGAGTATACATACGAAGGCGTGTTTACCGTCGGGGCTCGGCTGCGGCGTGGCCGTGCGCGCCGACGGCGGCTCGGGCGAGGCCAGCGCCGCGCGCGCCGAGCCGCCCGGCGAGTCCGTCATCGACGCTTGCAGGCTGTAGCTCTCTCTGCGCACACAAGACCTGTTTAGCCTAGTGTACTATTACAGTTAGAGACTAACCATCTCCTTGCTTGCTATGATCAGTCTCTTAAAAATAATGTATGGTCACGTATAATATTAACGCGTCAAAAATTTAAGCATTTGACGATGAAGTCATGTATAATTTAATAAATAGATCTCAGAGAAGCAACGGTAAACTTAGTGTCAGATGAAAAAGGCCTTTAACGTTTCTATCCCTCGACGCGTCTCGTCCGAAGCGCTAGTAGATTATATTCACTCTATATTATCGACATGTCTATATTACAGAAATATACGAGGGGCGGCTGAAAAGTTCTAAGCCTAAGGTAGGTAGAAAAAAAATGTTCAGATTTTTTTTACTATTTTTATTTTTCAATATAATCTCCCTCTAATTCAATGCATTTATTACATTTTTTAAATAATGCTTTTAGACCGTTAAAAAAATAAGTTTTATTTTGTCTGTCGAAATGTTCCTGTACAGCCGCCTTCATCTCTTCATCACTGCCAAATCGCTTTCCCCTTAAATCTTTCTTCAAATTGCTGAATAGAAAATAATCACTAGGGGCCAGATCTGGACTGTAAGGTGGATGATCAATTTCCTCGAAGCCAGTTTCCTTCAGAGCAAGCTTGGCAACACGAGCGGTGTGAACGGGGGCGTTGTCTTGCAAAAACAAAATGCCTTTGCTCAGTTTGCCCCTTCGTTTCTCGACTATGGCTTGTCGCACTTTTCTTAATAGCTCAGCATAATAAACTGCATTTATTGTAGAACCTTTCGCCAAATAGTCTATTAAAAGAATGCCATCGCAATCCCAGAACACGGTGGCCATTAGCTTAGACGCCGATCTTTGAACCTTGAATTTCTTTGGCGGCCTTTCACCCTTTTCGATCCACTGCATAGATTCAGACTTCGACTCTGGATCATACTGTCTGATCCATGTTTCATCAACAGTTACTATGCGGGAACAAACTTCATCTAAACCTTCTTCACATAATTCTAAAAATGCCTGAGAAGTTTGAACACGACGTTCTCTATCGAAAGCTGTGAGCATTTTCGGCACCCAACGAGCACTTACTTTTGTCATATGCAAATGTTGATGCAAAATCTCTCCAACACTTTCCTTACTAATACCTAAGGCTTCAGCTATTTGCCAAACCTTAATTCTCCGATCCTCTAATACTAACTTTTTGACTTTTTCAGTATTTTCTTCAGTCACAACCGATATTGGCCTTCCTGAGCGAGGATCGTCTTCGATCGACTCCCGTCCAAGTTTAAAAAGTCGACTCCATTTTTTAACAGTGGCATGAGAAGGGCCAGATTCACCGTAAATACTAGACATTTCTTCAAAAATTCTTTTCGGCGATTTGTGAGGAACTTAATGACTGCACGGTGCTCAATTTTCGTGATATGCGTTGATAATTCACACATGATGACCTTTAGCGTCGGATATCTCAAGATGTAATAAACAAAAGACGACATTTTTTTCTTTTATTTATTAAATTTTTAAATGGTCTTTTTAGTGGCCAGTATCGCTAACGCATATGCAACCTCAAAATACCTTAGGCTTAGAACTTTTCAGCCGCCCCTCGTACGTTTTAGTTTTGCGTATGGTACAACTGTGTTCATTCTTACCTCATTTATTTATAACTTATAAACTTTCTGGCTTAAACTTCAAACTTTATAAAGTAAAACGAGTGTATATTTTGGATATCACTCGGCCAATGTAATGTAATGTAATTATTTTATTTTATTTCAAATAGTTGTTTCAGCCAAAAATGTTCAGTTTGAGGTTAGAAAGTTGTTTAGTAGTTGTTGTCCCCCGTGTGGTTGCCGGATTAGAATAGTGCCACTCCAAGTCTTCCTGTGGATGTCGTAAAAGCCGACTAAGGTAATAAAGGCGTGTAGTACTGTTAGGCGATGGGCTTGCAACCTGTCACTAATACACTGTTAAACATCTTCGCCTAAGTGTGCAAAATGTGGTTATCAACAAATTTTTAGAGTTGTTGGAAATTCTGTAGCTCTGCCTACCCCACCCTGGGAATAAAGGCGTGAGTTTATGTATGTATGTGTAAAGTTGTTTAGTATAAGTAAGAATGAGCCCGGTGTAGGTGTTAGGCGGGCGGTGTGGGGCGCTCGCCTGTAGCCGGAGGTGGAGGAGGTGCGCGACAGCTCGCTGTCCACGTCGGTGTCGGGCTGCAGCAGCGGCGCGCGGCGCGGCGCCTCGCCCGGCGAGCACGAGCACGAGTCCGACTCCAGCCGCGGGGCCACCTTGCAATCACAACGGAACAAAGTGAGACATTGAGAAGTGAACATTGATTTGTGTAAGTATCGATACATTTTTTGAAAGTATAAAATGAAAACAATAGCCGGTCGCGGGGCTCGCATCGTCCACTAAAAATGTTTCGTACAAACCCAAATCAAAGCTCACTTTTCAATATCTCACTTTGAGCTGATCTGGTGCCGAGCGGTAATGTCTGCGCCAACCTTTAACTACACTCGCGGTCAAATAATTTGGGTCAGAGTGCGTTTTTCATACAAACGAGGCTATTTCGAAGCCTTGGTCCCTAGCCAGGGGTTGTTTTGAGTGAGGTTTAATGGTGGATACTCCAAGGTTCAATAGAGGAGGTCAAAAGTTCTTAAAATACCTAACTGATAGCACAATCAGTTGACACCACAGCGAGAGAGTTTGGGTCAGCATTTGGATTTCCTTACATTTTATTGTCATTTTAGATGTTTTTCTGAAGATGCACAATTCCGGCGTTAGCCGCAGATTCAATCAGTTGGGTGTCCTAGGCACTCTGGAAGTCCTGTATCGATGCTCGGGGTATCCATCATCAGATTTCACTACAAGCATCCCCTGGCGAGGAACCAAGGCTTCGAAATAGCCTCGTTTGTATGAAAAACGCACTCTGACCCGAATTATTTGACCGCGAGTGTATGCAGTTAGCCGCTTTCTTTGGTATTACGGGAATATTACCCACAATCTATGAAGTGCAGTCTGCATATTAATGATTTTAGATAACTATTACCAGCTGCTTAATGTCAATTTGGCGACACGGTAGCTTAGTTGATCTTGGGAGTAACCCTGCCTACGAAGCTAGCGGTCCTGGGTTCAAATCCCGTTAGGGCAGATATTTCCCAAGTAACACAAAACACCATTATAAAAAACATACAACAGCACGAACTGACGCGCAAAGCATTATATGCAAATCCTATATCAGCTGTATTTACTTTTCTACAGCTTTTTTAAGAGCAATTTGGGCCCCAAATTTTACAGCATTGAGCTTTATAAAGGCTGCTTAGTAGCATTACAATGATTGCACAAAGTTATTATTGAAGTCGGTAAAGAACAAATCACTAGACTTAAAGCATTTATTGCGACCACAGTACAGCCAATATACACCTTATTAATATACAATCTCTAAAACGGAACATATTCAAATGCTAATTGTTTTATTTCCTTTGTAGAAAAGAATTCCTCAATAGATTTTAAAAAAGTTATGTTACATTTAGTATTTATTGCGAGCTTTTGGTGCAGGAGCAGTAAAGATTCGCGAGTATTGTAAATAATTGTGAAAAATAATATTGAATGGCAAGTAAACTTTATTTTCTTTAATGGGTGAAATTCAGCTGCGGATGTCAGTTTACTGAGAAAACATGTTACGTTTTGTGGTAATATTTCCACGCGCCCTCGTGACAATGCTTTTTATCACAAAAAATATAGAAAATTATAATCGACTCTTAATATGTTTTGTAAAATTATAAGCTCTTAGCTTAATTTTAATGAATAGAGTTGATTTTATAGGCACCGCGCATAAAGTAAAATTATAGAAAGTGCTCTTTTAATCAGAATTTAGTCACTTTTAATCATTTTAATTGTTTCCGTAACAAGGGGAAACAGAAAGCAAATGGCGTCAGATAATATAAATGCTTTACGCATTCAACGAAAGTATAATAATGCTGTTAATCTTAATATAGCTAACCAAAATACTTTGGGCCTGTTTACCAAAGTATAAGACACTCAATAATAGTATTCAGGTATATTGCAACACTTCATAAGAACATTATAATGTTTGCTGCCATTATACACCATAGTGATTAGTTTCTATCGTTTTATTAGGGTATCGCAAATCATTTGGTAAAACTTTATTAGCATTATTAGTTTTTTCCAATCGTTTTTATCCATGGCGACAAAATATAACACGCACGCACACAAATTCACGATTATAGGTATGTTACTAAAATAACCACTCGCAAAATTGAATTACGATGTAATTATTCCTTGCAATAATAAAAATACATTTCTTTATATCAATATACGACTAAAAGCTTTATTGAAGAAACAGATTATGAAGAAAACGGAGTTAAGATTTTATCAATTGTTTAGTGAATGTTACTATAGGATTAGCATTAAATGAACACAAACAGTACAAACACAGATCATTAAAAAATTTTGATCTTCAAAAATTGCCACTACAGCTCTGTGCAGGATAAAATATTTCGTTAATGCTTATTTAATGTATTGGGATTTTCAAATTACTATTATAAGAGTTTAACCTTTGTGTAAGTGTAAAAGCTATTTAAGTTGCTGTATATTATAAATACCTGATGCTTTGGTAGGAGTTTAATCTTTATTTAAGAGTATAGTATAGCTTTAAGCATTTCGAAACGAACCAAATGCTATTAAAAACTATTTTATCTTTGCCGATGCCAATTAAAAGTGTTATTCGGACTTTTGGACATAAATCCATATCCACTTTGGTTAATATATAGGTTACGTGTTACTTGGGTTGTACCTGAGTCTTGGATGTCTTCTATGTATTTAAGTATGTATAAGCCTAGAGTTTACAATGCTATGCAAATCACAACTTAATTCATACGAAACGAGTATCTTTTAATCTTAAACTTATAACGGCTTTGGCATGGTTGCGCCAGTGGCCCGACTTTCAAATTGTCAGCCAGAGCCTGTAGGGTTCAAATCGTTAAGATAACGGTTGTCCAAAAACGAACAAGGCAAAATTGGGGTTTTTGTCCACATCAGTTAAGAGTTATCGGCGCTTAAGGAATGGTGGTTACCTCGGGCTTGGCGTGCCGGCTGCGGCGGAATTTGAATGTCTTCTTGGAGGGCCCGTGCGAGCGCTGCAGCCGCGGGCGCTCCTCCGCCTCCTCGGGCCGGTCCGACCACTCGCTCGTGGACAGCGGCGACAGCGGCGTCAGCGACGTCTCGCCTGCCACAACAATAACCTTGTCTCAACTGATGCGAGGAAATATGAACATTTTTGGTCTGGTTTGGGATCAGAAAATATAACTTTTTTTTTGACTATTTCATACTAATTACGTAAACAATTAACGACAGGGGCGTCAGCGACGCCTCGCCTGCCACAACAATAACCTTGTCTCAACTGCTGCGAGGAAATATGAACATTTTTGGTCTGGTTTGGGATCAGAAAATATAACTTTTTTTTTGACTATTTCATACTAATTACGTAAACAATTAACGACAGGGGCGTCAGCGACACCTCGCCTGCCACAACAATAACCTTGTCTCAACTGCTGCGAGGAAATATGAACATTTTTGGTCTGGTTTGGGATCAGAAAATATAACTTTTTTTTTTACTATTTCATACTAATTACGTAAACAATTAACGACAGGGGCGTCAGCGACGCCTCGCCTGCCACAACAATAACCTTGTCTCAACTGCTGCGAGGAAATATGAACATATTTGGTCTGGTTTGGGATCAGAAAATATATCTTTTTTTTTCTTTCACTATTTCATACTAATTACGTAAATAATTAATTAATAAATATTTATTTCCTCGCAATAGTCGAGAAAAGCACTATGTCTGCCACGGTAGAAATTGCTATTTATGGACTGGTACACTAGATGGCCGAAACGTAAGAGCAAAAGAAACTGATGAAATAGGGTCTCAAAATAGTATGCATCTATCTATCTATATATATAAAAATGAATGATTGTCTGTATGTTCTTTTGCATTTGATCATGTGATTTCAGTAAAGTGTTGTGCATGAGTCTACGAAGGTTTCGGAGTTGGTACGACGTGGCAACGCGCGCAGGGTACAGCTAGTATAGTACAATAAATTAAGTCATAAATGTCGTCTATAACACTGCATTTGGGCACAAATTATAAGAGCTTAAACGTTATACTTGCCATATTATTACTTTATTGAAAGCTAATAACGCTTAAACACGTTTTATTGTTGTTAGTATCAAGTATATTGAACGTATAATTACATTACATAGTAAGAGTTGTTTATAAGAGCAGTCCCTTCATAATAACAAATTTCAAACATTTAATAAGTGTATTAAACAGCGTTTCAGCGCAGTTTCGAAAAGGGCATTGGGTAAATTTGTTTGAAGAATATTGTCATTTTTTTTTTCAGCGGCCACGGATGATTTTTACATGGTTATTTAGAGTACCTTGAAATACACTTAGTCGTATTTAATTTACGGCGTTTAATAATATCGGAGCCGAGATATTTCAGATTTAAGTGTTCAGATTTTGGTACTAAAAGGACGCCTAGGTAAGAATATTAAATATCTCGGCTCCGATGCACTTAAGAGTATTACATTACATAACAAAATACGTTTATTTTGAATTTTTCTATCATAATTTACCACTTTTGCTAATGGCCGCTCACCTTGATAATGTATGACTTTTACAAACGACAACACTTTTACCCAAACCCCTTTAAACTTTAACATGGTTTTTTATTAATAATTCAGTAGAAACTTAAGGAAATATAAATGTAGTGTGTCAATGTAGTGTGCTTGTTATGTAATAAAGCCTATTCGGTCTGTTATATATCCTTGCATATTTTCACTACATACTTTTTGCTTCGGACTTGGCGATCGAAAACCGGTAGATGTTGTTTCGGTACTCGATTATATATTATGCAGAGTTAGTGAAGGGAGTGTTAGGTTGGAAATAAGAAAGTGAGTGAAACACCCAGTTAGATTGATGTCTACACAACTTACCGGAAGCGTTCTTGAACTCAACAGACGAAACAAAGCGAAGCTTAGTAGTTGAATACGATGGGGTACTACCGGTGGTTTTTGTATCACTGCCGTAAGCTGAAGATCCTGTAGAATAACACGGACTCAGTCTAACTACGGAGATGAGGAGCACACTTACAGAGGAGGAAGATGGCTATGAAGTTAGCGTGGTAGTTAGTTAGTTAAAACGAATGAGAACAGGAATGAAGAATTTGGTGGTAAAACTACTGTAAATGGGGAACAAACATCTGGCATGAATCGAATATGATGTATGGTTCAGTTACATGTAGAACTTGCCTAAGTTAGAGTTGTTTCCGGTATCGCCAGCGCGACCGCAGGGCACGTCAAAGCTAGCCAAGTGTTGACTTGTTGTGGAGCTGCTTGATAGAGACTCTGAAATAAAACAGCAGTATATGAATAAAGTGATTATAAAATTGAAATAATGCCGGGGCGGCTGAAGCCTCCTCCGGACTGTAGAGGGACGCGGTACCTCGGGGCGCGGAGAGCGGCGCGGAGGGGTGGTCGGGCGTGCGCGGCAGGCCGGCGCGGCCCACCAGCATGGAGATGAGCGAGGGCCGGTGCTGCGCCGCCTTGTCGCCGGGCCGGCTGTACACCTCCGAGGCACGCTTGCCGCCGCCGCTTAAGCCTATGTTTTCAGCCATTTGCTCTGTAAGTATGCCAAAAAATGCGATAGTCAATTTTTTCATTGGAGAAATGCGAACCTTCACCCAATTTAGATTCGCCTATACTCGATCAACGTTTAATTTAAAACATTGGCAACGACTATTACCATTTACTCACACAACTGTTAACTAATATTTTTCTCAAAAATGACAGGAAAAGTTGACATGGAAAAGGGGATGCGAAGTACATAGTTTACTGACAGATCTCAAATTAAAAAAAAAAACACATGTTGCAACATGTTGCATACAAATTTCATTACTATCAAGTATCTAACTTTTTAAAAATTGAAAACGGCCTTAATAAAATGAGGGCACAAGTCTTATACATCCAAATTTTGTTCGGAACATAACTTTTTTATCTGTGTCTCGAATAGCTTGAGTAGTATTAAAAAAAAGCTTGCGTTTCTCCTTGTCACAAACATAAAGGCGGTAAAGAGTAATAGTTTTTTTGTTATGTGAAGCTTGCTTGTTAGACCAGGGTAGAAGCCTTTAAAAATAATAAAAAGTGAAAAAAAATAATAGTAGGATGAAACCCATTGGAAAAGGAGGGAAATATTATAAAAATGAAAGGAAAAATAATTTACGGGCGATCTGAGGTCGGGAAGGGGATGGGGGTGAGTTTTTAAGGGTAAAAAATTGTTTTTCTCGATTTCCGTCAAAACTAAAAGTCCTATCGAAAAAAGTCAAATGGCAAAGTTGTAGGTAATAAAAAGATCTAAAACTTTTGTATTTACACTTTTTTCACATAACCTCAAAATTTATGTGAAAAATCCAAAAAACCAAGTTTTTGGTTTTTTATTTTTATCTTTGACAAAAATTTTTTTTTTTTAACGAAATTTGGTGAAAACTTACCTTTTTATGTCCCAAATACGCTGTAATTTATTTGATTAAAAATATTTATTTTTTTACCTTATTTTGAATTAATATCGAAAAAACACCCTAATTTTCAATCGAAAATTCACCCGTCAAAATATCAGCTTTTTTCAAAAAGTTGGTATGTTTTCTGTTCGTTGTGAGTGAGTGGAGAAGTGGGGAAGGGGCTAGGCGCGTCTGGGTCTTACTACATACATATGAGGTTATGTGAAAAAAGTGTAAATACAAAAATTTTAGATCTTTTTATTTTCTACAACTTTGCTCTTTGACTTTTTTCGATAGGACTTTTAGTTTTGCCGGAAATCGAGAAAAACCGTTTTTTACCCTTAAAAACTCACCCCCATCCCCTTCCCGACCTCAGATCGCCCGTAAATTATTTTTCCTTTTATTTTTATAATATTCCCCTCCTTTTCTAATGGGTTTAATCCTACTATTATTTTTTTTGGTTTTAAAAATTATCGACCCTGGTCTATGTTTACTTTACTCCAACACAATTTTTTTCTTGCGATTTTTGAGAAAAGCACTTTATATGCCTCGGCAGGTACGGCAATTGCGGGCCTCGTATTTTTAAACGGACTCGCAAGCTCGTCCGTTTAAACCAATCCTCGGCCCGCAATTGCCTGCTTCACTGCCTAGGCAATAATGTACTATTAGTATCGTGATTGAACTGTAACAATGCTGGAGGCTCACCGAACTTGTAGTGGTCGTGCTTGTCCCGCAGCGCGCGCAGCTCCCGCGCCAGCTCGGCCAGCAGCGCGCCGCGCGCGCGCGCCGCCGGCAGCTTGAGCCCGCGCACGCGCTCGCGCACCACGAACTGCATGTGCCGCTCGTTGTCGCCGATGGGCGGCTGGGACAGCTGGTGCACGAGATAACTCGATATTGACAATTTTTATTGCAGGACCGGCCAGAGACCGCAAAGAACAGGGAAACATGGAAAAATTGGGGAAGGCCCTTGCCCAGCAGTGGACACATCAAGCTCTTAAATAATACTAATTATTATTATTTGCGCGCGTAAACGCTGTAAATCTAACAGTGATATTGGGGACTATGGGTGAAGGTATTTTTTCACGATTGCTATCGACATTTCCTGGGTTCCGCAACTTTTTTTTTTTATATCACTTTGATCGCTCCCTCGTACTTAGGCGACGGGCTGCTAGTGTCACGTACAGTATGTGTTTCTGGACATCACTGGATCGATTGAAACAAAAGGGTTGAATAAACGTGCTTTAGTATGGCCAGCCAAACAGGCCACCTAATGGTAAACGTAGAATTTATAAGACACATACATTTGCGATCTCAAGATTACAATCTCAAGACTGCAAATAACATATTCTAATGACTAAAAAGTTTACTATTAAATCTCACCTTATGCACAATAAAAGGCTGCAGCAGTACATACAGCGGCGTTCTAAACGTGACCACGTGCTCCAAAAAGTCCCACAAGTGGGCAGCAGCCTCGTTCCGCCGGCCCAGGTCTCGCATAGCACGCGCGATGCGGCCCCACTCCGAGCACAGTTCGCTTGTGAAGCAAGCGCAGAGCACTTTAAGCGCTGGAATTACACAATTTCGTGAAAAAGTATCAAGACGTGCTAAACGAACAGGGAGTCAAAGACATAATACAAAGGAAAAAAAAGACGGAAAGTTTATTCATTGGTTGTTTCGCCTGTAGCCATATAAATAAAATTGGTAAGCGCACCAATTGAGAACGGCCGAACATAATAAGGTTGTGTTTCGTTAAAATGTTTGATAAAAGTTTATGTAGTAAAAAATATAAAAGATTACGTTTTTTTAGACAGGATAAAGTCATGATTTCATGCGTCATTCTGAATAAAATACTATCAACTTACCAAGAAACGCGATCTTGTATAACTGGTGCGACAATTTGGTGGTATTTCTGGTGTCTCTACTGCCGGTAAACGTCAAGGAGTTGGCGCGGGCTTCGGACGCGTTCAGCTTTGCGTTGACGGCGGCCAGCTGTCCGGGGGGCGCCGGGGGACATAATGCGCTTAGGACCACTGATACTATGTAGCTGACGTCCGATTGGCGGAGAGGTGGCACGTCTAGAATAAACGATGGTAATATAAGAGGTGTTACAACTGTAACTGAACAGAGAGCGGAGACAGCCTGGGGCGGTGTGGCCCCGTGCAACATCTTACATTTAATTTATAAAAACCTCGTCGCTCCAAGCTGCATAAGACCAGTCATTCAATATTTTTTTGGAGTTTACAAGAGGTAATATATTTGAAACGATTGACTCCTGAAGGTTAGTGAGATTATCAATGAAATCCTCTTGTACAATAATATTACATTTTGATGCAATTGCGGAAACTATGTCATTTTACACGAGGAGTACCAAGACACGGGGGGGACGATTGAAAATGATGGTTCTGCACATGTATCTAACGACGTTTTTAATACATTTGCGAAAAAATGATAATGAACCAAAAATAAAACTGTACCTAAGAGGTAATTTTACTTAAGGCTGCGCCGAGCAAACGCCGAGCGTCCAGTGGCGCCCTCATTAGCTCATTACTATTATTGGGTTTTCTAATTAACTAACGAATTTCCTTGGAACCAAACAAAATGTGTATGTGCGCAAGTATAAACACAATTTATGGGATACGTAACAAACTTTAATAACAATTACTCTTTGAGTAGTCAGCTTAACGGGAAAAGGTGGCCACTTTTTTTCGTTAAGTTAATAACTCGAAGGTGAATTGTTATTAAACTATATGATATACCCTATAAGTTTTGTTTTTATTTGTAGTACAAAAACATTTCGTCCAATTTCAAGAAAATACTTTAGTTTATTAGAAAACACAATAAAAGTAATGAGGGCGCCACTGTATATCCGGCGTACGCTCGGCGTAGTCTTAATGCAGTATGATAAAAAAACAGAGCAATTTGAACAATGAAGAGTATGAAATATTTTTTTTCTACCATTAGTGGTAGGTTGGTGAGCGAAGTTTTAGTATGTACCTTTCCGACCGCTCCCGACGCGCAAGCAAAGCGGCATGAACAAGTTCATGAGCATATTCTCAGTCTTTTCTGCCGATTGGAATATTGCGCTGCCGCCGCACATCTGCTCCAATGAATAGCTGTCCTGGAAAATCAGAAAATAACAACCCTCTATACTCCTCATTCTAGTTTCCCTTAATTCCAACAGGAGTTTAATTTACTGACCTACTGACCAAAAAGAGGACTTTTTCAAAGGAACAAAGGTTTGCAGGTTGTCGGTCAAAACAACGGGTCGGTTTTAGTTTATTGAAATTAGGATGCTTAGGACGCGTGACGGTGTTTGGAAATATGAATACCCCAGTATTGATGACTTGTAACGCTATTAAGCGTACAACGGTGCTACAGAAGTGTGGAGGCGGCGGTTGAGACATCAACGCAGCAGTCGCCGACGACAAGTTCTCTCCGCTGTTGTTTTCCGAAACTATTAGCGCCTGTTAATACAAATTCAATTGTGTTACCTCACACTTGCACCCAGAATTTTGAATTCAGATCTTTTTAAAAGGTATCACGTACTTGAACAGTGTTGAGGAGCGTTTTAACTTGCGCCCAGTGCATTATGTACGGACACCGTATCATGGTCTCGTAAACGCCTTTCAGTAATACCGCTGCCGAGTCCCAATCAGTATTTCTCTGAAACAAAATAAGTTGATTTGTTATTGAATTACGTAAACTATGTTACATATTCAATGAATTGCGTATTGTACAATACGAGTACATCGTCCGTCGTCGATATTAAGAAGATACTTTACTTTAGAAAACGCAATAATAGTAATGAAGACGTGACGGCATTCCGTAATGAGCACACAAATATTTTCCCAAACCGGGAATCGAACTTGGGAAAGCAAGCTTCGTAGTCAACGTCACCACCAACAAGGCTAGCGCTTCGTCTAAATTATTTGTTATCGCAGTCGCTTCTTGTTCTACAAGGTTCCCAGTCCTAAGTTTTGTTTTTATAAGATGGAGGCAAACGAGCCTGTGGGTTACCTGATGGGAAGTAATTACCACCGCCCATAAAGACCAGCATCTCGGTGCGTTGCCGGCTAATTAGGGAAATTTAAGCTCTTTTCTTGAAGGCACCTATGTCATACCGCCGAAGGGAGTTCGTTCCACAGTTTCACTGTACATACGAGGAATACGTTTCTGCCAAAAAAGAAATTGGGACTAGCTTTTGCTGCCGACTGTATTTCGTTTTGCACAGTAGTCTACTCATCAAGACGATTCTGACGCGCCTTAACACGACGGGTTTATCATGTATAATTTAGGAGTTCCAATGGCCACTCTGAGTCTCCATCATCATATCAGCTCGATGGTACTACATTATTGTATTGTCATCAGAACTAAAGGCGTATGTACATTTTCAGCTTCATCGGAAACCGGGAAGGGGGTCAAATTTAATTTTATACATACATTACAAGTTAAGACTGCACCGAGCAAACGCCGAGTGTCCAGTGGCGCCCTCATTACTTTTATTGTGTTTTCTAATTAACTAAAGAATTTCCTTGCAATCAGACGATACGTTTTTGTAGCGCAAGTAAAAACACAATTTATGGGATACGTAACAAACTTTATTAACAATAACCCTTTGAGTAGTCACCTTAACGGGAAAAGGTGGCCACTTTTTTCCGTTAAGTTGATAACTCGAAGGTGAATTGTTATTAAATTATGTGATATACCCTATAAGTTGTGTTTTCATTTGTAGTACAAAAACATTGCGTCCTATTTCAAGAAAATACTTTAGTTTATTAGAAAACACAATAAAAGTAATGAGGGCGCCACTGTACATCCGCTGTACGCTCGGCGCAGTCTTAAATAAAAGCTTGTAAAAACGTGGTCAGGTTCCACTCACCCGTATGCTAGGCTTCTTGGCGATCTTGAGGAAGACCTTGTCGAGCCGGCGCAGGATGACGATGAGCGAGGGCCGCAGCGCGTCGTCGGCCCAGTCAGCGGCCGGCAGCACCAGCGACATGTAGCGCTGCAGCCCGCGGCAGCCCATCGACTCCGGGTCGTACGGGGACACCTTCAGGAGGGAGTGCGCGATTTCTGCCAGCCGCTGTAGTGTAGACATCATTTTGTAAAGCATCTGTGATATCGGTATACGTGTAACTTATGATTATTTTTAGAACGCGGTATTTGTTATAGAATGCCATGTGCTTAATTTTGACACAGGTTTTTTTAATAGAATGTCCATAATAGTGTTGTGCAACAAGGGTGCAAAGTTGTTTTTCGCTGCACATACGAGATGCAAATAACTTTGGTCTCGTGTTGCACATACAACTTTTCACCGTAGCAGCGAGAACATAATACCTAAAGGTAAAAAATAAGACGGTAAAAATTAAACCACGTTATGTGGTTAACCCACCTAGCCACCCATTTAAGTACTAACCCAGCATTGTTCTCGGCATTTTTTTAAATTAAAAAGTTACTTTGTCTCACGCTCGCAGCGAAATCGAATTCAGCTCACTGTCCTTCGCTTGCAGCAAAATCGACTTTTGCTCACTGTCTTTAAACAATAATGGATATATGGATATGCACGCATTTGCATGAATGAAAATAATATCAACATAGCAGTTTTGAGTTAATAGCAAGTTTGTGTAGCCTGTGATTGGAGAGTCTAGCTTATTCATAAATATATTACAAATATAAATAAAATATACATCGAGTCAAATCGGTGAAATACTGGAAAAGGGCCGAATCTGAAGTACAAAGAAGTGGTCTCTGCCTACCCCTCTGGGAAACAGGCGTGATTTCATGTATGTATGTATGTATATAACAAACCTAAACCTTTTCTCGTCCTTACCGCATGCGACTTGCAGTCCAGTAGCTCGACGGGTTTGCCCTCGCTTCCCCCGCTTCCCTTCGAGCCGTTCAAGTCAAGCAGGCGAGTCGTTGCTCGTCCTATAAACTCGCCCACCAGTGACAGTAATACGTCGCGCGGACGGCGGTATTCCGCTCGTACTAACTGCAAAAGCAAAATAATATTTTAGGTTATGTCGAGTCGAGAATAGAAGACAGCGAAGAGTGTGGATCTTATTGATAACGTATTTATAATAAATAGCAAGCAAAAAATACAAAAAAAACCTAGGTAATATCGAAGGCCTAACCTAACCTTTATCCGAGTCGCTTCTGTCTCAATCCATCTTACTTTCTCACTTATTGCCATATTTACCATTTCTGTTCAGGGTTGATTTTTCAATCTCCATGTAACACTACTCAGGTAAATTGTAGCTCTGTCCTTTTCTTTATCATAAGAAAGATAAGGACAGAGCTACGAAGTACCTGACAGATAGTGTTATCTGGAGATTGAAAAATCAACCCAGAACAGAAATGGTAAATATGGCAATAAGTGAGAAAGTAAGATGGATTGAGACAGAAGCGACTCTATTTAACTTTGCTATATCATATTATGAAACATAATCGTTATGCAACATTATCATTTTTCTAAACAAAATCATTCATAATGAATCGGCCTTGTCATTATAGAGTGAATCTTATCTTACAAATTCATACGCGAAAGTTTGGATGTTGGTTATTCAATCACGCCAAAATAGCTGTACGGATCTGAATAAAATTTGGTACAGAAATAGGTCAGGAATAGCACATAGGCATTATTTAGGCATTTTATACCGGAAAATTTTAGTTCCTGAGGGAACACCGATACTACCGCGGACGGAGTCTATTTAGACATAAATTCGTCAAACCAGACAGGCTGCTCAGCTAGGCAGTGGACGTGATTCACCCGACATGGCGGTGATAAAGTTAATGACCTAAAGCTGGCTAGACCCGTTACGGTTACCAGAGAGGTCTACCTGTGCAGGCGACCTGAGCAAAACCAAAAACCAATTCTTTCGAGTGACGCCGTACGGTGAACCTGTGCCTCCGGTCGCCTGCGCAGGTGACCTCTCCGGTGGACCTTAAGACTGCGCCGAGCAAACGCCGAGCGTCCAGTGGCGCCCTCATTACTTTTATTGGGTTTTCTAATTAACTAAAGAATTTCCTTGGAACCAAACAAAATGTGTTTGTAGCGCAAGTATAAACACAATTTATGGGATACGTAACAAACTTTAATAACATTTACCCTTTGAGTAGTCAGCTTAACGGGAAAAGGTGGCCACTTTTTTTCGTTAAGTTAATAACTCAAAGGTGAATGGTTATTAAACTATATGATATACCCTATAAGTTGTGTTTATACTTGCGCTACAAACACATTTTGTTTGGTTCCAAGGAAATTCTTTAGTTAAATAGAAAACACAATAAAAGTAATGAGGGCGCCACTGTACATCCGGCGTACGCTCGGCGTAGTCTTAACGTGGATGGCCAGCATAACAGCGTACCTCGGAGTCCTCAGTCCCGGTGTAGTCTGGTTGCGGCGGCATGCGCGAGTGGTCGCTGACGAACCGCGAGTGCGATTCGTCCTCCAACACGTCGAGCCCTACGAACTGGGTCTGCGGCCCGGTGGCGCTGCGCACGCCGCGCTGCGACGAGCCTTTGTGCTCGGGGGATGTGCGGTATGGGCCGTTGTACGATCTGACGTAGATATATGAATATAAATGGTTGATTTGGAGTATGATTGGTGGTTGATTTGGAGTACCGGTGTGGTTGCCGGGTAAGAATAGTGCCACTCCATATCTTCCCGTGGATGTCGTAAGAGACGACTAAGGGAATAAAGGCGTATAGTACTGTTAGGCGATGGGCTTGCAACCTGTCACTAATACACTGGTAAACATCTTAGCCTAAAAGTGCAAAATGTGGTTACAGAATTATTAACAAGTTTTTAGAGTTGTTGGTAATTCTGTAGCTCTGCCTACCCCACTCTGGGAATAAAGGCGTGAGATTATGTATGTATGTAATTTGGAGTATGAAAACATAGGGGTTTGATTGGTACACTAGTCTGACTCAAGTATAATATGTGAGACGGGAAGATAATGGACGGGAGTTGCGAGTACTTCTCTATGTTTGGCCTTGAGAGAAGTAGGCAAGGCTGACTGCTAATTTTGCTTGTAGAAACTAAATCGGCAAATATTATTTAGTTGCAAAGTGCAGGTGCAGTATTGAAGGTGGGATAGCTGCCGTATTGACCAGCATGTTAGCATTGTCGTTACCTACCACAAGGTCGCATTTTTCAATTATCACCTGTTTCGTTTGTCCGAATTTTTATAAGTTAACCTACATGTTATGTACGAGTAGGTACATCTTTGTACATTTTGAAAAGTTAACGGATCCGGAAAATACTGATTTTATATCTTATAAATTTTCAGACTAATGAAACAGTTCGGAATCCAATATTCGGACTTGCGATACCTGGCATTGTACCTGGCAACACATTTACAAGTCATTGTATATGTTCATGGGTTTCACATTACTCTTCTTTACAAGGTTGTATGTCTTATCATGCTATAAAAAAATAGATATCTAAGTTAAAGCAACATACTTAGACAAACCCTCGCAGTTATTAACGAGGGTTTTGATTGCGATAGCTAGTTGCTGAATGATCTCCCTCTCCGTCTTCCCTTCTCTGTTATACGTCGGGAGCTGTATCTGTTTCACGTAGCAAGGTAGTATGGCTTCCAAAATTATCTGCAACATACATGTGATTGTTCATATCCATTTTAAGAGCATGATCAAGTGAAAATCCATGCGACAGACATGCATATGTAGTAGTGGATGAGTTTACGCTGGGGATTTTTCATCATGCGACGCCCTCAGGCACTAAATCTGAAATCTGGGGCCAAGGAATACATAATATTTTGATTTATTTTACTTACAAGCATCTGATATCCCCGCATGCTCTCTGAGGAGTAAGAGACCACCATGACGCAAAGACTGATGCAGTCCAGCACATTGACCATCTCGTCCTCGTCACGGTAGCAGAAGTCGATGGGCTTGAGGGGCTTCTCCTCTTTGATCAGCTCGGCTATGTGGAGGGGGTCCGGCGAGGGTGTTTCCAGACTTAGGAGCAGGTTAAATAGACAGCTCGATTGAACCTGCGATAGGAAATCATGTTGAAAGTTTACAGGAATTAAAACATAATCCATTATTCAGCGGACTAGGTAGACTAGTGTTGCCAGATGGGAATTTTAATCGGGATGAGGATTGACTATGTTTTAGAATGGAATCAGCATACATAGTGTGCCAAGTGTGAGTTATACAGTACAATATCATGTCCATAACAAACATATTGTGGTGGAATTATATCACATTACTTAAAATAATACAGTAAAGGTAGTTTACCCTTGTCTGAAATTGTTCATAATACGGCCATCGGAATTAAGATCGATTGCAAAGGAGACAAAATAGATTTTCCGAAAAATAAGAAAAATGTAATGTTTGTATTCTAATGGCATATTTTGTTGTATGATTTAAGTTTAAAGTGTATCATGAAAGTGGATGTCTCCAATTGGATATCTTACCTTACTCGCGTCACCGTAAGCTGATTCCTCGTCCGTGTCCAAAATAGCGGACACGGAACCAAACATTTGCAATATAAACGGCTTTCTATTTAGTAGGTAAAATTGTTTCACAGCATATTCTATTGTCGTGGTCACTAGTTTATTCGTTTGGTAATTTGAGTATATCTGAAGAAGTGTTGGCATTATCAAAAGATAGCTGAAACGGAAACAAAGGTATTTTGTAAAATACTATCGAAGGGAACATACACAAAACAGAGGATGGTGCCTGACGATATTTTCATACCGTTACCCTGCGTAACGAAATCGAATGGGTTAAGAGTTGCATTCCCAAGTCGAAAGTGTGGATAACATTAACTATATGTTTTAACTCAACTGCTCTCTTACTGAAACTTCTATACAAGAAGCACATCCTTTTCATGCCTAAAATATTGTCTAAGACAGCAACCAAATCTGATTTTCACCATTTTTGAACATGTTGTAGATATCATAACAAGAAATGTTTTGTACGTTAACCTTTTTTTTCATTTGTTTATTTTTGTAATAAATATTTCCTTGGCTTTCCAACATTACCCGAGACAGTTTTTCATAATATCTACATTTCTACAACATATTCAAAAATCGGACTAGATTTAAGTGGAGACAAATTTTCAGCCTCTAAATCCTCTTAATCAATGCAAAAACATACCTTTACAATTTAATCTCAGGTTTAGAGAAAATAATTTAGATAACTAATTACCCGTTAAGAGAAAAAATGCTCTTGAAATTGAAAGCAGCGTTGACGTAAGTCGC
Organism: Acleris laterana; assembly: GCA_963966035.1. Taxonomy (NCBI): domain Eukaryota; kingdom Metazoa; phylum Arthropoda; class Insecta; order Lepidoptera; family Tortricidae; genus Acleris; species Acleris laterana. Next base: position 11,372,899 of record OZ014448.1, on the reverse strand, counting down.
TATGACATATCGCAGTATGAGAGAGTCTTCACTGTGCAGCATCAGGGCTCCGTTGAGGACGTTGAGGAACAGATGGATGTCGCGCGACGCCGTGAAGTTGCCGGCCATCGCTTCGAACATGCGCGCTATGAGTCGGACCCACCTGGAGAAATGGTTGTTGATGTACATATTTACCAGGTTTTATACAACTCCAGGTGTAAGTGTTTTGGTCAAATCTTGCAAGTCAATTTTGAACCACTTTCCGTTGATGTAGAAGGCGGAACGAATACAGATGTTGAAGCCAGGAGAAGATTCGTTAGTTTGTTCGTTAGACGCTGACTGTGCAAACAAATGACAGTCGGCAGCAAAAGTACATACATAAACATAAATTCTACAGATTCAGGGGCAGCAAAAGTTTGTGCATTTGTAGTCTTAACAGATCTTCAAAAGAGAGTTTTCTTCCGTCAGGATTGGAATGTCAGCTCTTTTATCATCCTTTTATGTCAATGATGGCACTCATTATGTGTAAAGTAATGCGACGCTAGGATTGTTTTTTTAAATCTAATATCAATGTACTAAAGGCTATTCTTGAGGGCATCAGCCTATGAACAGCCTCGATGCCGTGGTGATGGGTTTTTCAATCAAAGAAGATGCTCCTCATGATTTACTCTCACATCGTATTTTTTTAATAATACAGAAAGGGAAACACAGTAACACCAATTATTTTAAAAAGCAGAAAGTTATTTTCAAAGATAAGATAAATTCATGCACCTATTAAAAAATAATGCACCTGATAATTATCAAATAATTATATGTATACTGACATAAACTTGTGCAACACATCCAACCCCAGTAAGGTTGAGCCGAGCGGGCCACGGCTGTATAGCTGCAAGTCAGCCTCTAGCGCTTTACGGGGGAACGATGGCAGCTTCATTAACTCGTCATGAAGAAATACCACCCTCTGGACGACCTGCAGACGAGATGACACTCTTATATATTACCAGAGACAACAAGAGACGACCAAGCCGTATTTGGCGGTAGAGTGCAAAAAAAATCTGAAACATGGCAGAGGGTTAGGTTTTTTGCAGATAATACAGAACTGCAGTCGTTTTACGCAAATTTACCCCTCTGCCTATGTCTTGCACATTGCACAAAACTCATCCCTTTAGTGTATTTTTGCCATTCTCAAAATCGAATGCGTTGAATCTATAGTTTTATGTGGAAAACTGCTGCTTATTAGTTGGATATTAAATTTACTACGTCTCACTACGTGAAACGTGGATATTATTATTATTTTGACACGTAATATTTTATAATGTTATCAATAAATTATGAGTTTATTTAGTCAGTGAGTGTCAAAACCAAACCTACCATATCAACGTTCTTAAGGATGGCCCAGGTCAGCAGCACCTTGCCGATCTCGACGAACTTGGCAAGCAACTCCTGCTGCTGGAGTCGGTTGAAGGCCTCGCACGGCTCGAGGTGGACCAGCCCCAGCTGCGGGTACTGCGAGCGCTTGAAGAAGTAGCAGTCGCGCACGTAAGACTGCGGGTTGTGGATCTGACCTGGGGAACACAGCAAACAGCAATATTAACGATACAATACAATACAAAACACTTTATTGTTCACCAAAAAACAAATATCACCGGGAAACAGCACAATTAAAAATGCAGGTAAACAATAAGCGGCCTTATCGCTGGCTAGCGATCACTTCCAAACAACTTAAGAAGGTATGGGTCCATTAAAAAGAGGTGCAGACATCCCGCGACTATGCTATGTTAGTTAGGTACTCAAAGTGTATATTATATTATAACAACTAAAAGACAATTCAATAGTTACTGAAATAACAATATTAACACTAAGCGATTGGGCTTTAATGACCAAGTAAGTAAATGTCAGCTTCGTACATGGCACATTACAAGGGAAACGTAGGTCAACCACTGCCTTAGCCTAACACGTCGATTGCCTAACTCGTATAATTCGTAAAGTAAATCGATGCCTACTTTTTAAGTCTGTTTAAGTCCAGTCCATGTCTTAAAACGTTCACTTCCTCCATCATCTATTTCAATACGATTGTTTTTATCTTTGAATACTTAATTACATATCATTAAATAGTTGACTAAAAAAATACCCACTTAGCCACTTCAGTGGCTGGTTAGGAATAAACTTACGTGTTTTAAAGTCAACGAGAAAATGCTCGTTGTGCAATCTTTCCGGTATGCCAAAGAAGTCAAGCGATTCGTTTAGTATTTGTCCGAACTGAGTATCCTCTTGAATGGGGAACTGGGATGGAATCGAGCCATCGTCAGCTGGAACAAATCATTACAAATCATTAAATAATCAATTTTAAATATTGTGTTGGAAACTGTGAAGATTTAGTGCAAGATGTTTACCAGGCCCGTGGACGACAATTTTCTTAGCAGCTGGCACATTGGCAGTGAGTAATATTGAGGCGTCGCATTGTTCTTTGCGTAATATTTGCTTAAGATCTTTGAACATTATGCCGTGTACACTGTGGACCACCTACGAAAGAAAGGTTACTATGATGACGAGTATGAGTCTTCGAGGCAGAGCTCTCAGAGTCATAGTTAGAGTCCTTAGAGGCAAACTCTGAGGCAAAGTCAAATTAAGCAAGCCGATCCCACGACGGCGATAAGGCACATGTACCTTATACATGTAGGGACAAACAAGACTCCTTAAAGAAGGGTTATTAATAATTTGGTGGAACTAACTATGAAGAAACGGCTCTTTTTACAGTTGATTTATTTGTACCATGACCTTGCCCTGTTTTGGATGGTACTAATACACCAGGGGCCCGTTTCCCAAAAAGTATTAGTACAATAATATTAGTGTCTTGTCTCATTTTGTAGTTCTATTACAAAACACTAATATTATTAGACTAATACGCATTGAGAAATGGGCCCCAGTTAGTACACCAGTGGTATTAGTTTGGTGGTTGAGGCACTAATAAATAAGTAACTATACGACAAAAATCGACTTCAACATATAACGAAATCCTTAAACGTACCATCCACAAGATAGACAGCGCTGCTCCGATCAGCCTCTGCCCTTCCTCATGCGGCGAGCGGATATAGAACATAACATAGCCGATGATATAGTTGTAAAGTGCGAAGGCGGCTTGCTGCGGCAGACGCGGGATGAAGCGGATTAGATGACGGAGGAGCTTGAACATCTCGTCCTGATGGTCGCGCGTCAGTCGCTCCAGTACGTGACGCAGGAACAAGGCAGAGTCTTCTACAAGGCATCCCCAGATCACCTGCCAAACAGGAGGCTTTATACTACACACGTGTATAATTTTATTTAGATGGACTAGTTTTACAGATAAAATGCTGGATTTAATTGTGATGAGGAGTTTTAGACGTTTCAGCCAGAACTGACTTGACCTACATGATACATGTATGTATGTAAATACTTTATTGTACAAACGGGAAAATAAAAAACATCAAAATAGACAGAAACATAAAAGGTATATACAAAGGCGATCCCTTTATAAAGAAAGAAAGAAAGAAAATCATTTATTCGTGACATGCATAACAAAGAACAGATTAACAAATACAAGAAGAAAGTAGCCACGAAATGGTCCCAACTCAGCGTAATGCTGGCATTAAAGTCAGCGCTGGTCTTCCGTTGGAACCATCAGGTGAAACCACGGAAGGTTACACACATATAATTAAATGAACACAAAACAAGAAGAAAAATCAAAGCTCTGAGTTTTGCAAAAACATGCCCGTCCTTAGATGGCTGAAAGAGCAACAGTCCCTTAGCCTTACTTGAATGACATGACATGGAGCAAGCAAAGAAAACCGAGATTCACATGACCTATCCTATCTACGGCAGCGCCTATCTATGGTGGTTGATAATAATTAATAATGCATGCTGCGCGCAATAACAGAAACTATTATCTTAGCAAATTCGTTTCCTATAGTCTATACTTTTTTATCTCTTTAAGGTAGCTGAGTTATACTGTGTCTACTCCTATTTGCAACAATAAGTATTGAAAAGTACTTCTATAAAAACCATTACCTGGTATGCGACTTCGTAGACCGAGCAGCCCTGGCTGGATACAGCCGCGTCGTCCAGTAGCGACACGATCTCTGCGACGGCGGAGCACAAAGCGGACGGGAACAAAGCCGACGCGACTTGCGTGTGGTGGGAGCCTCGGACGCCTTCCGCCATCTCTTCGTCCGCTGGAGCTGTGGAAACAATGTTAATGTGTGATTACTTGGTGAGTTACACAGAGACTTTGGAATACATACATAAGTCAGTTTTACGCAGTTAATGAATCTGCGCCAAGATAAGATACGCATAAGTAAAAGGTTAGAATTGTGCTTTAAAAATAAACTATACTGGTGGAATCGCAATCATTACAGGTGTAAAAAGAAAGATCTAAAATAACTGCCTAATCGCATGCTTTCGCGCTAAGAAAGGAGATACCAGTGTACGCTGCAAAGGTATTGCGAAGAGATCGTTGCAAGGTCCTCTAAATGTGATGTAATCAGTACAGTCGAACTCATAAGTAGCTGTACAGTTTAGAACCTTGTCGGTAACGTAATATAGTAAGAGTGGTTTGAATTAAGTATAGCAATAGCTGTGACAAGGTACTAAAATGAACAGCCATATATGAATTCGACCATACCAGTGTCATGCAGTCTTGAGATTGCAAATCTTTATAGGCTTTAGTTTGCCTTCAGCATACCGTAAAAATACTTGAACTTACGTTGAATATTGTTGAACTTATGTTCAATATATTCGAGCTAAGTCCAATATGGTTCAGTATAAGTAGAACTCACTTGCAATTTGCAATATGGTCGAACTCACCTTCAATATAGTCTACGGCAAGTTCTAGTGTTGGCTTCCTGGCAGCATACTTGAACGGCGTTGAGGAGAAAGCTCTTTTGACATAGCCAGTTGTTGTCGAAATCTTATTTTCGGACGAGTCTCGACACAGGCCTCTTAGATAATAATTGTGGTTGACAACCGTCTTTTCTAACGAATCTCGAGACGGGCCTCTCATTCGAAATCAGTTTTTTAATACGGGGATTAGCCTTCAGTGATGGCAGTGCATTTGCAATTGCCAGATCTGTTTTTTTTAAACTTACCTCTAATGCGGTCATTCGCGACATGCCCAACGGGGGCTCCCGACTGCACCGAGATGGGGTTAAATAAAAGTCGAACTCATGTGCAATATAGTCGAATTCACGTTTAATATGGTACGAGGGCTGCCTTTTAAGTTCTGTCGTTTGCAAGCCTTCCGTGATTGCATAAAAAAGAACTAGTGTCATCTTAAAATATTTGAAATTAGAATTCGAAAACAAAAGAATGACTCGAAATCGGCCCAACCGTTTTAGTACAGCGCTCGTTCAAAGTTGACAAGTCAGTTGTGAAAATGGAAATTTCGAAGGAAAATTTACGTGCGATATTTTTTTACAACTTCAAAAGGGGCTTAACGCGACTTCAGTGCTTCGAAGAGTTGACTACGGTTTTCAATGATAAAGCACCATGCCTCCGGACTGTGGAACGCTGGTATTTAGAATTTCAACGTTGTTGCTCTAGTCTTGGTGATAGACATCGTGAAGGTCGACCAAAAACAGCCGTAACCCAGGAGAACATTGATGCTGTACGGCAACTGATCGTCGAAGATCGCCATGCGACATACCGTGAGATAGAAGCTTCCTTAAGTATTTCAGGGACCAGTGTTCACAGTATTTTGCATGATCACTTAGGCGTAAAAAAGTTGATCTCTCGCTGGATACCACATTTACTCAGTGAAGACCAAAAAACGGCTCGCGTTCGATGGTGTCGCAAAACTCTGCGGCAATTCAACCGAGGAAACTCGAAACATGTTTACGACATTATCAGTGGTGACGAATCTTGGATATATGCCTACGAACCCAATTCTAAACAGCAGTCGACTGTTTGGGTGTTCCAAGATGAGCCAAAACCGACCAAAGTAATACGCTCACGGAGCATTTCGAAAAAAATAGTCGCCACGTTTGTGGCGAAAAGTGGCCACGTGGCCAACATCGTGCTCGAGGATCGTAAAACGGTTAATGCTGACTGGTATACCACTGTCTGTTTACCAGAAGTCATCGGCGAGTTTCGAAAAAATAACCCAAGACGTCGTATAAGACTGCATCACGATAATGCGAGCTCGCACACCGCCCGGCAAACAATTGCGTTTTTAAAAGAGCAAAACGTCGAAATTCTGGAACACCCGCCGCACAGTCCAGACTTAAGCCCTAACGATTTTTTTACTTTTCCAAAAATCAAGCAACGACTTCGTGGTCAACGGTACCAGACGCCTGAAGAAGCCGTTGAGGCATACAAAACGGCCATTTTGGAGACCCCGACTTCGGACTGGAATAAGTGTTTCGAAAACTGGTTCGATCGAATGAAAAAGTGTATTACATATCACGGTGATTACTTTGAAAAACAATAAATACCATTTAACACTTAAATTGTCTTTAGTTTTTCCAAACGACACAAAGGCAGCCCTCGTAAAACCCGTAAAACTCACCCTCAATATCGAACTCACGTTGGATACGGTCGAGCCTACATTCAATATATGGTACAACTCACTCTCAATATGGTCGAACTCACGTTCAATATGGTCGTCTGCGGCATGGTCTAGCGCAGGTTCCCTGGCTGCCTGCCTGGTGATGGGGATGGTGGTGATGAGGAAGCTTTCACGCTCGGCACGCTTCTTGTCGTTGCGCTGTTGTAGTGCTCGCTTGATCGCCTCAGTTTGCTGCTTCTTGCGGGTTTTCGTGGCCGTTACTAGCGAACGCTGTGGACAGGACAGAATTTCAATGGTCACCGTTAAGGTGAGATATTTTTTTTTGTCAGGAATACTTCCTCTTCTGTACAACCTATTTTACACAGACTTGAAGATTTATTATCTGACAGTGTTAGAGATAGAAGATATTGTGTTTATTAAAAGAGAAGTGTGACGCCTTACGTGTCGCTCTTGATTTAAGGTCATCTCCATGTCTTTGTCCTTGACTTGCGGGGACCAGGGCGGGTCGACGACGGCCAGCGACTCAATGCCGATTTTTGGTGACGGCAGTGTGAATTCGATGCCCGGCGGAGGCACCTTGAAAGTCACTGACGCGCCCTCTTCCATCCGTGGCCACACTTGGTAGCGGAGCTTCCACATTACTTGGAAACGCAGGATTGCGTTGATTCTGGAACATTTGGGAGCTTAGGCTTTTGGTCTAGAATTGTGTCAATGGGATATTTACACATTTTACTTAGTAAGGAACGGCCATTTGCATTTGTAATGACAGGATAAGTCAGAAGTAAAAGCAGATTTTGATTCTATTGCGGAATACTTACGACTTTGAAGTTACGTATCATATTTGGTTTAAAACATTCACTTTATAATATAACACATGTATTTAAGTTATAAATTAACAATAGCATATAGGCATTCCATCTTAGTCCTAAGGGTTGGGAATGCAAATGCGGTCTTAGGATTGCAGTTTTAAGATTGTAGTCGTATGTCAGATGGGGTCGCACACTTGCACCTGTCGCCTGTCGCAAAATGGAGCGTCAAACGTCAAGTATGGTTTTTTTTTACGATTTATACATTTCATTCAACGAATGATGAATGTCTATGGTTTATTGGGATTGGAAAAAAGGAAAACATTTCAGACTCTACAATTCTTGTTTTAAGTTCAAAGTCGAATAAAATGTTGATCATGTGACTTGCACTGATATGTTCTTTAGCAGACAACAGGAAGTACAGTGATCAGTGTTTAGTCATACCAAGGGTAAAGAAATGCAAATGTCTAAGAGCTACAGATCCCTATTACCATCAGGTAGCCCGTGTGATTGCCTTCTCCAAGACTGAAAAATAACACACCTTACTCCTGGATCAGTATGCTTCAGATCATTGTGCATGATCTCCGAGGCGGCCACCGGCGCTTTAACCGCAGCTAGTATGAAGAGCGAGGCGGCGCAGGCGCTCAGTTCTCGATCCGGCTCCAGTAATAGTTGCCAGGCGACCGGGGCACATTCGGCGAACATTTCCTCGCTCATGGTGGTGGCGCCTTTGATCAAAGCGGCGAGGGGGGTGTGGTAGGCGTCGCGTACCTGTCAATGGTATCTGATATTCGTCTCAGTAGTACGCTCAATGAGTTGAGATAAAGAATGTCAACAAAATTAGATGCGCCCCAAAAATACAGAAATAGTAAGTAAGAGTATGTCATGAAAGTAGCGTACATAATACTGCATTTCAGATAAATTGTGCATTCATTTGTGCAACAAAAAAACAGTCTTAGTTTTTAAGACAGTACTGTTTATTTACATACATACATACATACATACATACATACCTTCACTCCTGTAATCCCAGAGTGGGGTAGGCAGAGCTACAGAATTACAACTTCAAAAAGTTGTTGACAATTCAGTAACCACAATTTGTACAAATAGACTAAGATGTTACCAGCGTATTAGTGACAGGTTGCAAGCCCATCGCCTAACATACCTACTACAAGCCTATATTCCCTTAGTCGCCTCTTACAACATTCACGGGAAGACATGGGGTGGCACTATTCTACTGTTTATTTAAAAGTACCTAATACTACACAATACAATACGGTCATTGAAGTAAAGATGTAATTCAAAGAAAATAAAGTGGAATTTCTTTTATTTTTGACTTACAGTAAAATTAGATAATCGGCTTTATTTAATTGAAAAAGGTTTCAAATTCTATTTACCGCATTTGCAGTCGTTCCTTACCTGGCCCTTCAGATACTTGAGTATAGCGGGTGGGTCGGGCGGCGGGTACGTCGCCACGCCGGGGCGCGGGGGCGGCGCGTCGGCCATCTTGGCGGCCTGCTCCACGCCTGCCGCGTGGTACGCCAGCCCCGCGCTCTCGATAACGGACCGATCGATCCTGGTATTGATTGGTTTAATCCGGTTAAAAGGACCATTTTTACTTGCAGTTAAGAATAAATATGTACTCAGAAACAAATCATAAAAAATATAAATATAGATTTACGGCGGGGGATAAGCGGACGGCAAGGCGGCAGTATTTGATAGATCTGTGACAAACTACACCTTTAATTTTTGTTTTTCGTTTATTTCCCCACTTGCACTTTGACTGTAGTGTGTTATGGTATAGAATGTTTTAAGTATGTTTTAATTTTTTGTGAATTACAGAGTTTTAAAACTAAGACACGCCCCAATATTTTTTTTACGTACCTAAATATACGCAACCGTGGATCGTCGAATTAAATCGTCCATTGAAAACACAATGGTCAAAAAAAGCTCTGAACCGGTCTATTACAATAAATTGATGAAGGTCGATTAACAAATATATTTACCTGTCAGTAACATGTTCAGACGATTTCCGAGAGCGTCGACCGCGACGAGCGCCGCCCATTCCGTCGTCGTGACTGGTGGTATTCACTTCCGGGCCAAACTTCTCTCCATATATCTATAACCAACACAATTGTATTGAAAATCAATAGGTAGTCAAACTTCTCCTGTAAATTTTAAGTAGCTTTTTCTTACTTGACAAACAAGATGAAACGAAATGGATTTCGTCAGTTGAAAATGCACCAAAATGAAAACGTCCGTTTACTTTATTACCTTTTGCACGGATTTCATAAGTCTTGTGCTTGCTCGCATGTTACGCCGGAAACAATACGGGTGGCAGAAGTTCTGGTGGCAGCACGAGTAGTTGAACGAGTTGAGGAATTTGACCATCACCTGAAATATACGCATCTCAGAAGAAATGAACGTGGACACTTCGTTTTTTAGACTATTACCTCTACTTTTTAATCAGTCTATTTAAACTAGAATGTTTGATGCTTATTAGTAAAAAGATGCACAATCTGCACGAAAAAAAAATAATTGAGAAATTTTTATACGTAACTTATACAAAACTTGAGTTTAATTGATAAGTATTTCATGCAAGGAGTAGATGCATCCGAATACCATTATTATACCTGCTATCCTTTCCGCAAGCAGCTGTATTTACGTGGTTGAGTTTCCGTGTGGATAATACAGTCGTCATCAGTAAGATAAGGTCAGATGAGTAGCGTCAGGGTTGGCAACGCATTTGCAAACTTAACACTTGTAGTGGTGGAGACGCCGAAAGGCATCAACAGTGGGATTCAGGATTTTAAGACTGCGCTGAGGGTAGGTTTTATCAAGGTAAACTTATCTAATTAAGGACTTGTCACCTGGATCCTTCGCTGGGCATCAATCAAGTGTGCCTAATTGAACTATGATCACGGTACCGCCGTTCAATGTGTTTAGATTGCAAATGGCCATGGGACACGGGGACTACTTACCATCGATGGCCAGTGTGCTCGTGTGCATCCTCCACGCCTGCTTGTATAGTGGTGATGATATTTGAGTAAAGTCGCTAATGTGATTGTACATCCTCGTATAACACGACTTCCCAAGATGGAGGATAATGTTTTATCGGATGATTTTGTTTGTATGTACTGAATACTCATGCTGCATATACAAACTGCCTATATAAAACGCTAGGTTTGTCAATTTAAATTTTGAAGATATCAAGCGAATATTGTTATAATAAGTAACAACTACTCATTCCTGATGCTGCAGGGGTAGTCGGGTCAGCTTGCTCTTTGTTAGACTTGTATAAGATCTTAGTTAGATATTGTGCATCAAATTATTTATAAGACACCAAAGTCTAGAAGTTGATCGTTTACTTATGGAATCTATTTATCTGTTAAGCTACGCGCAGCTGTGAGGTGGAGTGTCGCGGCAGCAGAGGGTAGAGAAGGAAGCATGCTCCAACCTTGAGCCAGGGGAACCCCTTGTTATTGTCGGGCGGGTCGGTCGAGCTGGAGTCGGGGCTGTCGGGCGGGTGCTCGTGGTCGTCCGACAGCACGCCGGGGCTCTCCTCGCCGCCGCTGTCCTCGTTGGGGATGATTACCTGCCCCCCTAAAATGTGTCCAAGAGTCAGTCCGGGCCGGCCTTCGCTCGAACTCACCGCGGTCGGGCTATGACTAGGACCTATATTCATTGGCGTACGGTTACCTGTGCCGGGATATATTTCTGAGGTATCACTTCTGTCGGATAGAGACGATACCTTTCTTCGGCTCTGTATAGACTCTGACCGCCGATTAACAACTAAAATCAGAGACAAATGAGCTTCGATAGTTGTTAAATCCTCCTTGCGTGTTCTGGTTGCATATCATACACATATATTCTAAGCGTTCAGCTATTGTTTTTGGGCGATTCTATCGCACGTTTTGCCAATTGGAGCAAGCGGGTAACTCGCATGCTTTCAAAAAATAAACATCGAAATACAAATATTTTGTGGTTTTATTTAGTTAGTCGAAAAGCGAAGGAAACCTACATTCATCGACTTCCCTGGTGTCCTTTTGTCGCAGTTTGATGGAGCGCCGCTTGAAGGAGCCGTAGGCCGAGTGAGTCTGCTGCGTGTTGCGGCGATGCATGCAGGCCTTGCCGCGCGATCCCAATCTACCCTTCTTGTCGTCCACGGTCGTCGGGGGAATAGCGTCGGCCAGCTAAATTACGATGTCAAAGTTACGACAGTAATGGTAATGGTTTCTACCGTATTTAATGTTTTTTTCGTTATTTTAGAATGTTCACAATATGCTATTTTCGTATTTAAGTTAATAGGTATTATATTCTAGTGTAATATTCCGTTTGTGAACCAATAAATAAAAAAATCTGTGTGATGTATGTGTACCATAACGTTGCTGGGACAGCAATCCTGTCGTCATCCTGCATGCGGGCGGGCGGGGCAGCGCTATGTCGACATTATCTAAGTGTAGCGTGTGTTGTTTAACGTTGCTATCGTTGTGTGTGTGTGTGTGTGTGGTAGCATGTAATACCGTGACGTTGCTGCCGCCGGAGACGTTCTCGGGCTCGTGGATGACGAAGGAGATCTTGCGCTCGGCGTCGCCGGCGATGGACTGCAGGCTCTGCGCCGACGCCTGCGAGTGGCCCATGCTCGACAACGCCATACTCCACCGACGGTTCGCTTCCCTGCGCACCCACCGCACATATTATAGCCACTTTAACCACAAGTTCGCATCTCCGACGTAGCGTGTTAATAGCTCTATGCTCTTTACTATTTACTGTTTTTCAAATCTCAATTTTCTCGAGCATGCCAATGTAGCAAAGCGAATTTTACTTTTTATACTATTACAAACTATACTACCTATTTGCATATTTTACTACCTTTAGTTTAATCAGTGATTTGTGATATTGTTAAGTCAGTAAAGGGTGGCAAGTATAATTTATTTGTATTCTTTTAGTTTGTATTTTATTGTTAGTTAAGTTATGTAGGTAAATCTTAAAACATACCATGCAGTTAGTGTGCGTGTTCGCACGTTAGGTATACCAATACCGTGCACCGAATCGTGCGGTCGCCGCCTCGTCGAGTATTTAACAGATAAACAACCTCGCATCTCGAGGCGAGGATTGCTGATCATTTTATAAAGTGACATTGTTTATGTACGTTCTATAAGCATGCGCGCTCAGTGCGGTATGCAAAAACATGCATTATTTCTTTAGAACACATACTCGACTGGCATTAATGCGTGTTGACTGCTAAGAGCCCTGTTAAAATAAAGGTATCATCAAAAATATGCACTCTTCTCAATAATACAAACAATAACATAATGAACTCACTTATTCTTACAACACAAACGTCTTCGTTTTTCCATCCATCTTGGCATTACGTTAACAAAAAATGGTATATGTTTTTTAACAGCGAATCACATGTGATGCACACCAAGAAGCGGTAAGAGGTGGTCGGGGGGGTACCTGTAGACTCGCTCCCAGGGGCCGCGCTCCTTGAGGCTGGCGCGCGAGGCTCGCGGCAGCGCCGGGTAGGCCTCGCGCAGGAACGTCGTCACCTCGCACAGCAGCACGCAGGCCACCAGGCGCAGCGCGCGCGGGCACGCCGCGCCCAGCGCCGCGCCCGCGGGCGAGATGCTGTCTGCGGCAACAAGCGACCACCGGTCAACTGGGAGTCCGTCTCACGCAGGAACAAAAGGGACTGATGACGGGTATGGAAGTAGGCTGGTGGTTTTAGCGGGGGTGGTAGGACCTTGTGCAGGGTCCGTCCGGATCGCTACCACCGTCTTATCCATTAACCTACCGCCAAACAGCAGTGTTCGCATTGTTGTGTTCCGGTTTGGGGATAAGACAGCCGGTGAAATGACTAGCATAGAGGCATTCCATCTTAGTCCTCAGGGTTGGCAACGCATTTGCAGTCTTAGTATTGCTCTGCAGTCTTGTGAATGCGAATGTCTATGGGTCACAGTTTCCGCTTACCATCAGGTGGCCTGTGTGCTCGTTTGTCATCTCTATGCCATAAAAAAAAAAAAAAATTAACAAGTACAGTATTACAAGCGCTACCTAAACACCCGGCGGTAGTTACGTACCCCATATAGGTGAAATGTGGCCAGAAATGCGGCAAGGGAGCAATGCCGCATCTTTATTTTAACTTCTTTCTGTTTTAAAAGTATACCATGGAAAACAAAATCATTAATTTAAAGAAACCAACTCACAAAAGAGCAGGGGGTTAAACCTTCACAGGGCGGAATCCCAAGCAGAGGGAGGGGCAGAAGTGAGTGGGGTGCCGATCACCGACAAGATAGTGCAAAGGCATAGTGCAAACCCCCGCAGATGCCGTGGAGCAAGCTGGTGCAGGATAGCCTGCCACACCAAAGGAGGGAACCGCTAAAGTCGGCCACATACATGTACATCCAGAATTCCGTTTCTGAATTTCGAAGGCAGCTAATCCATACAAAATCAATGACCCTACCACACACGTAGGTACGTTTTTCCGATACGAAATTTTCTGGATTGTATTGTAATTCGGCTCTTTCGACCAGACCGGGGACGAAAGCAGAGAAAAAAGAGGCCAGGCAGGCCCGAAGGAACCTCAACAGACTAACAGAAAAACCAGGTATTAGGAATGGGAAGCCAGGAGGTGATCTAAATTTCGAGAGGAATGAAGAGTCATGTACTCGTCACTGAGATACCGCACACTTGAGGAGGACGGTTTTGCCTACGGAAGCACTTAAAAGCAATACAAGACGCACATCTGCCTCTCTCATCTAGCATGGATTCCATCTTCTTGCTCTGTAGCAAAACAAGAAGATGGAATCCATGCAGGATGGGAACGTCGACGGGTCAGTAAACTACAGCTACGGTTCCACCAAGGGGAACGGGGTGGAATGACTGAGAGACCGATCGACCGCCCCCCTGATCTAGCCGGGCTTCCTTCCCCACTCATTATCATACTCATCATGGGGATCCCTTTATTATTTTACTTTCTTTATTTAATTTTGTTTGTTAGAAAATCAACCGTATTTACACATATTTCGAAAAGAAAACAATCAAACCGGCCAACAGGCAAACCGAATAGTTGCCGGCTTAGAATAGTGCCACTCCATGTCTTTCCGTGGAAGTCGTAAGAGGCGACTAAGGGAATGAAGGCTTGCAGTATTGTTAGGCGATGGGCTTGCAACCTGTCACTAATATAAACTGGTAAAAACATCTTAGCCTGATTGTGCCAAATGTGGTTACAGAATTAACAACAAATTTTCGTTCCATGTAACTGCGACTGTAACGTGATCGACATCAAAGACTGAATTAGAAAAATTGGTACGATCAAAAATCATCGTGTATATGGACTCCCTAAGTGTGACATTCTGGTTTACTTAATACCAGACACAAAACGGCTAGACTACCAGACTACCACATGAGGACTAATTTATTAGTCCTCATGCCACTCATCGCGTTCAAAGTACCTTCATCCAGAAAGTCCTCCTCCTCATCTTGCTGCAGCAGGTCCTTCTGCCCTTCCGGATCCGTGACCATGGTGACCACGTTGTCAGTGCACTTTCTGTCTTCCACTAGCATCTCCTCCAGCCGGTTGCCGATCGCCTGGGTTAATATAAATAAATATCGTGGGAATCTCACACAAATTGACCTAGTCTCTAGACTTGTATTATGGGAACGAGGTAACGGTAATCTAACTTATACAGATAAATACATACTCAAAATACATACAAAACTAGCAAGACTCGAATCTGTACCTGATACTCGAAATATATTTGTCTGACTTGCCTTGTGTGTTCAGTATTTGAAATATATTTACCTCCGCCCATTGGTAAAACAGTTTAGCTGCTAATCGTTGGCGTTTTAGCTGGGGATTGGGGCCGACTGAAAAGAAGAACGCACAGGTAAGAACAACAGTACTTACACCTGTTTTAAGTACGATTTATTTATTTGACAGGTTACTTTAATTGGTTTTTGATAACAGTTTGAAACTTTTACACTCTGTATATCCCAGGGATGCGCGGACAGATTGATTTCATTAATCTAGGTATGTCGTGGTTTAGTGTAATAATCGATTGTGATCTTTACTTACCTGTAGTTTTAGACACATTCGACTTCAGCCAGTATGGCCATTGGCCCTTGTTGCAGTTGTGGACTAAATGCGCGCATTCTAGTAATATTGCAGCTCTCCCAACCACCACAGTGTTCGGCTGAGGAATGAAACGACCGAATCATAAGAATGAAATAAAATTGCAAGCAAGGCTTGCACGTTTTGTATGTTGATTTTTAGGGTTTCGTGCCCTAAGAGAGAACTGAACCCTATTAATATCTCTACGCTGTCCGTCCGTTTTAACTTTAAAGGCTGTATCTTTTGAATCGTAATAGATAGCGGATTTTTTTTCCATAATATGCGTTATAACAGCGGATTTACTAACCAATAAAAAAAATAAGAAAGTAAAATAATAAAGGAGGTACCCATACAAGAAACGTTTCATTAACTTTTTTTTTTGTTGTGATGTAAAAACGGTAAAACATACAAGCGTCAAATTTGGTTGCGTTGTAGTAGAAACTCTGAAGAGAACCCACAAACACTAAAAAAAATTAAGCATGAATTCAAATCGGAATATAATAATACCTACTGTGCGGCGGTACTCTCGGCGCGTGAGTCCAACTCGCACTTGAGCAGGTTTTGTTTAAAGACTACAGGGTCGTTACCAGGTCGAGTAAGGCCGCCATGAAGAGCGCGTCCGGCGTGGCGCCGGGCTGCGTGGCGTCCAGCAGGAAGCTGAACCGCGCCAGGCCGGCGTAGAGCGGCGCGGCGGCCACCAGCCGGCGCCGCTTCAGCACCACCACCTCGGACTCCCCGCCGCCCGAGCCGCCGTCCGCCGAGCCGCGCCGCGACATGTCTGGTGATTATAGCAGGTTGCTCAAGACATTCAACTTATCAAAACGCCACAACGTTATCCTATAAAAAAAAGGTCGCGAACTGCTTGTACCTCCGTCAGTCCGATATGACAGTACATAATCTAATCGTTAGGCAACCAGCACAGCTTCCTACTGAGATGAAGCAGAACTGCAGTAACCCCATTCGCGGGGTGCTGCGTCCGACGTGTCCCAAGGAGGACAAAGATAGTTTTACCCGGGTGGAGAGGAAGAAGCCTGCCCCGAGGAACCTGTGCGGCACCTCACCGTCCGGACCGAACCACTTGCTGTGTCCTGCTACGCCCACGACGCAGTTGTACGTGTCCCGATTACATTACTCTACGGAGGCGGAGGATCTCGTAGAGTATGTACGAGTTAAGACCGGAGTTACTCTTAGGGTCAAGTGGTTGGACCGCCACAAGGTACATTTTAAGTCATTTGTGGTGAGAGTACCCACCAAAACGAACTTTTTAAATGAGGAATTCTGGCCGAGGGGTGTCGGCCAGGCATATTTCGGCGATTTCGTTGCCGCCGGCTAGCTGACACCGCAAAAGTGTATAAATAGTCGTTTTAATTTTATGTTATACATATATTGTTATGTATGTTAGTCTGTAAGGTATTTGTAAATATGGGCCTTGTTGTCTAAAATACATACATACATACATACCGTCACGCCTTCATCCCAGAGTGGGGTAGGCAGAGCTACAGAATTACCAACAACTTTAACAGGCAGTTGTTAATTCTGTAACCACATTTTGCACAAACAGGCTAAGATAAAGTTTATTCTATTCTATTCTGTAACTGGCTGTTTGGGGAGCACCAATTTGCCTATGCTTGTAGAATGTTGTAACTGTATTGCAAGCTCGCGCTCTTACTCGTTGCCTTAACAGCTAATTATGTACCACAACACAACTACACAACACAACATACACAACTTTTTCTACAAGCTTAACCATTTTAAACATCATACGTCAGATACAAAACGTTCACTCACACGCCCAACATGATTGCTATGCTATGCAAATTACAACTTATGTCGACGGTGGCATCAGTGGCACAACTTTCAGTAGTCGGCCAGACCCAACTGTGGTTATTTATCTTCATCGCGAAGTATAAATAATTAAATTATTCTCGCACTTACATACTATTCAGAAAATAAAATATATTTTATCCACGTTTTTCAACATCGATAAACACGACCTTTATCGACCTACAGGACGTCATATAACGCCAATGCAAAATGTATGAAGCATAGAACTCGCGGACCAAAAAATTACTGACGCGACTCGTTAAATACGCAGCAAAAGTGTTAGGGGCGTAAATACTTTTGTATGAAGTCTGGTTCAAGTCCCAACAGAGTTGAGTGTTAGGTCATTAAATAGGTCTCTTCATATTCATACATATTTTATTTCTATGGAAAATTTGCCCACTGCCCGTATAAAGCAGGTGCTTACCACTAACAGCAAGCCCTATTAAAATCAAGAGTTTTCGGATCAATTTGTTACATAATTACTCTACTTATAGGTACGTTATAAAGGTTCGCAAATGCAGTTAGAAATAAGGAGCGTCCTCACTGAGAGCACTCGCGTGTAATGAGCATTCGCCGCGAAAATCGAGTGGTATAAGGTATAAGCTTTGTAACGTTCGGCTCAACGTTCACACCCGAATATTCAAGCGAAAGCTGTGAGCGAGGACGCTCATATAGGATAACCTTACATCCGCCACTGGTTTCCTCAATGCTGCCATCTCTCTTCTTCCCCATTTTTTTAAGAGCAAATCTGTTAAGTCGATCTTCCACACGCTTTCGCGCCCTGCAGAAACAAAAACTCATTTGCACTTAGAAGGTGCTTTGGGTTAGTACTTCTCTCTCACTCAACCTTAATAAGAGCGTATGGTAGCAAGTGAGAGACGAGTTCAAACCCGAAGATTTTTTTTATATTTCACAACTATTGATATCGATAAAAATCTAGCACTATATAGTCTTAAGCTTTGCAGTGAAAATTCCGATCACAAATGATTATCACTACTATAAAACTAAAACTCTCCCGCCGCCTGTCTGTCTGTATGTTCGCGATAATCTCAAAAACAACAGAACGGATTTTCATGCGGTTTTCACCATAACTTGCATAATTTTTCTTGAAAGGATTTTAAGTGTAATAAATTCTGGATGCACGTGTGTTACAGAAAATTCACATAAACCGAAGCGACGAAGCGAGCACCGCATCGCTAGTACACATTAAAGTTGCTGGACGTTTACTTTGGCGTGTCTTGACTTGGAAATCTCAGCCTTTAGTCTTTAGTAGATTGGATTGCATTGCAGTCTTGTGAATGCGAATGTCTATGGGTCACAGTTTCCACTTACCATCAGGTGGCCTGTGTGCTCGTTTGTCTTCCCTATGCCATAAAAAAAAGCCTCCCTCACCTATTAAACGTGTATCCGACACGTCTCTTCACGTGTACGGGCCGGCTGGGTATTGGCTGCGCGTTGAGGTGCGGCCGGGCCAGCGACACCATGCTGCCGGAGATCGGCAGGGACTCGCCGGAGCCGTGCCCGTTGCGGAGCAGAGACCGAGAGTGAGGCTTTTGGCGAAACCAGTTCACTGAAATTAAATTTAAAAAAAGATCGTAGCAAATGGAAAGATGTGGTCTCTGCCTACCCCTCTGGGAAACAGGCGTGATTTAATTAATAATACCTTGATAATCAAACCGTCACTAAACAAAATATATAAGAGTTCGAATAATGACAATATTGCCATCAAAATGAAGTTGGATTTCAAATAAAGCATTTTTTTGATTAGTGACGGTATGATTATCAAGGTGCGATATATAGAAAACATCCAAGACACGGAAACAAATACTCGCGCTCATTACACAAATATTTGCTCGCACTGGGAATTGAACCCGCAACCACTAGCTTCGTAGGCAGGGGGACAACGTCAAAGAGTAAAGAAAATTAAGCTGCTCATATTAATTAGAATTAAATTAAGTTTTTGATATTGATATATAAGATACCCTATGATATAACCGAAAATTATACACGCTGTTACAATTAAAACAGTTATCATTGAAATAAACAACACATAAACTCTCAGTATACTCGACCTAATCAAAAATATGACTTGACGTACGAGTGTATGACTATTTCCTTCCGCTTACAATGCTTAATCTGCTGACCCTTTTCGTTTCTTCACAGTATGAGCTCACCTATACCACTGATGTGAAACTTGGAGGGCACGGACTTGGAGTGCGAGATCTTGTGGTGGGGGGTCATGTCGGCGGACGAGGTGGAGGGGATGGTGCGCTCGGACTGGCGCGGCGTCAGCGGGTAGCGCCGCGTGCGCACCGACAGCGGCGACTGGCTCGCGGACTCGGACCCGCCCTCGGTCTCTAGCAGGCTCTAAAATATTCATAAATAAATATCATGGAAAAATCTTGATTTGATTTTATTTGATTTGACATTCTCACACAATTTGACCTAGTCTCAAACTAAGCTCTAGGCTTGTACTTACTAGGCAACGATAAACTTACTTAAATACTTAAATACATAGAAAACATCCAAGACAGAAACAAATGCTCGAGCTCATCACACAAATATCTGCTGTGGATTTGAATCCGGGACCGCTTCGAAAGCATGGTCACTAACAACTAGGCCAACTTGTCGTCAAACTAGAAGACTAAAAGTAGAATCAAACTAGATGTTCGCTTGGAAATGAGACTTCGCGATTTCTCCCCGAAACCCCCGAACCAATCTTACGCACATCAAAATTGAATTTTATCTATACGTAAGTAATGCGTTAAATTCAACTAATCATCTTAGCTTGATTGTGCAAAATGTGGTTACAGTTTTTAAAAAAAAAAAAAGTTTTTTGGAGTTGGACTACCCCAGTTGGGAATGAAGGCGTGTGGTTTCGCTCAACCAATAAGGGGTCCAGCCGTTTGGGCCATCTAGTTTTATTTTATTGAACAGTACTTCTCAAAACACACTACTTTAAAAAAAAACTGAGTAGAAATCTGTTTAAAAAAAATGCTACATGGCGCTTCATACTGCCCGTCATAAATAATTCTCACATGAAAGAAAATGCTTCAAAATTCAAAAGAGAAGCTGAATAAAACTGTCTTTTGAGAGATCAAACTTTTAAATTTTAGAGTTAGGTGCTTAAGAACTGATATTCCTATATCTTACACACGCCAGAACTAGCTAAACAGAATAAACCCATGCTGAAAATGAGTGGTAAATACTCACATGGGGCCCGGTGGAGGAGGTGCTCCTCTTCTTGAAGTAGAACTTCTTATGGCTCCTGTCATCCGCAGCGCAGCCCGAGTCGGCGCCCGTGTCCGAGCCGCGCTCGTCCTCCTGGCTGCGCGGTATGTGTCTGCAATTCAAATTGCAACGTAAACATACACATACATACATAAACTCACGCCTTTATTCCCAAAGTGGGGTAGGCAGAGGTAAAGAATTTCCAACAACTATAAAAACTTTTTGATAATTCTGTAACCACATTTTGCACACTTAGGCGAAGATGTTTACCAGTAAATCCTCATGGAAAGAGATTTCGTTCCTTTACTTTCAGCATCTTTTCCGAATACTTAGATGGAATAAACACACATTTTTCAAACTTTTATAAGACTACTTCCCTATTAAAATATTTGATCAAATAAGAGGTTGAGAAAGTAAAGCAACGATTTGTCAGAATCGTAGCAGGTGGAAAGAAGTGGTCTCTGCCTACCCCTCTGGGAATGAGGCGTGATTTAATGAATGAAAAAATCCTAATGGAAGAGTATTAGAGGATCTACCCATAAGGGTCGTATTAATAATATTTCAAGTGATACCCGCCTGAAGAAGGGCAGAAATGACGGTATACATACATTTATCAGTGTATCATTAAATTTCTTCGAGACCGGCAACGCATTATCTTATCTTATCTTACAGATGGGATTTCGGATACACTTCGACCCTTTAGAATCTTTTGTGCAATTACCCTCTTACACTCTCAGCTATTCGAATGTGCAGATTTCCTCATGTTTTTCCTTTAAGAGCATCGGGTAATGCACTTAATGTAGACAAACTCATTAGTTCATGGTGACCGCGGGGGTTCGATCGATCGATTGATCACGAATCGACCCCCTAAGCCACTAGGCCACCGACGCTCTTCCGGCAACGCATTGGTGACGCTTCCGGCGTTGCAAATGTCTATAGGCGGCGGTAACCACTTCCCATCAGGCCGTTCCGACTTCTGCTTATAAAGTGCGGAGTTAAACTATAGTGTTCACCTGATGACGCGCGTGGTCTGCATGTGTGACTCCTTGACCTGCGTGTCCGCGATGAGCGCGGTGTCGAGCAGCCCGCTCATGGCGCCCGCGCGGAACTCGCTGCCGTGCGCTTCGTGTACGTAGCTCAGCAGCAGCCGCACTTGCGTGTACAATGCCTGCCGATATGTTTACCGGTTGTGTTACCATCCCACAGTTTAACAATCCATGCAGTTGGGAAACGAATGTTGTTGCGTAGAGCGACCGCGGGGATCTTGCGGGGAAGATGTGTAAGGGACGTCCATTTTGTGACAACCCTTACACATCTGCGTGTGACAGCGTATGTACCTATACCTACACGGGTGGCCGCGGCGCCCGACATTTTCTCTGTTTCTCTACTACAAGGGCTACTTACACTAAAAAAAAATCCTTCAACACTGGGTTAAGCCATTAACTGTGTGTAATGTGTTAAATTTTTGGTGCAAGTGGCCCTAAGGATTGTTATACTTTGACTACACTACGGATAAAGTTAGTGTCGATGGCAGCTATGCATGGCTACAAAGCTACTGTTCAAGATTGAGGCTAGCGAGTTAATATATAATGAGTTCATGAAGGATGCACGACATTTCAGGAGTTGAGCAAAATATTACTTACTTACTCAATGCAATGATAATGATATCTATATCAACTCTCTAGGTGTATAGTGGCAACATTTACCATATATTGAATGAAACATTTTGTTCAAGATATGGCAAAGTGGGATCTGTCGATGTGTTACAGTTGGACTTATATGTAGGTACACTTTTGTACCTGCGGGCCTACTGAGGATGCGTCTATATCACGTGTCAAATGTGGATGAAGCATCCATCACTGTCGAACTTATTTACGAGTTAGAAGGTGATGGATGTTTTATCCAAACTTTGACATGCGATAAACGCAGCCATATTAGGGCCCCAGGTCGCATTAACGCCTTCGACAGATTAGTGCAGCAGTTCAATCATGACGTTAAAGTGACAAAGCACTATAGTGTGCAGCTTATAGGGCCGACCGTACTTGTACATTGTTCCTGCTGTTGGCTTACCGAATTGTCGAGCATCTTAAGCTCCTTGTGCATGAGCGAGAACCGGGTGACAAGCAGGCGGAAGGTTGACTCCACGACAAAGTTCTCGATAGCGCGACAGGGCCCCGTCGAGCCGGCGCCAAAATTGGTCGCGTACCCCGTTTGAAGGTGACCCAGGTCGGGGGATTTGGAGAGGTTTCTTTTCTGCTGATCTGGAAAGAGTAATCATACTTTGGGCTGGCAGTTTCAGGCCTAGATGCCTCCCCCTGTACCTCCTTACCGTTACTGGTCACGGAAGGCAAGAAGGTGAGGTAACCAGTTTCTTTTCTCGCTACTTGGATGTAAGGAAACTCCACCCAAGAGTAAATAAACTTTTCAGTTAGTTATGAGTTTCATTTCGTCACTGACCATTTACTTTGAAAAGCGTTAATCGAATCTGGCGTGTTTTGGAAATAACTAAAAATTATTGTAAGGAAATTCCTACACACCTAATGCTTCGTATTAACATCACGGTAAAAATCTGATCGCAAACTTTATGAACGGATTCCAATTTAACTATTTGTCTACAAAAGGTAAACTCACTCATAGGCGACACCATTATAGCAGGCTCAGCGCAAAACCCGATCGTAGCGTGTAGAGTGTCCAAAACCTCTCTGATAGGCGCAAACTTGGTCATTTCCTTCAGGCGGAGAGTAAATTTGGACACGGAGGCGGATCGAAGTAAACGCAGGGAGTTGCGCGCTTGTACTCGTAAGCATTCGGCCTGCGGCCCGCGCAGGGCGCTGGCGCAGCCGTGTGAACAGCCCAACTGACGCAACAGCCTGGAATTAGACAAAGATAGGGAAAAATATATATTTTTCTACCCGCGTACATAAACCGCTAATATTGATATCGGTAACGGTATCAGAATACCACATGTAACGTAACCGAAACGTGAATACAATTCTATTATGAGCGTTGCCATGGTAATAACAGTTCTATAATAATTATTTTGTCACTTAAATGTAAGAATGTAAGCAGGGCAACTTGTTTCTTGTTCAATCAATCAATCTTAACGTTTCGGTAGCAAAACGGACAACAGTTTTGGAGACATAATCGAGTACTTTTTTTTACTACTAATAGCTCCTAATTTTACTAAAAATTTTTTTATGATTTGGTAAGTAATTTTTTAACTTTTTCGAATAACTGCGAGTAAACGTACGTATATATTTCCTAATAAACTCTATGCTGGCTTGTTAATGCTGTTTAATTTCCTTTATTGTTACTCCGGGACCCTTAAGGAAAAGGATAATTAGCGCACTATCTGAGCAAAAAGCAGACGCACTCACACTCGTAACACGCACAAACAATCATTTAAAACACCTTTAACTTGTTTTGATTCACTCTACTTTAGCTTCTTCAAAGATATATATTTCAACTTTCTGTAATAACTAGGGGCCGTATTAGTTAAACTAATCTTGGCTGAGACGCTCGTGTCAAGATACTTCAAATTTAACGTCAAGCCAATAGACACCTGTTATCTTTGACGCATCTTGAGACGAGCATTACAGTCGAGATTAGTTTAATAATGCAGCTCTTAATGTTTTTAAATTTAAGAGTTCCGTTATGATTTGTGAATTTTTAAAGCTTTTGTTCAAATAATGAAAATACTCAAGACTGCGCCGAGCGTACGATGGATGTACAGTGGCGCCCTCATTACTATTATTGTGTTTTCTAATAAACTAAAGTATTTTCTTGAAATTGGTCGGTAGGTTTTTGTACTACAAATGAAAACACAACTTATAAGGTATATCACATAGTTTAATAACAATTCACCTTCGAGCTATCAACTTAACGGAAAAAAGTGGCCACCTTTTCTCGTTAAGCTGAAGGGTAATTGTTATTAAAGTTTGTTACGTATCCCATAAATTGTGTTTTTACTTGCGCTACAAAAAAGTATCGTCTGATTGCAAGGGAATTCTTTAGTTAATTAGAAAACACAATAATAGTCATGAGGGCGCTACTGGACGCTCGAAGTTTGCTCGGTGCAGTTTTAATCTTATGGTAATTATGTCTAAATAAGCCTTTATTGTTATTTGTGCTGTGGATTTATAGCTTCAATAAAATAAATAAACAATTGTACAGACGTTACGTACCTTAGAATGATATGCATAATCATATAATACGGACAGTCTAAATCTTCCTCTTCTCTCCTCTCCTTGGTACTGCCGGTCTCGATATTAGTGGATTCTTGACTCTGCGCGCACGGTAGCCCGGAATCTCTTCCCTGAAAAAATAGTTGTTAAACCAATCCGAAGCAACCCAAAATATAACATCAAACGTATGACAAATGGGAATGGTGGAGGAGGAAGGCCAAGGCGAACGTTCCACGATCAAATCGGGGACGTAATTATCAAGAAAGGGCCAGGTCAGGAGTACCCTAAACCGACGCACGTGTATGAAGAGATATGAGTGTGGAGAAAGCGAGGGAAGTTTGTGTGGCTCGTAGCAAGTGGAAGGAAGTGGTCTCTGCCTAACCCTACGAGGTAGAGGCGTGATTGTATGTATGTAAACGTATGATTTACCTTGTTATCTTTATCTCTATTGAAGTCCAGTAAGGGGTCAATACTGCCTGGCGTGATATCCTGAGCGTTGGCGCTGTTCCAATTCTTGTGAACTCCTGACTCCATGAGCGTGTCTACCAGGTTTAACATAACCTCCATGACCCTGATTGTTATGTAGAAGCAATCCATAACAGATACCGAATACACTGCCTAAAAAAATTAAATGAAGCTAGTCAAAATACACTAGCGTTGCTTGAAAAGGATTGAAATTTGTTATGATGTTGTTCAATGAATTCGTTTCTCAAAGAGCTCAAAATATACGGAAAGGATTAAATTTAAAACTAAATGTTACTGATGGAAACATTGGTCCAATTTATAACTTATGTAAAACTGTCTTGAAATAAAAAAAATATATGAAAGTACTAAAATAAATGAGCTTTATATTATAATACATTATATGAGCGAGGTCTCAAACGAATCCTCAATTTTGTGTTTGTTTCTGTCAAAACGTTACAATCAGTTGTGTTGCTGTGTGTTTATCGAATAAATATAGTGAACTAAGTTCAAGAGCAAAAAGGTAGGTAAGTAGTTAATCTCATAAATTACCTTAAGTACAATTTGGAAGTCAATATCGCCGTCTTTAGTGATGTAGTGCGCGGAGCCCGGTGCCTCCGTGACCTCCTCGACTACGTACGTGATGTTGGAGTCGGTCTGTGAGCGCGTCAGGCTCGGCTTGCGCTCGGGCGTCGGAATGTGTTGCGAGCCTTGCATGCTTACAGAGTCGATCTGGGACTCAAGCGAACCCTGGAAACACAATGCGATTTAGATTAGTAAAGACACTTGGGGGTCGGTAGGCCCTGAAGCCCATAGACTTTTGCATTCTTGCAATGGAATGCAAATACAAATGCATGATAACAATATAATACTCGAACAAGCACATACGCGAGCATTCCACCAGGCGACTAGACGTAATTGTCTCATAGTTTTGCGCGTTTTTTCCCCTATACAGCCCATTCCCGCTAACAGCAAGCGAAATACACAACGCTAACGTTAAAGATTTTAGAAGACTGGTAAAATTACAATTTGTGCCAGCTGCCTTTCACTGAGGCAGAGACGACCGGAGCGGCACTGTGAAAAGTGGAAGGTGATCACACTGAGGCAGAGACGACAGGAGCGGAACCGTGAAAAGATGTGAGTAAGATTGAATGGGTTGCTATTAAATCGGAACGGAGACTAAATGTGGATTTCAATCAATGCCATTGAATGATTCCTGCTCGTTTCGTCTCTGGTTCGCTTGTCTCCGCTTTAGTGGAAAGGCCGCCTTATACACAGAGAAGTTCACCTGTTGTGTTTTAGATAGATAGTCCGGCGACGGAGCGGGCGTGTGTTCGGTGACCGTTATAATGGGGTTCTTCTTTTTCTGCAAATTCGATGGCACAGCTCCGGAGTAACCGTGCGCCCGTTCCGTCTTAATTTCTCCAATAAACCTGCAACACAATGTTTATCAAAACACGAACAAAAAAAGACATCCGGTTTAATGTATTCTTTCATTATTGTTTTACTACTACGAGTAAATTCGAATCACAAAAGCCTACGTTCATTTCAAGAGCGAGTGTCACCTTTGTTAGAAATCACGTTTTTAACTGTGCTCATGCTATTAAGTTTGGCTCTAAGACATGCTAAGTCATATTTTGATTTGAACACAGCACATTAGCAGGTTGTACAATATTGATAAAAGCGTATGGGGAATGTGACGCAGCTTAATTTAACTACTTCTGAATGTGATTTGCTTGTAACTACATTTCTACTGGTATCACTAACTTCTTTACGCGCGTATGAATTGCATGTAATGTAACCTAGTGAGTTTTGTGCGTGCGTACAATGATTTTGATTTGACTGTGCATGTGTGTATGTTTGTGCCAATTTCAATCAAAGTAATTGTTTGTAGGTATCAATAAGCTGTGTCTGATAGCGCGCTCAAATTTCTAAAATACTTGGTCGAGTGTTCTAGGCGTAATAAAACAAACTACGCAGTATGATTGACGTAACACCGCGAAATTGTAAGGCTTGCTTCTACTCAACAAAGCGTCTACGGTCTCGGTTCTGCTTCACTTACCCATTAGAGGCTAGCTCGTCAATCAGACAGCTAGCGACCGAACGTTCGTCCATTACAAGAGTACGGGATAAAGCGTAAACAACACGGGAGAAAGAGAAAATACATATTTTTTAATAGGAAATGGCACTGAGAAACGTGTGGAAACTGAAACCATGCTGTGCTGGATTAGGGTAAATTAATATCTATACATATTGCTTTGAAACGACCGCGCTAACTAGGTATAATATCTAGGTACCTATTAAATTACAGGAAAATCAAGCTTTGATTAAAAATAGTGAAGCTCAGGATATCTCCCGTTTCCCTTTCCTTATTATAAACATTTTTCAGTTTTTATTTTTAGGTTATATATATTTGGTAACACACGCATACATAATAATATATTAAAAATATTAGCCAAAGGATGGACCAAAATAAACTAGATAAAAATAGTAGCTTACCTAAGGCTTGGCATACTTTTCCCTTTGATAAGATTGCAAGGCAGAAGATCTCCAGTTAGCCGGGGGGCTATGGGCGGAAAGTTGGCTCCCAAAGCAGAATTAGGCCTGTCCTCAGTATTGTCCAAACTTCTATGATATTCCTAAAACAAAGCATACCCTTGATATCTCAATTCATAAGAAAACAAAATCAAAAACGCACTAGTAAAAAAAAATATCTACAGAGAGCATTCTTACTGCAGTATGAAAATTGAACTTATGATCATCATGTCCAATTTTCTCTAATGCCTTTTCTGATTTCGAAAGCAATTTTGTCTCTACGAAAGCTTTCAAATCGGCCATTTTCATTTTCTTTTTAACTTTTTCACTCGCCCGCCTCGACATGACATTTTCTTCTTCTACTTTAGGTGAGGTTGGCGGGAATGTTATATCTGTGACAGGTGACATGTCTTTCACATCAGGCACATCTATAAAGTTTTTCAAAGAGTCGCGTTTCTTCATTTCAGGACTCTGATAAATGGATACTTCTATTTTAGGTATGGGGAGGGAATTGCTTCTTCTTCTGGGTTGAGTTTGTTTCGACATATCTTCGCTAATGTCGCGTAACCTGAGATATAGATTGTAATAGTATATTTTATTAGTTATGTTTGATTAACGTTTAACTTGCAGCAGTTGGACTAAATGTTCAGACCTGTTGTATAGGTAATGTAGCGCCCAGTAGACGCCTTCTTCTTGCCACTGAATAGAGAACAAACATCGTAACGTGGCGACATCTAGGAACGTGGCTGCTGCCACCTGCAAGAGAAGAAGTCTTCATATTGACCAAAGTTGTGAACTTCCAAAAATTGCAATTTTAAACATTATTTTCCCTATTCCTAGTGCATTATTTTATTAATTAAAATAACCGGGAGAACATAACTACATACATCGTTCTTATGGGCTAGCTAAGTCTTCGGGAAAAGAAATGCACAGTTGCAGCGTGGTATACTACATACGTCATACGGGTCCAAGCATTTGTCTTAAATGCTGCCTCTCAGGAACTCTAATCTACTCAGGTGACCGAGTTAAAAATAAGATAACATTTCAAAAGGAATATTGTTTTATCGAGTAGAAGCCCCAGAGTCGTAGGTAGGCTACATGTAGACTAGATTTTGTCCACGGGAGACCTACTTACTAGTCTAACGTTCATTAGGTAAGCAATGGTCTCCGTCGCTATACGTGGCGCCTATGTGGCGGTTATGTTCATAGAAGCTATTTTGGGACCTAATTTCAGTAAGTACTCAACTATTTTTGGAAACTTGAGCTAGGATTACTAAGTATATCAGTTTGTTTCATACATGTGCTTGTTTGGCTGATGATGGTTTATCCGCTGAAGGTGGCGTAGTCTTAGGTTTGGGAGCTGGACCGCCTCCGCTGTCTGACAGAGACTCCTTGTCTGAAGAACTGTAACATTAAAGCCCAAAAATCACCAATTAATAAAACCTCACTGCGAATTTATAATCTCCGTTACGAATTTATGCTATTATTTGTTTGAAGTTTCTTTGGGTTGTATCAAACACTTTAAAAATGATCTCTTAGTCCGCCTCTTTCAAGTTTGAAGTCTTTGAAGGTCCTGCAGTTTAGGCTGTCTGATCGCGGAAGGATTTTTGTATTAAGTGTAAATAAATAAATATTCGTCGCCAGAGGTTCGCATACTTCGTATTTTTATCAAAAAGCGGGAAGAAACAGTATGTTTCAACGATACCAATTACGTGAACCTTTCAACGTAAGATGATGCTGATTTCACCCTGATACCTAAACGAAACACATACCTCATCTTAGTAACTTGCGGCAGTTGTTTCATGCCAGGTATGACCTGCTTAGTGCCATCGGCTTTTCGTATTTGGAATAGACTAGGGTCGGCGGAGTAGACCGTGTAGGCTTCTTTAACGGCCCCGGTGTAATTTTGTTCAGTAGGCAAACGGTATATGAACTGAAAAATATTGCAATATTAATTGCATTACATGTCAAAAAATACGAAATTACATTGAGATCGTCAAACATAGATACTAATAATCAAAGAATAGAAAAATAATTAATAATTATAACAACAACAATTACACATCTAATAAATGGTCACTCGTCCGATGTCAATATAATGTACAAGAATTAATAAAGTCAACACAATAATAAATTTACATTTCCGACTGACCGACGATCGATTTCCGTTATAACGACCGTTGTTCTTAATGTCTAACAGGAGTTCTCAAAAAAACATCGAAAAATGTACACCGTGGAACGACTAAATGGGCATTAGGTCACCTGACCCTGAGTGCGGGTGTTAAACTTTGATTAGACTAAATCACTCATAGTTACATTCTAAAAACACCCGAAGAACCTTAGTTAATGATCTAAATTAAATAATAACTAGCAATAAAATGGTGGTCAATAAGATCTATAATTAGTGCCCTGGCTTGGGCTTCTTGTTCGTATTGAGCCAGGTGCTGTTCAAAATATACTGTTAACATTGCTACGCCATATTGCCAACGTTTTTTTTTTAATCAGATACGAACCGGGCCGAGTGTTGTAGTCCCAAAGCCTTAACAAAAGTCTATACCTAATAAATGAATAATTAAAATTTACCACATGTTCTTCTTCTATGCTAGAACTCTCCTCTGGTATGGTTTCAGGAAATATGGTGTCCTTAGGAGATGAGAGCCAGGGTTCCTCCTCGGTGCTGCCCTGCTTGGATGGAATATCGGACTGGGACATGGACACGGTCTGACTAGGCGGGCTACCATTAAGTGTTCCTCCGTCTTCTTTTGATGGTTTTCCTGAAGAATGCCACAAAAAAAACAATGAATGGGTGACATCTATAGTCGTGCCAATCTTAAAAGCCCGATTCGACAGCTGTCAGCAGCTCAGGACAATATAATTCGCACCTCTAAAACAACAATGACATAAATGCAAATTTCAAGTTTTCGAGATAAACGCAAAAATAGATTTTATTTATTAGCGATCAGTATAACTATTTTTTGTTAGGAATTCTTAGATATTTTATGCAATAAAATAGTTCTGGAATAAATTGAGCTACTTTTTAGTAGAATATAATTGGATTTTGTGATGTAGTTTTTTTTCTATTAATATTTAATTCAGGGGGTTCGTACATTTACGTCGATGTTGTTCTAAGATAGTTACAAAACCTCAACGATTAAGAGGGAATAACGACGTAAATGTCAAACATTGACCCATAACTCACATTAAAATCTCTTAATCTAGTCCGCAAAATATATTTAAACGTTAGTTTGTATAAATAATTGAATAACGAAATTAAAGTTTTTTGAATCCATCAATTATAGTTTTAGTTATAAGCATGTCTAAAGGGTGTGATATAGGTAATAAGAATTCAATTTTTTTTACATAATAAATGCGTGTTACAATGACGTAACACACAATTAGGTCAATGTTGTTCCGTAAGTAATTTTAAAAAGGGTGGCGTAAATACCTTTACGTCGTTGTAGCCTCTTGAAGCAACATACTCTCTCCGCTCCCCGCTAACAACTGACCAATCAGTCGATGTACACTTCAAGGGCAGCTCCAATGACCCAACGACACATCTCCCCCTAGCGGTATCTTGACGAATTACTTGAAAGTCGATGTCGCACTCAATATTTTGATCGATTTTAGACCGTTTTCCATCATTAAGTAATTTTTCGAAAAAGTTGCAGTTACGTCATTGTTGTTTTAGAGGTGCGATGTGTGTTTGAGGCATGTATGTACATATGTAAGCTAACTTTTGGGTGATTGAGGAAAATAAGATACTTACGTAGAATATGTGCAAAGAGTAGACATAAGTGCAAAAATAAAGTTTACAGAAACTGCGAGAACTAAATTTTAGATCTTAAATAATGAATAAATAATAACATAGACATAAAATAATGTTTGAGGTTTTGTGTTATAGACGTTTAGTTTTAATAAGTCAACTTACGTCCTAAGAATACATCTATGTGGTGTGGTCTCTTGGATACTTTGCCCCCTAGCGGTTTTGGATTTGGCTTTACCAGTGTTGTGAAACAGGGAGCATCCGGATGCCTAAACTCCCATAAAGCTTGCCATATTTTCAAACCATTCTCTAACCGGAAGTTGTTGGTGAAGTCAGATTCTTTCAAGTGATGAGAGATTGGCGCAAAAAGGTAAACAAAAAGCTGCAAGAAATAAATATTAATTATGTAATGTGAATTTTGATGCCTTAATCAAGATTAGATTGCAAAACTCCGGACTAATTTCTTATACTGTTAGTCTTTTGAACATCACTATTTAAATTAAAATATAGATTTAAAAAAAACTGATGTGTTTAATCAATCAACAAGAACAAAAACCCACCAACCCACACCAGAACAGCATGGTAGGCTTAAAGTCCTAGTAGAATCCCAGGGCATATTCAAACCTCCATCAAACTACTACAGCTAAATTCAATCCAGACTGCCAAAGGATTGACTAAATCTAGTATGACTGGAAAAATTATGGGGAAGTCTTTTCCTAGTAGGGGGATACTAAATAGTCAATTTAGCTGTGTATACCAAATAGAGGACTGTGAACCGAACTTACCGTCATAATTGGAATGGAAAACAGATAATGAAAAGGGTTTGAGTGGAAGATGCCCGCCTCATAGTCATTGTCTGAGCACTCATCAGATGCGTCAAGTATGATCCAGTGCAGAGTGTATAGTAACTTTGACTCGACATTGCCAAGGCTCAACATGTTGTCTTTTATTCTGTAAAAATATTCACACGTTAAATAGGTAATAAATATCAGGGGATAATCTGCAAATAAGCCAATACATGTAATGTTAGCACTTCTAGCGTCTCTTATTTTCACCTTATTGATTTTTTGTACAAATGCCAAAAATATGCAATGTTTACAAGATAGGCAAAGGTCATAACAGCAAATAGTTGAAAATTAAAGCGCAAATAATACCCAGGTAATGTTTATGACTTTCTGATTACTTTAGATATGGAAATATAAATAGTAACTAAAAATAACAGTATAATCAAACTCTAAATTGCAAGTTTTGTAGGACAAGGGCACAATTGCACTATTTGACATATTGTTCCCTTGTTCTGCCGAATGTGTGAAATGTATTTGTGTTCATTTTATTCCCTCTAAAGTTACCTGTTGTGTAAGACAGCTGCTAAGGAGTGCATAACGTGCGGCAGTGCGGCCTGGATAAGACGCCATCGCGGGATCGCTTCAATAGCCTCTGAGAGACTTATAGATAAACCAAACCGCAAATTTTGGACCAGTACTTTCTCGAATGACTGAAACGTACAAACGAATTTTTACACATACAAGAGGATGTACTTTATATCGCTAAGTTCAACAATAAACAAGCGCAATCGTATTGTCGCTAATGTAATAGAAAAAGTGTAATGTATTTTAGACAATGATTGACAAATAATCTATTACCTTGCACGCTTCCTTTAGCTCCTGGTAAACAAAAAGATGGTTAATTTAACAACATTGTAATTTACTTATTAAGTTCTTAGAAAGAATCTTCGAAAATTAACTAATTTAACCAATATGATTTAAACAAACTTTGAACAGCTGATGTGCAGACTGTCAATTTGACTTAACCGATTATTTCGCGCAAAATTTTAAAGTTGCCAGATTAGAATATATACATAATGTTGTTTAGTATGGTAGGTATACATAGGAAATTCATTAGTTTTACAACAAATATTTAATTTACTTTGATATTAATGAGTTATTTAATCTTTTATGCTCTAACTAAAGCACGAAATTATGTAAGTTGAAATAGTTTCAAGTGACTCACGTGATGACCAATTGCGCGCTGACAGAACTGCAAACAATAAAAAACATGGTTTAAATAATAAAAACCTCCGAACAGACCGAAAACCAAACATGTCTTCAAAAAGTTTCATCCCTGATACAGATGTATTGAATAATCCTTTCCCATCGTTTTTTGTCGGATTAGTTTGTATTTATCTAGCTTTCTCAATGAGTTTCAGTACCCATACATCAATAAGCCAACTGAGAAAGCAAGATAAATACGAAGTTATCCGACCAAAAACGATGGGAAAGGATTATTCACTACATCTGTACCTCTTAGTTATGCCACCTGATAAGCGTAAATCTTTACTAAAAAATTGTTTCATAACACAAGACAACAATTTAAAATTTAAAAAACTTTTTAATAACATTTTTTATTTCACGCTTTTCTCAAAAATGGCTGAACCGATTTTGATAATACATGTCTAAGAACCACCGCCAAAAAACCTGCTTTCAAATAAAAAACCGCATCCAAATCGGCTCATCCGTTTAAGAGCTACGGTGCCACAGACACACACACACACACACAAAAAAAAACACACACACACACACACACACACACACACACACACACACACACACACACACACACACACACACACACACTCACACACACAGACCTACACGTCAAACTTATAACACCCCCCTTTTTTGCGTCGGGGGTTAAAAAAGAGGGGTGTCAAAAGTTTAATAACATGACGTGTCTCTGTCTATGTATCTGAGTATCTGTTTGTGGCATCGTAACTCCCAAACGGATGAGCCGAATTGGATGCGGTTTTTTTTATTTGAAAGCAGGTTTTCTAACGGTAGTTCTTAGTAAGATTTCATGAAAATTGGTTAAGCCGTTTAAGATATATAAGCTCTTAGAGTATGTGGCACTGTTAAATCGGAGGCTTTAAACCCCCTAAAACCTCTATATCTCAAAAACGGCTGAACCGATTTTGATAATACATGTGTAAGAACCACCGCCAAAACCAACCAACCAACCAACACCAAAAAACCAGCTTTCAAATAAAAAAACCGCATCAAAATCGGTTCATCCGTTTAAGAGCTACGGTACCACAGACAGACACACACACACACACGCGGACGGACGGACGGACGGACAGACCGACGGGCGTCAGTTACATAGGTAACTCTTTTTCATAATTATGTCGCGGGTTAAAAACGGATAAGCAAAAACAATAGATTTATTTACGTAATACATCAAAAAAAACAAGTCGTCCACCAAGAGAACAACGTTGTTCCTTATAAGAATAAGGGCTGATTTTTCAATCTTCAGATAACACTATCTGTCAGGTAAATTGTTGATCTGTCCTTATCTTTCTTATGACAAAGAAAAGGACAGAGCTACAATTTACCTGACAGATAGTGTTAACTGGAGATTGAAAAATCAGCCCTAAATTCAATCCATTCGATTACAATACAATACAATACAATACAATACAAATACTCTTTATTGAACACCAAAAGAAAACAAAACACGGAACAGTACATTTTAACTATAGGTATACAACAGGCGGTCTTACCGCTAAATAGCGATCTCTTCCAGACAACATTGGACAGAGAAATAATAAAAACAAAAATACATGGCAGGATTACGTCACCATATAATAACTATCTACCTATAGGTACAGTCAAGGAAATTGAATTTCGGACCACTTTGGACCATAAGTAACACTAAATAAAATCAAGATAAAATCATATCGTCACTTTAATATTGTCCAAAGTGGTCTATAAATCAATTTCCTTGGCTGTACATTCTTCTTACAAAGCATTACGTCGTCGTCTACAAAAACATTGGTTGTCTATTTGAAAAAATCGTTGTTCTTCTGAAGCAATGCTGAGAATAAAAAATAATTGCTCCAAAGAAAATATTTATTTTGTTAATGGAAAATGAGTCCATCTAAGTAAGTTTGTTTTTTAAATTCGTGAATATACCTACAGTGTGTCCCTGGATAAAGTGCACAAACGAATAAGGATGAAACTAGACACAAAATTACAAGGACAAAAATAATAATAATAAAAATGGTGTCATTATTCTATTTTTCAAGATGTACCTAAAAAACATATTGTTTGCTGTGAAGTGAACCATAATTATCAGAACAAAGTGAAATATTTCGCCTCATATGAGGTCTATTGAAATGAAATAAACAGTTTTTTTTCATTTCAGAGTATTTCCTGTGTCAAACAAATTACAAACAATTTATGTCAAAAAAATACGAAAAAATACGCCGAATACAAAAAACAGGCTTTTATTCAAAAGTGATTATTTTTCGGAAATTCCTGATACTTAATTCCTCAAATTACTTAAAATTAAGCGCATGTTATACCTTATGTTTTTATTAATATAATTAATTATATGTGAACTCCTTGCCCCTAATTTAAAAAAAATTACGAGTCTAATGAAAACAAGACATTTTTGATGAGCGGTCAAAGATATTGTGTCTTTTAGTATGTGCCCTGTTTTACACTTGTTTTTTTATGTGTTTGGCGTATTTTTTCACTTTTCTTCAATTTGTTTGGCACAAGGAATGCTCTCTCTCAATACATGTCATAATTATGAGGTGAGATATTTCACTTTGTTCCGATAGGGTTTACAGCAAGATCAATGATTTCTTTTTTTTTTATTTATTATTTTATTCATACTTTTTTTTTGTTTGTGAAAATGCGTCTAGTTTCATCTCTATTCGTTTGTGCACTTTATCCAGGGACACACTGTATATGTATTTCAGTATCGAAGCATTTTTAACAAACATTTAACTAAATTAAAAATTATAGAAAACGATATACACAAAATGGTTTACATACGTAACGTTGTTGACCGAGTAATCCGAGTTAAGGAAAGTTAGATCAAAGAATGGGTTAGGATGGGAAAGTTTAGGGCTAAGATAATTTGTGTGAGAATTTCCCTTGACATTAGTTTATTAACTTTATTTACTACTTACCATGCAAGTGGCGTCATGGGCCTTCCCGAGCCTGGGCCGCACGAATGGCGATGACTGTCGCCACAGAAATATCTGCACCGGTATCGGAATCTGCTCTTCTGTGTTCGGGTCATCTTCGCTTATCTTTTGCACCTTCATGTCTCATTTCCTTTACAATTTGAAACCTTTAGAATTTCATACTTATTATATGTTATAATATAAAATAGCGCAATCTCGTGATTGCTAACACCTCACGTTTTCGCGAACTCAATTCACTCTTTACTATTAGTACAACGTACACAAATATACAACCACCAACTGCTCAGCTAAGTAGTTATACAACTCTCATTAACGTATGTGCGTAAGATCGATCCTGTTGATCCCTTAATTTGCACATAAGGACATTATTACTTGAGATAGTTAATGCCGTGTGGTTGCCGGCAGAATAGAATAGAATAGTACCACTCCATACCTTCCTGTGGAAGTCGTAAGAGACGACTAAGGGATTAAAGGCTTGTAGTATTTTTAGGCGATGGGCTTGCAACCTAGTCACTAATATACACATGATATACATCTTAGCCTGTGTGTGCAAAATGTGGTTACAGAATTAACAACTGGCTGTTAAAGTTGTTGGTAATTCTGTAGCTCTGCCTACCCCACTCGGGGATGAAGGCGTGACGGTATGTATGTATAGTTAATAAAAATCTTTCATTAAATGTCCTTGTTATCGGGTTCAATATTTCATTTTCGCCCTTGGGGAGATAAAACTTTACGACACGTGATTAATTGCAAGTTGTCAATTAAAATACGAGCGAAATCGGAAACTAATAACTCACCAAGATCAGCTGATATACGGCATTACTATATGTAGATTGCGCGGTTATCACATTGCTTAATTACTATGCTAGGTACATGTTTACACTTTCAAGCAGATGTTGACCATTGTACGGGTGTGGGGCAGACAACAGCGGCGCGGCGTGTGCTCGCGGAGGTTGGCTACGAATGAGGTTCTGCGCACTGGGCTGGCAGCCGTAGGGTAAGCACCCGCTCACTGAGTGAGCCTTACTCTACTAAACCAATAAATAGCAACCGGTTAAAAAACAAAGCAAAACATCGCTACGACTCTTTAAATCTCAAACGCATAACCATAATTATAAATATAATAAATATATATAAACAGCTTCTGTTATTACTCGTAAGTAGCTACAGATGAAATCGATCGCGGAAACACCGACTCGCATTCATCTGGAACTGAAACGAAACGTAGCGTCATCCCTAGCCAGAGTACATTGATTTGTGCGCAGCCTCCCGTTTCCAGCGCGACGCAAACATGGCCGCCGCGCTGCTGTTTTAAAACTCTTAAGAACTGGGTCACTCTCGTTCATTGAGAGGTTTCCCTTTATCAACATATCCACTTAATTTTTTTTCAAACTCGCCAAACGGTACTTCTACCCTAAGCTTAATTCAAAAACGCGTAACTCACGTGAGCTTACGAAGATTGTTGAACTGATTTAGAACTTTAACGTTTTAAGGGTAAGGGTCCAAGTGTAATTCGCTTTACCACTTTTTTTCACACTACATATTTTGTAAAACCGGATAAGGACAACCCAGCACCAGCGTACTTGTAGTTTATATTTATATTTTATTTATATTTTTAATTGAATTACTTAAAACCATACAATTTTGGATTCTAATCACATACCCTCGTGCTGATCTAATATAAATGTAAAGAATGTTTAGTGTTCTTCATAGCCATCAGGAAGGGCGTTGACATGGGAGTTGTGGAAGAGGGACTTCTTGCCATCACCCCACGGGAAACGTTTAGTTCGCTATTCATAATAAATATACGTTGAATGCTTCAAAGCTACTATTATAAAAAGAAAATAGACAAATTGATCTGCATGAAGCGTCCCAGAATAATATTTTCCTAAAAAAACATACCCAGGTACGGTCGGCCAAGAAAGTGATCTAACAGTTTTGATAAAAGTTTCTGTGAGATCTTATTATCGCTAAGGTTGACAATTGTCACTGTCATAATATTATTGCAAGGGAAAATCTAACTTTATGTATCAAGACGTGCAAATGAACTTCAACCGTGGGGTGGTAGACCACATTTTAGGCCGACTGTACAAGCGACTTTGGAAACTGTAAATATTGAACATTTTACAAAACCCCCCGCGAGTTGCTAAGACGAGTTTTGATGAAGCTTAGTTAAGATTCACTGCCAGATTTATCGTCATCATCATATTCGCCGAAGGACGTCTACTGATTGACATATTAGGCCTTCCCCAAGGATCTTTACGACGACCAGTTTTGGCTAACTAACACTTAATTTCCCCAATCTTAGAACCTTGCCGCCCCAACAGCCATCAGCTCTACAGGCGGTGTGACCCGCGCACTGTCACTTAAGGTTCAAAATGTGCTATGTTGGTTACTTTGGTTCTTCTGGGAATCTCCTTTTTTCTGAGTCGAAGTGAAACTCCAACCAGAGCCCCTTCCACATCACTTTGGGCGACCATTGAGCCTTCATCAGAGACACTTTGTAAAGGGGCGTCATTCGCGAACCATAATATCGTCTGTCCTAAAGTCATATCTCATGGCACGTTTGCCCTAAGTAATGTTTGGCATAACATACATTTGCCATAATGACTGTATTGTCATAACGTTATTTTGCCCTAAACATATTTTACATTATCTAAGCGTCTAAATACCTAATATGTGTTATGTCAAACGGGTTATGATTATGACTTATGAATTATGATATGAGATATGACTTTGGGACCATCGTTATTATGGCTTGCGAATGGCACCCAATGAAGCAGCGATCATAGACAGAGCAGAGAAAGGGGGGAGGGGGGCAGAGCTTCGTCGGCTTGCTGACAAGTATTCCTTCAGGTAGTTCTTCACATTTCTTGCGGGGGGAATAAATTCCGTACGAAAAAAAAAATGCCAATTTCATAGGTAAGGAGTAAGGACCCAATATAATTGTATAGCTATATTTATACTGTACTTCCGTGTTGCTCGAAGCGACCACTCGATATACCTACACTCGCTCAGGTTAATTGAAAGGTTATCTGAAAATTAACTTTTCAAGCGTTATTTTTATTCTTGGATATTTGAATTAAGTAAATTAATTTTTTCACGTCGATCGGTTGAGGCGTTAAAAAGTAAAAATTAAACAAGCAGACAACAAAGCACTTTTACATTTTACTTTACGGAATCCTGCATTGTATATGGCCGGACCTACGGGCGGCATACACAAAGGCCGAATTTATTTTTTACTTTTTTATTTTCAGCCAGTCATCTAGTCAAATGACAGTTGACACGTCCTTGGCGACGTACGGCAGCTCGGCAGGCGCGACTGTCTTTGTTAACGAGATTGGCGTGGATATCAATGTTCACCCGTAGCAATTTACTTTATAAATAGAGCAGTGGGAGCGGTGGCACTAAACTGTTCCCACTTTATAGATTGTTTTCTAACGTGGATACTTTTACTGTCGGCACACATTGTCGTGTGCTGTAAATGCTGCTTTGTTGTTTCTGTGTGTTTGTGTAGCAAAGAAAAGTGGGAACAATTGATCTATTTTTAACAAAAAACTACTGCTTAGTCAAATGCGAATGATGTAATTCAACCGATAGGTTCCCCTATGGAATCCCTAATCAACATTTGTCCGAATTTTCGTTTATCCTAAAATAAACTTTAGGATAG
Organism: Acleris laterana; assembly: GCA_963966035.1. NCBI lineage: Eukaryota > Metazoa > Arthropoda > Insecta > Lepidoptera > Tortricidae > Acleris > Acleris laterana. Next base: position 11,332,798 of record OZ014448.1, on the reverse strand, counting down.
GTTAAGTTTAATTTTAAAAATAAAAACGTTGCCTGACTTATCTGAAAACCAGGTTAGGGTAAATGAAAATTCGGACAAATGATGTGTTAGAACAAACGTTGTAAGGGATTTCGCGGGACACCCCGACCAATGACCACTGAATACCCACCCTGTGTAATATAAAACCAATTTAATACTCTTTATTTAAAATCACAAAAAAAAACATGGGAAAGCGCAATTAGAAAGATCCAGGTGGTCTTACCTCTTCATGACGATCTCTGGGTGTAAGGATGTTTGAATGTTTGTGACTCAATTATGCATGAGGGTCAAATAAGGGTTTAAGTGGTTCTTGTGTTAGAATTAGGACAGGATACTTTTACGGAAAAAGTCACCTACAGACAAGAGCTATTAGTACTTACATCATAATAGGCTATTTGACAAGGTGAAAAAAAACGTAATAATTATGTATATTCATATAAATTATGAGTTTTAAAATCGATTTAAGGTATTCTTACTTGAAAAAAATTGATCTTTTTTCCAAAAAACCACGATAAAACTTGATATTTTTTTATCTGTAGCCATTTTATCGAAAACGGCGCCGAATCCATGATGACGTCAAGGGTCGGTAAATATCACAGATTATAGGATGTCTGTATATTCTATATGACAGTTGACGGTTGTTTGTTTTTCTGGCTTTGCTATGATTAGCCAATGTCAGTTTGTTTATGTATTGACCACTGACGTCACTGATTCCTGTGCGACGCCATCTTGCCCAAGAAAGCGTTTTGGCGGCATATTTTAAAAGTGAATTTATATTTCCTTTTTTTAGACGAAATACATAAAAGAATTTAAAATTACCACTTTTGGAGTACTCAATAAACACCAACAAATAATCTGAGATGGTTTTCAAAAACCTGTCAAATAGCCTATTTTGTAATAAATTTTATAGTACTGGCATGCAAGTAAATTGCCGTATAAGTTGGTAAAATAAAATAAATGTCATGTACGTCATAAGTTATTTGAAGTTTACTGCAAGAAAAATCTGTAATTGTGCTTAACGTATTGTCATATTTTCTTTAGGTGAATGCAGGATGCCATCACAAGATTTGAAAGGGAAGGGTGACCCTAGTTACCGTGTCGCGGGTTTGCTCGCTATCCGTTTGGTCAGCCAAGTGCTGGACGAGGCCCAAATTATTGCTAGCGCAGCAGCTGAGTCAGGTTTGCTTTTGTGAAACGTGCGAAACGCATAAAAAACAACACAAACAATTACATCATACAATAATCACCGTAGCGGCCGCGAGAATTTTAGGGTGACCATGAGGATATATTTATTTGTCCTGGATACACCACCTATTTACACTTGCAAAATACTTACTGAAACGGTTACGTGTTCCCTTTTGTTTATATTTTATGACAGAAACATGTCATGGTCCACTCGTGCATTTGGCCATGAGGTTCTTTAAATCTCGGCTTTGGATGTTATGAAACAAATGATTCACTCTTTGATTCATAGGACGGCAATGGAATTACTATATACCAATGCGAAAAAATATGCTACCAGATTTGACCTACGTGATACCTTCGGGTGAAGACCTAACGTGCGTCCAGTCCACCGGCGACAACTTAATCGAGGGAAGTGATGTCGGGCAGACAGAGACCATCGATAACACCTTGCTGATTACCTCCACTCCTCAGAAAATAACAGGTAAATTTCAATTGTCAGTTAAGATTCAACTGAAAAAACTCAGTCAGTTACAGTTACAGACCCATGAAATACAGCAAGATTGACGGTTAACATAGTGACAGAAATAGGGCTTCGTTTGCCTTTTAGGTATCTATGGAACCCCAATAAGGGCTGATGAAAACAGCTACTCATATGTGTAGCACTGAAAAGAAGGGCAGAGCATAATGATTCCTAGAATTGTAACTGTTATAGAATTAGATTTATTAATTGTAGTATATTTCAGAATTGTATAATTGTTTTCCTACTCCTGTACTTTTATCTGTCATTTATATAGTCACAAACACTAATATAAGAACATACATAATATGTCCGCAGAATAATCCAGAGAAAAGTCTATCTTGTCTATGCCCCAAAACAGCACTTGTGCGTTTTTGAGATAAAACGATACGGCCAACTGCCAAAGCTTAGCGTTGCACAATCGATTTAATCATATTTTAACGATTGTGAAATAGGGACTATAAATCACCTAATGTTTTGAGACATGATTTCAGTTACCTGATTGGTCGATTTTAAAATAGCTGTATTCTGGTTGGTTGATACGAAATACAAAGTTTTTTTAAAAGATTTAAATTAGTTAAAGAGAAACACGTACCTAAAAGAACCTATCGTTCCGTTTGACAGTCGATGTGTATTGTGATTGGTGGATTTAATTTGGTGAAGTATTCTGATTGGTCAAATTAAAATGTTTTGGAATTGTAAATAATTCTATTTTCCATTCCGTCAATTTAAAAACAAAGTAAACCATAGACACATATTTTGTCATTTTCTTGTTTCCCGCTCGTTTGTTGTTCTTTACTTCGTTCGTTCGTTTGTAAGTTTTTTCGCTTAGTTTTGCATTTCATTTGAAACCTAGTCGTAGAAAAAGTATTGTATGCAACGGTGTATAACTAAGTCAAAAAACACTCGTGGCGCTTACCTTTACGATGTTCGCCTTCGGCTCACATCGTAACACACGCCACTCATATTTTTTGACCTCTCTTATACAACTATTGCATAAACTACTAATATGGTGTACCTATAACTATGGTAGAATTAAAGGCTTCTCTTATTTTATTTATTTTATTCCAGAAGATAAATCCAAAATGGAAATTCTTATTGGACAAGGAGATGAGAATATAGAGGTGAGTTGATTTGCAAAGCTCACACTTTTATCATTATTCCGAAATGAAGTTGTTTTAGCGTTCCAGATATTAGGCTCTGGATAAAATACTTAACTGTCACTACGAAAATCGCTAGTAAAATCGTATTTACATTTTATTTGTACGTTGGCGAGGTAATCGAGCTTAAAGACATGTAGAACGAAGGCCCGGCGCCCACTATCGGCACGGCATGGCAAGGCATGACTGCCAAAGTATACCTCGGCTGTCATTGGTATGCCTAAGGACGCCTCGGTATACCCCGGCGCACTTCGGTACTGTAAGTCCTGTGTGTAAGTCATACCTAAGGACGCCTCGGCATACCTCGGCAGACTTCGGTAGTGTAAGGCATACCTAAGGACGACGCCTCGGCATAGCGCGGCAGACTTCGGTAGTGTAAAGTATACGTACCTAGGGACGCCTCGGCATAGAGCCTATTGCGGCCATAAGTAAACCCCGGCATGCCAGAGAACTCCTCGGCATCCCTAAGAATTCTTCGGCATTCCTAGGCGTCATACCTGTGGACTCCTCGGCATCCCCGAGAATTCTTCGGCATTCCTAAGCAGACTTCGTCATGCCTGAGAACTCGGCATCCCTGAGAATTCTTCGGCATTCCTAGGCAGGGCTCGTCATGCCTCAGAGCTCTTCTGCATTCCTGAGAATTCTTCGGGTTTCCTAATCAGACCTCGGCATGCCTAATAACTCCTCGGTAGAATTGCCGTCAGTGTGCGCCTGCGTGTAGGCATGCCGAAGGATCCCTTACCATGCCGTGCCGATAGTGGGCGCCGGGCCTAAACCATTTTTTCCGATTGCAGCCGCAAAATGAACTAAACAACTCGACCTCGATGTTTATCAATCACTTGTTTGATATGAGCGACGTGGAACATGTCATTTGCGATGATAATGAAATCCTACAAGACGACGGTGAATCCAGCGTGGCGTTGGCTGAACCTGGGACTCACATAATAGAGATGTTCGAAGATACGGCACTGGACCCACTCGATCAAACGCACGAGAAAGAAGCAGAAGAAATAGCAGAAATGTGCCGTAGCAGTACTGGCCATTCTTCTTTTTCTTTTCTTGTGGAAGAACTACCTAAAGACACCAGCAAAGACGTAGTAGTCTGCATCGATGAAGATTTACCATCGTGTACTAATAAAGTTTTGGAAACGGCGGAAGATTCAGGGACATCTAAGAATGCTTTACAGGTTCTAAATTAATTTCAAGTAAGTAGTTATAATATTTAAACTAAACGCTTAAGTAAAGTTTAATGATGTGGTAATGATTTCAGAAACCTGATGATTTGGAAGAAATAAAGGCTGAAAGTTCGGAGCTCTATGAAAACGCTTATCTGACTTTAAATCGTGAGTAGCGGCAATAGTTTTTTTGATAGTATGACAGATAATTTCTTGAAAATCCCTACACATACCTAAATGGATGTTTTAAAAATATACTCAACTACTAAGCACCTTAGAAGCTAGACGTTACGGATTAAATTTTTGCATTATCCTAATTCATGAAGTATTTACATGTGTAGGTGACTACGACCAATGTTCCGATGAAGAGGGATTCCCAATACTCCAAGACCCTAAAGGGATGATAATGCAAGAAATAGAACTACTAACTGCGGATACATCAGCGGATACCAACATCATTCCTGAAGATGAACCGGATGAGGTACCTAATCTGGAAAAAAATACGGGAAACCTTTTAACTACGTGTAATTTCCAGAAAATTAGGATCACTCTATCCTAAATGTAGCCTTTTTCCCAAACCTGGTCCCCATTTCATGCATCATCAGTGGACCAGACCCAAGGATCCATCCAAATTTTTAGTATCGTTTCATATATCCTATCAATTTGGAATCATCTATAAACCGGATGGTCACACATCGGAACTGTGCGATCTACATCCCGTGTACGTTTTAGGCTCAAAATGCGCAAAAGGGAGGTTTGGCTGCGACTTCTGGGGTTTCGGCGAGCTCGCGCAAAAGCAACCTGGTCCGCAGATGTCGACTCCAGGGTGCTCGGCTACTAGCCTGCCTCAGGGGCTGGTGGCGGCGCAAGACTCCTATAAAGCGCAAGGTACCACAAAGATAATGTTGAATAGGTACTACAGAGCTCACTTCAAACTATAATGAAAAGAAAATAAGAAGATAATATTAACACCGCATAATATAGTCATCGCAGATAATCTATTTTTGGGTTTGAGGTTATAATTTGTATTGAAATGATAGATGTCAGGATTGATTTCTTATCTAACGGTCACTATAAACATTATAAATGACAAGTACGATCGAGTTCTATGGTGGGTCAGGGTTCTATTAAATGACATTTTAAGTGATTGATTCATGGATTGAAAACACACTTTTCAATTTTTCGATATAAAAATTAGCCTGTTTGGTGTTACAAACGATTTTATCTATCGCTGTGCCAAATTTCACCCCGATCCCTTTAGCCGTTCTGGCGAGATTGAGTAACAAAAATCCAAACTTTCACATTTACATACACATACATACATACCTTCACGCCTGTCTCTCAATGGGGTAGGCAGAGATTATGGAACGCCAGGTGCACCGATCTAAACACACAATTTTCGCTTCCTCTACATTCATCAAACTGTTCATGCACGTACGGCGGTTTCGGGTGCTTTTGATTTGGCCCTTATTCAGTACATCGCGAATCTGATCACTGTAGTTAGGTCCGTCTAGGACGTCCCCTACGGACATCTCCGCTCATTCTCGCTCGCCATATCTCTTTCGTAACTCTTTTTTCATCCATCCTTTCTAAATGACCAAACCACCTTAGCATACCCTTTTCGATTTTAGTCACTACATCTTCTTTCAATCCACATCGTTCTCGGATCTCGCTATTTCTTACTCTATCTATCATTCTAACTCCACACATACTTCTTAGAGCTCTCATTTCAACTGCATTAACCCTACTTTCGTACTTCTTCTGCCATACCAAAGATTCACTACCATACATCAATGTTGGTGTCAATACTCCCTGAACAATGGCAAGGCGAGCTTTGCTCGATATGACCTTGTTTGCCAAGATTGAGTGTAACGCCCCATTGATCATATTTCCCGCTCACACATTTAAAATATTAGTAAGACTAATCTTAATAATCTTCTACTCTTATAATATTTAAGATACTTTATTTATTTACATGACGAGTATACCTATACGATTGCTAAATTGTTTGTTTAGTAATAAAGCTGTAATATTTTGACAAGTTGAGGTCGTTGTCTCATGCTCATGAAGATTATGTTTTACTGGCGGCTAGAATGAAATGAGCAAATAAATTAATTACCAGACTTGCGGCTGTATCTCTTGGGTACTGGTACTCAATGCTCCAATTATTTCTGTACAAATATAAAAAGTAGGTAGCTATATGAAACCAAATTCTGGATAGTTTCTGGTCTGGTTATTTTTTTCGAATTGGATCATTATGTGCGGAGTCACTTTGTAACATTTTCTTTGTTGAGTTTCTTGCGGCGTTTCTTCTCAGCAGAGGTCTCTTGCGCAGCGCTGGTAGATTTTTGACGTGTAAAAGTGCCCGTGCGGTCTACTTACTGAATAAACATTTTTTATCTTTTTTTATCTTTTGTATTTACTTTTCATGCTGTTATTGTGTGTGGTAATCAAAGAATATTTTTACCTATTGTTTTGTTTGTGTCTTGCTACTTTAGTTAAAACGCTCATTAGGTACTTGGGTGGCTCGAGATGAAGATTCACTGTAGGCACTCTGCCTTTAGAAAATATGGTACCCTAAGTAGTAAGTCAACACTTGGTGGATTGCAGGAGCCGCGGATCAGTACCTCCAGACACGGCCTGTACCCCATGTCTCCATGCGCGCGGCGTCGCTCTTCCAGCCTCCTGGAGGCGCGGTCCCCAGGGCCTGCCCGCGTGGCCTGGAAGTTCAACACCATCAACGAGGCCCTCGTCAACTCCTCGGTTTGGAAGGAGTACCTCTACGTCTGAAACCAGACCCAAAACCACGGACGTGTTGTGATTTTAATTCTTATCTAATTTTTAGGGCCGGTTCTTAATGTTATTTATACGTATTTCAAATAAATATTCGAGTTTATAAATGTTTTTTCAAGGTGCTAAAGTGAGGAACTGTATTTTTTTAAAGATTTATTCGTTATGTTTATCCCTTCTGTAAGGTAATGTTAGACGCTATGAGTGATTCAACAATTAATTTCTAAAGTTTTGGTTAGCGACAACACCTAATAGAGACACCGAGAGCGACCAGGTACGCTGTCGAACACCTCGATTTCCGAAAGAGATCCGATCGAAATAGTTATCGTAAATGTAGATTTATCATTGGAATAGGCAGGAGCTGCGGCCGGCGGGGACGGCGGTACTCTTCTCGTCTCGCTCTTACTGGTGGAACCGGCACAAGCGGCGTCGGACCGACTTTGCTAAAATTAGATCGGTCGCGGATTCCTGGGCTAAATCTCAAATATCCAGACGGGTGCGCCATCTAAGCCAGTTAAAACAGTCCCGCGAAAAGTCGCCGAGCCCCACTTCTTGTCCGAACGTTCACCAGTGAAGACCGGGAGGGAACCAACTAACACCACACAAAATGGTGAGTCACTCCTGACGTCAGTGAAATTGTGATAAGGAGTACAGTGTGGAAATGGAGTGTTAGCTCTCTTAGTGATATCCGACGGGCGGTCGATCCTCTCCAGGCATATTCCGCAGACCGGAAGCTTTTCAGACTCGTGAAGGATCAGCTTACGACGATTAAAATCAGTGTAGTGCTTGAACAGTGAAATAATATGGTATTGTATACTTGCCAATAACACAAAATCTCAAGCTCTGACGCTGCCACACTAATCCAACACATAGCATGACACAATAATACACGAAAAGTAACGAAATGTTTTTCGTCATTTTCAGAGCGACCTCAGCAAGAACGACATTGACAGTGAGTATTCTTATTCTTCTACTTTTTTTACAGTTCTTACTTAACATAAAGTGAAATAGACTACGTTTTAGAATATTTTTATTTGCCTACGTGATCATAAACCTAACAGAACATTCAACATTACTTGTTAATATAACCTTTATTAGATTGCCTATTACGAATGGTTGTTCTGGTTAATCAGCATACCGTCAAGAAAACTAGTTTCGAAACTGAGCATTGATCGTGTCATTGAGTCAGATTGGAAGCTTCGCAGGTATAATTATGATATGGTGATATACGGTCAAAACAGACGTGGAAAGGTTGAAACATGAATGATTTTTCGGAGTTTGATGAATGTAACGCGAGCGAACGTAGCATCTAAGTATAGCGTTCCTCTTATAAGGTTCGCGTAATCGCGTTGCTAAGAGATGCCGCCGGCGGCATTGGCGCGGCCACGCTGCGCAAGCGCTGCGCTCTATATTTAGCCCCCGCCCACGTGACGCGCCCCGCCCGCCCAAACAGAGAAACTCTCAAATTTCACTGCAACCGTGCGTTGTTATTCGCCGCCATCCATAACGATGCCTGCCTCTTCGCATACCGAGATATAAGGGTCATTAATATTGACATTTTTATCAATATTTACTGTCAATATCAAGGTCACCGGCTGATATGAAATCAGCTGATCGTATGCACTGGGTTATGAGGATATACTAAGAGTTATTACTAACTTACTAATTATTATTTTTATAATTTTGGATAGCGAATTAGGAACATTATTAAGGATTTTTTACTTTTATAGGATTCTGGATGGCTGCTTTTCAAAACTGCATAAATTTTTACTTTTAAAGTTTCGTTTAGACATGTCTTTAATGCAATCATAGCACCTCATTAAAACGTATTACTTAGCTTAATATTGAGGACATCAAATAACTAGCAAAGTAATTTCATCTAAATATAACTTTGAATAAATAAATTAATATCAGGGGTCAGTGTCATACAAATTGACCTAGTCCTAAACTAAGCTCTAGGCTTGTACTACGGGTACTAGACAACGATAAACTGACCTATATAGAGCTAGAAAAAACACAAATATCTGCCCTTACCAGGATTTTAACCCGGGATCAGTAGCTTCATAGGCAGCGTCACTTCCAACTAGGCTAACGTGTCTTCAATGCTTAATACATTGAATCTTTTTCAAAAATCTAGTTATTCTCCCAACAAAAGTCAAAATTCGTTGTAATTCAAACTATGGTCAAGGGAATCCACAATTATATTCTAAATGTAAGTAACTTTGTAACTTTGACTTGGATGATATCTCGTGTGATGATAGCTTGAATCCCGAGGAAGGATGTAAGGTACATTTTCCCGCGAGTAGCGTTATCGAATCCTAGGTGGACAGAGCCGCGGCCTACAGCTAGTTATACATGTTAATTAAATATCTGATGTGAAGAACTGAATGGAGATTTAACAAAAGAAATAGCGAGTTAGTTGGCCGGCGCCGGAATTGGGACAGCAGTTCGATTTAAAATTAGACCGTGAGTCAGTGAGTCCACAGCGAACATCGAAACTAGCGAGAAAATAAAATATTTTCGGCGAAGAATTCCCGCCCACGTGCTCATTTGATGACGGTACCTGGATACGAACTACAATAGATTTTCTAGAAACTTGTACGGTACTTCTAGTTTTCGGTAATATTCGTTTAGCTATGAAACACGGTTGACAAATATACTGATATTTGCGAGTGTAAGTGTGACAGCAATAGCAAGCCAAACGCTACTAAGAAGCTGAGAGTAACTGTACGCTGTTCTGTTGCTATCGTACTGGTAATGATGATGCTTAAGATATTAAAAGTATTTCTACGACATATTTATGACATATATATTCCCAGTGTATTTACACTGGAATTCAACTTGCTGACCCCGTCTTGACATCCAATGTATAAGGACGCATAGATCGTAGCTAGAAACGTGGCTTATATTTGTCAACATTTTATAATTTATACCTACAATTATTTTGAAGTATATTAACTTTAAAGGGCATCCAGTTCTTCGATAATGCAAATAAAATACCTACGTCATTTGATACAAGTAACTAAATAATAAATTTTATTGACATGCGTGGTTAGGTAGAGAGAAATAGAAATAAATCAAATGAAATAAAATAGAAGTCATCAAACTCTGAACAAATTTAAAACCGTAAAATACATTTAATAGAGGAATAAGAGAAGCGTAGAAGGAAATCAGATAGTTTAAATTGGAGCGATCTTTACTCATATTATCACATTCATTTATTTCCCACTTTCGTTAAGGACGACACGAACAGACAAAAAAAATTACGCCATTGTACTCATACGATACAGTCGACTACAAAGAGATGACTTCATTACAATGTAATAAGGTGAAAAAATGGATACATCTGTTTGTAATAATCGACTGTACCTACTAATTAACGTGCATTATCATCGACAAAGTATAGGTTGTCGATGTGATTATTAACATATACATGGTGTTCCCAGGGGCGTCTTTCGCCTTCTCCATCTACGACTTCGACGGCAGCGGCAAGGTGGACGCGTTCCATCTCGGCGATGTGCTGAGGGCGCTCAACTCCAACCCCATCTTGGCTACCATCGAGAAGCTCGGCGGCACCAAAAAGAAGGGCGAGAAGATGCTCTCAGTAAATATCGAATATTTTCTATCTTAGTATGTGTAGCCTTAAGGAGTGTGTCCTACCCGCTATGACACACGGAGCCGAGACGTGGACAGAGAACCAAAGTTATCGATATAGCCCAAAGGCTAAGCAAGCTGAAGTGGCATCGGGAAAGTTACATCTGACGCAGAACTGACAAACGCTGGGGTAGACGTGTTCTGGAGTGGAAACCACGACTTAACAAACGTAGTATTAGATGCCCTCCAGCTAGGTGAAGCGACGACATACGAAAAGAGTCAGGAAACAAAAAAACTGATGACCCAGCTCAGTGGCATGACAGGCATGCCATGGGAGAGGCCTATGTCCAGCAGTAGACGGAAGTGGGCTGATGATGATAACGATCTGTAGCCTACTGTTTTGTCAAACCACGGCAGCCCAATTGTTGTTGCGAATGCTAATGGGTCGTGATCAATGTGATGGATCACTTACTACGAGTGATTTGCTTGCTCAAGCAAAGCCCATAGTAGGCATTCGTCTTACCTCGACACTGATTTTTGTCCCTATATTTTCTGTGGCTTCAGTTATTTCTGCACTATGACTTTGAAACTTTATTGCACTCATAATTTACAATCCTTCCCCCATCCTAAGAGGAGACCAGGGTAAAGCAGTGGCGAATATAGGCAAGAGCTGCAGTTTTGCACTTGGTTTTATTAACTTTTTCTCGAAAATTTTATAATTTTCCATTGAGCCAAGTTTATGTTTGCTGTCACGTCGCTTAAGCACGAAACCTTAGCTGAGTAAGTTAGGTAAAGAAGGTTATAGAAAGATAATATAAATAGGTAGGTAGTGAGTTTGCTTCATGAAGTGTTTTGTTTATTCCAGCTTGAAGAGTTCCTTCCCATCTACAGCCAAGCAAAGAAAGACAAAGACCAGGGATGCTACGAGGACTTCCTGGAGTGTCTCAAGCTGTACGACAAGGCTGAGAACGGTCTGATGCTGGGCGCTGAGCTGACACACTCACTTCTTGCGTTAGGTATGATAGTGGGCAAAATTTGATTCTGCTTTGAGCGAACGACAGTGAGCAAAACTTGATTTTGCTGCAAGTGCGCATGTGCATCTCGAGAACAAAGTTACTTGCATCTCGTGTCTTTGGATCCCTCGCTGCGGTCCGGATTCTAGATCCTAGAATCACTCGTGATTCAATTATAGAATCCTTCGCATACTCGGGATTCAAAATCAACAATCTCAGCAAAAAGCAACTTTGTTCTCTGGTTGCACTATTTACTAAACACTGTGCCGATAGAGACGTTAAAAGAAACCTAGATTACGCTAGGGAAGCTCTCTGTGTAACGCCATTGAATGTAAAGTTATAGTAACACATTAAAATTTTTACTTTTTTCATCTTTGATAAAAGAAATGCACGAAGCAAATGATCCACAATTACTCCACAATTCTGTATTGGACTGGACGAGTCTCGAACTCTAACGTTGACATAAGTCAACCAATTTGATTCCTAGGCCACTTTGTCAACGTGACGTTGTAAACCAAATCATATGAAGATACTTACGTTTTGTTTGGCAACGTCACGTTAACATTGATTGACAGTACGATCTGAGGAAATTGTTCGAGTTACGTTCGTCATAATACCTTTTGATTCGTTATATAAGCGTTTACTTAATTGAAATAATATTTGTACATTGCTCCATGTAAAACAGCAATTTCTGTCGTTGTTATTATGATATAACAAGACCTTACGTCTATAATTAGTCTATAATTATTATATGCAACGTAAAATAATCCAACCTTGCAGTAAAATAGAGTCGACGGAATAGTTTGGACTCGAAACTATTGATCATAACGACTAAAACATGTAACGTGGCTCGTTGCCAGATTTATCAATATGCATTAGATAATCCATTGAAATTGAGTCTTCCATCGTGTTGGGCTAGAAGCTTTTTATGTTTGATGCATTCAGTCAAGGTGAAGTTAGTAATTCATTACAAGCTTTTTATTAATCTGCAATGTATGTACAGGTCGATTCACAAGAGCTGGCACGAATGGATTGAATGAGTGAAGGAAAGTATACAAGCGTGTAATATAATTACAGGTTTTCGGTTTGAAATTCGGACATTGATTCAAAGGATGGCACTCACACAATGATAGGTGACATTGCTTTCGTTCAATCCATTCGTGCCAGGTCTTGTGATTCGACCTGTATGTTCAAGTCAAATCTTGGAAGGAAGATTTGAACCACTTCCCGAGGACCGATTGAGCTGAAATTTGGTAAATTCGATGACAATACAATATTAGGCCACCATTGAGCTGGACTGATGATGGAGACGTAGGGTAATCATAGGAATTCCTAAATTGCACATGATATACCGTCGTGTTAGCGCTCGTTAAATTCTTTAACGCCCTCGAAACATTTCAAAAAGTATATCATATTAACAATATACTTTTACCTATTTATCAGGCGAGAAGTTGGAAGACAACCAAGTCGATGAAGTCGTGAAGGACTGCATGGATCCTGAAGACGATGACGGCATGATCCCCTATGCTCGTGAGTATTCTTAAATGTTTTCTTAAATCTAGATTTGTACCATTGTAGACTCAATAACACTAAACACTACTGTGTAAGAAATAATCAATTAAATCTTGCATTTTTTATGAAACTTAGTGTAAATAAGGACTGGAACTTGATTTTTGTAGATAAAAATGCACATTTTTTAGCAATCCAATTCTGTGTTTGAGAATGTTTTCTGATTTACACAACCACCGTACTGTTAGATATGCATTCCTACTCGTATATTTGAAATAAACCCCTCTTCCATTTTGCAAATGTACCTACTCGTAGTTTTGTGGATATCTCATTTGTTCCATGGAATTAAAAGTTTCGTTCATACTGAATTACTGAGTTATAGCGCCACGTTCAATACGAAATTTGCAGCTTCATTGAACAAATGGAACATACCTGTACTTTTGAGGACAAGAAAGATTCCTCCTGGATGGAACTTTATTTTTAGCCATTCTTTTGATGAGTAGGTATTGAGCATGAGTAGTTTCGTGCCATGCGTGTGTGCCCCTGTTTACCTTTTATCCATTTACAGCATTCCTGAAGAAGGTGATGGCGTAGAAGATTCTCATCTGGTCATATCTTTAGTTATAAGATCGTAAGTGGATAGATTTAGTGGGTGTCGTTGGCTATAGCTGTTCTTCGATCTTGCTTTGCTGCGATTTTAAACTTTACTTTTACAATGGTTTCAATGTGAAATCCATATTCAACATAAGGTAAGGTTACTGTTTTATTAACTTGATTGTAGCCACTAGGCTACTTCTATCTTCTCTTTTACTTTATCCTTCAAACTGCTTTTAATTATTATCAACTTCTGATTTCGCAATTTAATCTGGTTCTAATTATTTGTTATTGTCGTTTTTATCAGAATTGAACTTACTGTCTTTATGTGTGTCACCATAACGTTACAATTACAAGATTCATTTCACGTTCACGTACCTAATTCATTTCCAGGCTTAATAATACGTTCATTTGTTCATGGATTCGTGTTTATTTTGGGTTTTGTGGTTTCAGCTTTCCTTCGAAAAATGTGCGACGGTTGGGGCTCCAAAGCTGAGGAGGGAGAAGCGCCCGCGGAGGGCTAATGCGCGCGCGACGGTCGCGCCCCCCCGCCGTCTCACCAACAACACCCCGTATCTCACCAACTCAACATCTCTGATACGGACTCTCCTCCCCTTTTTTATACGAGCAACACCTACCAAATTGTACAACTTGTAACAACTGTCTGTACATACTAAAGTAAGATTAAATTACTGTAAAACACGTTGTACGTGTCTTTTAAATTTATTATTATTTATTAAGTACGTTTATAATGAATCAAACACAAAAGCCGTAAATAATTTTATAATAAACTGTTAAATGTTCAGCCTTTTGTTATCTTCAATTATTTTTGGTGATTTTGTAATTCTTGAATTCAGTTTCGCTAGAGAACAATTTTCCAATAGTCACCGTAATTTTAGCATATCGTACAATCACGTACTTTTTCTGCAATCCTATCCTATCCCGATGAAGACGTCTATTGTACAGGTTCAATATTGCATTTATGCTATCGTAGCCGACGTTTTGATAGCTAGTTTTGATAAATTTACTTGATAGGAATGGCGGCATAGTTAAAAACAATACGACAACACGTCAAAAGCAATGTGGTTTATATTGTGGTTTTACCGTGTGAAATAGAGGCCTAGTGCTATAGCTCTCTTCTAAACGAAGGCATAGGTAAAGAAACGGGAGGAAAAAGTATTGATTTGTAGGTAATATGTTTTTTAATCTATTCTGGTGTTACGGGACTACCAGGATTACGACTATATTTTAGCAAAATGAAGCTTGGGCAATATAAATCAAGTTAAACAGCTGGGCCTCTATTCTACTAGGTAAAATCGGTTCCCCTTTGGAATCCCTAATCGTGATTTGTCCTAATGCATCGATTGTCCGAACTTTCGTTTATCCTAAAGCCATTTCTGCTTAAATTTTGAACCTAACCTAATCGAACCGCAGATATATTTGGAAAACTTAAAAAGTTGCCTGACTCATCTGAAAACCCGTTTGGGGCAAATGAAAATTCGGACAAACGCTGTGTTAGGACAAACGTTGTTATGGATTCTGAAGGACACCCGGTAAACACCATATTGCCTTTGACATGTTACCGTATCGTCAACGATTTGATAGCTTTTATTTACTTGACAGTTATGGCGGCCGAGTTAAAATCCATACGATAACATGTCAGAGACTATGGTTTTTACGGATTATTTGCGGTAATTCCTTTGGATGTTCCTTCAAAGGAACTATGGAGTTTTTTTCGCATTAGTTCCTTCACAAGAGATGAAGGATGTACTGCGACTTTTTTTTCGCGTTTGTTCCTTTGCAAAAGCTGATAGTACTGCTGCGACTTTTCCTTCGCTTTTGTTCCTTTGCAAGAGCTGAAGGAACAAAGAGACTTGTTTTTCGCATTAGTTCCTTTGCTTTGAGAAATAATTCAAAAATTTAATAAAGTATTAAATACACTTAATAATGAATGAAAATACACTCGCATATCAATAGGACGTAGTTTTGCAAACGGGAACCAACCCACAGTATTGAGCATGACAGTTGACATTTTAATGCCAAATCTTTGTGGGTAGGTTGAAGTAGGTTCCCGTTTACAGAACTGCGTCCTTAAATAAAACTGGTTAACCTTTGGAACACGAGGGTGGAAGTGATGAGGTTAATCTAGAATGAGGCCTTTAAAACAAATATAGGTACGGACATAGCCGCCGGGAAGGACAACAACCTCTCAACTCGCTTTATTCTATTTCAATCCCTAGTGGACCGAGATGAACCCATCAGTGTGCATTTCTCACAAGGCTATCAACAATTCACTTCGTCTCCGTCAAACTAGCTCTCAGGACTTTTCAACTTAGGGCGGACTCGATCAAACTGGAATAAGACCTAATCTGAGATTATTGAATACAAATTCGGCGTTTAATCTAGGTATAAGACCTTATTCCAGTTTGATCGAATCCAACCGTAGAGTTGTTATTATAAACTGACCTTGAATCAGAGCCAAAAAGTACCTAATAAATATAGGCATCTATGCTGAGATGGGCCTTCCCTAAATTTTACATTGGCGAAATCAAAGTGGCAAAAC
This sequence comes from Acleris laterana, assembly GCA_963966035.1. Classification (NCBI taxonomy): domain Eukaryota; kingdom Metazoa; phylum Arthropoda; class Insecta; order Lepidoptera; family Tortricidae; genus Acleris; species Acleris laterana. The sequence goes on along the minus strand of OZ014448.1, from coordinate 11,316,680 downwards.
AAACGATATATGTATTATTCTACAAAATGAAGATACTTACATTCATACAGTTTATTAATAAGGGCTATAGACAACTGTCATTACGAACGTGTCTTGAGACGGGCATCTCCATCAAGATCAGTTTACTAACATGTGCACAATGTAAGTTGAGAAGTAGCGGATCCAGGGAGGAGGGGAAGATAATGGGCTCAAGCCGACCGCCAAGCAGCAGTGTTCGCATTGTTGTGTTCCAGTGTGGGGATAATCGGTGAAATTACTAGCTAGGCATGTTCCATCTTAGTCCTTAGGGTTGGCAACGCGTTTGCTTACTTATAATTGCAGTCTTAAGATTGTAGTTTGGAGAATGCAAATGTCTATATAGGTCACAGATCCCACATCTCATAAGGTGGCCCTGTGTTCTCCTTCGCTTTCTCCATGTCATAAAAAAGCCTTCCCCTAAGGATTTGAGTCTTTGCGTGAGAAATCTTAAATTAACCTTCCAAAATCTACTCTCACCAGGGTTAAGCCCCTTACAAACCTTTAATCCAAACCTTAATCCGCTTCTGAACTCTGGGGTTGGAACAAGCAAAATAAGCAAGTAGATAGTAGGCGTTTGAGGATATAATTAAGGGATTGTCATTTAGATACCTACCTCGAGTTATTCTTATGCTTCAATTATCAAATCAAGGCAATTACAGAATAATCGCGTCACGCAAACTATTCTTTGGGTCTCGTATCGCTATAAAAACACAATCCCATTTTGCTTTTCAACGCCGAATCTTCGTAACTTTATTTTGCTATTTAAATTGTTTAGGCGCATCGTTGTTGACGTATTTTTCATTCAAAACGACGTGTAACGTAGAAAGAACGTGAAATGAATTATTTCCATAACCTTTTTTTAAATGGCCGTACCTTTAGGCGTTAACTATTTAGTCTTTCCATAGTCCCGATTTATCATACACAAGTTGGAATAAGTTTCGGTGAAAAATTACATTTTTGAATGTTTTGCTGCCGATTATACTTTTTTTTGCAAAGTCAAAATGGGCCGATTGCATAATAAGGTACAAGCCCATACTACACTCGGCGTCAAAAAAATCGCACCTTCGGGAAAAATATGTTCAACCGACATTATACCCTATTTAATCAAGGGTAAAGGTATGACTGTTAGGTATTATTTGAAAGGTAATAAAATATACTTTTTAAAAAAGCTAAAAAAAATATAATTATTGCAACCAGGTTTAAAAAAAAAGAAGTTTAATGCGAGGACAAGAAAAATGTTTATTAAATTGTAAATTAACATCAATGAAATGGTTAACAAACAAACAAAAAAGACACTTAAAAGTAACCTAAAACCTAGTGTTACCCCCCCTTGCCCTAATTACTGCTTCCAAGCGGGCTTTCATTGACCGAACCAACTTCACTACGTCCGACTGAGGAATGAGGTTCCATTCTTCAATCACGGCGTCCTGGAGGTCTTGGAGAGTGGTAGGGATGGCATCACGTGACCGAACACGTCGCTTCATCTCATCCCAAAGGTGTTCGATTGGGCTCAAGTCGGGACTTCTCGCTGGCCACTGCATAACAGGGATCCCAACCTCTCCCAGGTAATCACGAACGAGCAATGCAGTGTGGTTGCGGGCGTTGTCGTGCATTAAAGTGAATCCAGTGCCGACAAAACCCGCATATGGGACCACATGCTCTTCCATGATCTCCGTGACGTCCCGGTGAGCAGTCAGAGACCCCTGCCAGCGAGTACCCCCCGTCCGGGAGACGCACAGAAGGTCGGTCTTGCCATCTGTGGACATACCGCCCCAGAACATGCACGAACCACCTCCGTAGGCCACCGTTTCTTCAATGCAGGCTTGAGCAAATCGTTCTCCCGACCTTCTGTAGACTCTTCTACGCCTGTCGTTGCAGTAGAGGCAGACCCTCGTCTCATCGGAGAAGAGAACCTGCCTCCACTGGTCGAATGTCCAATCGACGTGAGCACGAGCAAACTGCAGGCAGTCTCTGCGATGCTGTGCGGTCAGTTGGGGACCTGTAGCAGCCCTGCGGGCCACAATCTTCTTCTCCCGCAACCTTCTCCTAATGGTGGAGGTGCTAACAGAGGTCGTCCGAGCTTCTCGGAGACGCTATTGCACCTCAACAGCATTGGAGAAGCGATTGCGTAGAGACGACGACACAATAAAGCGGTCGTCTCTTTCAGATGTGCAGCGTCAGCGGCCAGCTCCATGCCTCCTAATGAAGTTTCCAGTCTCCTGGAACCGCAGGTACACTCGGCGGACAGCAAACCGGCTTAAATTCAGTTGCCGAGCGACATCACATTGCTTGGAGCAGTGCGACCACCTGGGTTGATTCAGCAGCAGTGGTTTCCATTTTTGAGGGTAGTTTTTTTGCTTCAGCTCCTTAGATGTGTTCTCTTTAACGTCTGGATAGCGAATGATTGACATTTGACCTTTACCAGACTTTTTATACACCTGGAACACGGCACAACTCGCGACCATTCAAACGCGTAATTTGGCACTTTTTTTTCGAAACTCTCAGTTTGCGAAAACACTTTTTTTTTCTTTAAATTAAATATTGTTAATTTAAAACACATTAAACGTGCTTTCGATTGATACTAATATTTACGAGATGGGATAATTTTACTAAGGGCTAGATTTGCTTGAATCTGATTTTCAACGAGGTGCGATTTTTTTGACGCCGAGTGTATTAGTAAAAATCCATACAAAACCACTAATACTATTAGCTCGTACTTCATTATGCAATCCGCCCCTGCTTGTCAACACAAAACGAACGAGCCCCGACACGGTGGGTCTACGTTAAGTATAGCGAAGATCCTTTTGTGATCTTCCGACTCCATCATCAGATCAGCTCGTAAGTACCATTTTTGATTGTCATTAGGATAACATACGTGGTCCAAACTTCAGTCCATTGCATTGACGGGAACCGGATCAAAATTGACTTGCAAGATTTGGCGTAAGTAAATAAATAAATAAACAAACAAGAATTGCAAGTTATTATTATTTTTAAAAAGGAACGACTGAATTGTCTCTAAAACTTCTCTGATTAGGTACCTACCTCGGTATGACAAAGTTCTAGAGTTCTATTTTGCCGATTGTACTTTAATTTTACTTGCTAATCTATTGCTGTGCTACAAAAGTACCAAGATTAATATTTCATTAATTATTAAAATTGTTCACCTACATTCACCGTCATCATCATTTCACCACATTCAAGCATGGCAGGATAAAGGCAGCTAGCGGTCATTCTTCTTAAAGCGCAACCTGTTGCCAAATCCTTGCAATAAAGACAGTTTAAATAGGTATTTGTGGGATAGGGTCCTGAACTTAAAGGCGTATACAAATTTTCAGCTTCATCGGAGACCGGGAAGTGGGTCAAATTTAACTTGCAAGATTTACAAGACATACATACATACATTGTAAGTTAAATAAAAGCTTTGAATAATTCAATTAAGTACCTACGAGCTCATGTCAAAATTAATGTCGATAAATCTATAAATAAGAATTAAATTAGGTACTTAAGTACTTATACGCAGTTGTTTTTCTATGAACGCTAGCAGACCATTATAATATTCATGAAATCTATTTAACCGAGTCAGTATACACCGCGGTGCTTAACTGGGCAATGCCCGTAGGAAGGGGTCGTTTGCCAAATCCTCCCTCGCACGCGCCAAAGAAAATGGCGCGGAAATGTTTTGCCGGCATCAATACAAAGTGTTCGGAAACGCTCGGCTTCGCTCGGTCAAACTCGTTGCTTGCCGGGAAAATGAAGCTGCGAATTGGTGTTGCCAATGATCGTGAATGGTAAATTTTCTTGGTATTAGGGGAATGTAACGTATGTGTTTCAAGCTGGGTTTTATAGAAAAAAATTGCTTACTTTTACATTTTTGAAGGTACTTTAGAAGTTAGTTTCTGAAGAACGTTTCCTTTGTTATTTATTTTGTGAAGTAAAACTTCTTTTACACGTATAAATAGTACCTATACCTACTTAGTTGTAGTGTAATAGAAGTATTTATTACTTTTTTATAGTATTGCCGAAAACTGCGATATAGGCTACCCACCCGCTCGTAATTAAAATTAATTATGAGGTGAACTATAAATAAATAAATATATCTAGAAGTATTTAATAATTACGAACTGGCTTTTAGTACTGGGTCCTAAGATACAGGCTCAGCCTATTTTGGGGTTCATGGGATATTTTATTGTGTATGTCCTTGTGCTTACTTAATCAATAGACATTTAACTTATCTTTATCATTATCTTGATTTTATTTTTAATTAAGTAATTATTGATACAAAAGTCTCAATTTTCATTATAACTTTATCGTATAATTAAAGAGATAAATATCACGGATCTCCTGAGGGGACCATATGCCTAAAAGTCATAATCTATCTAAGTATCTATTCTTTACATAACTAATTTATTTTACTAACACGTTACTCGTCTTAAAAAAGTTAACAAAAAAAAGCTTGCCCTTTCCCCTTTAATATACTTAATTTAGGGTTTTCCTCGCTCCCCGGCTGGCAACACAGTTTCAGTCCCGCGAGTCTTCTGTCTATCTTCGCCGCGCGCGAACGTTTGTGTGCGTGATCTGATTACTCGTGATAACGTGTTTACCTGGAGCTGCCCGCTGTTTACAGGTAAATTAAAACGTATTACTCGTATTTTTACCTTTAAATAATATGTGAGATGTGATATTCAGTAAAAAGTCAAAATTGTACGCGGTATTAGGTACCTACATACGCGGTACGAGATTAAAAACGTTAGAAATTTTAGGCACATAGGTAATGAAAGTCGGATTGATTTTTGAATTACTGCTTTTGTAATGCAAGCGGACGATGCCTCAATGATGCCTAGGCTCTTTATGTTAGACAAGATAATTAATCTAGATAAAGATGAAATAAACAACTGTACTTATAACACATCTTACATCCTACCTAGTAGGTATATTTAAAGTGCCAATATTTTCATTAGAAAAAGCGATATTGTTATATTTAGATTGTAATCTTAAAGCACGGAAATTGAATTTCCTGCCCGCTCCCCCATTTTACCCGGGAACAATGCACCCCCGGGATGGTTCTGGAAAGTTTATCTGCAAATATCAACCCAACGTAGCATCTTTATGTCACTCTCTTGCTTGTGTTAGTTTCATACTCCGGTTGTATATTGTTTGCTTATTTAATCTCTGAACATTGAAGTAGATCACACACGTAGCGGATTAACTAGGTAGATACTTACATATTATCACTTGGATACTGTTTAAAGCGTTGGGGACGTTGGGGTTACTTGAGTACAAAACTACTGCTATAAATTGAGATTCAGAAACTTTTAAAAAGGTGTCCTGAAAAAAAAACATAAGTACATAAGTATAGAGGTTTGTCTCAAAAGTAAAATAAATAAACAAATTTCAGCTAATGCTACGTAACGTTACTTTTATGAATAATATAATGACGTCATTTTGATCACTAGTAGGTACAAAGCGGGCGTATCAAACACTGATGATCTTCAATATTTATTCTCAGTAAATAAAGTACAAAATATTGAAAAAAGAAGTATACTTTTGAGAGAAATTCGTTTTATCATAGCAATTATTACGTTATGATTATGCATGAGTGCTGTACAAAATTCCTCAATTAGTTTATTATCAACTGAAATCATTTTATATTTCAGGTAACATTTATTCTGGGATTTGAAATCAGTAACATCCAAGACGAATTCTACTTCCCATTTTTTGTTTAGACATATAGAACCCTCTGTTCAGTGCGACACTAAATGTAGTAATTAAATGAGGGCGCCACTTTCTTCGTAACTGTCACATTTTTGACGTAAAATGCTTAAACATGGCAATAATTTAGTGTGGTTATTTTTTAGTTCCATTTTATTTAATTTCTACGCTTTTTTGTTGCACTGTATACCTAGTTTACATTTGAATTGATCTAACGAGTGGCATCATTGTTTTTATAATCCGGTTGCGTCGCAAAAAAACATCGATTGATTTTTTTATTGTAATTTTTACAACGATGCCGACGGACGGTGTTGGCTTAGCACTGCACTGTCCATAAATTCAATTGTTAAGCCAGCAAGGGACTCTGTCATAATGACAGCAACAAGTCACGAGAAGGAAATTTTGTCGAAATCAATCTTTGCCTTACTGGAACAGGGTTCCAGTGGTTTAACATTAATCTCCTCGACCGTAAAAGTTTGAAGATGGTCATTTTAATATTTTTCGTCGTAAAAGAAAACAGTTCTAATTAAATTAAACACTTCACTTTGTAATACGTGCGATTGTTTTAATTTATATTTTTTTCTGGACACAATGTAGGTATATCTCCAATGAGATAAGTACACTGCTACGAAAAGAGCAAACCATTGCTTCCCGTTTCACGCCTGAATCCCTTAGTTGCGTACTAGAAATATCTTGAATCAGTTTTATTTAACGATATGGACAAACGATAGGCCTCCTGGGGCTCGTTTTATATTTAGTTAAAACTAACAATTTTACAGGTCTTAACTGGCAACACTGCTCAAATTGCTAGTCGTCATTGGTCGAGGTTCTGTCAAATGGAAACTTGTAACCTGTAAATTGTGATTTTTAGCTTTATAAAACAGGCCACTGAGGGTAAGTGGGAACTCAGACCCATAGACATTTGCATTCTCAAGATTACAATCTTATAACTGCAGCCCTAAGACTGCTATGCGTTACCAATCTTGAGTTGAGGATTGAGTTGGAAAGCCTGTTTGCTATTGATTTAAGTGTTTTTTTTTTAATTTTAATTAATGGCTTTTACTCCTGTTAAGGTGTATTTCGCCAATGTAAACTTATTTATAGACACTCCCATGGACTTATTAGAGCAGTAAGTCCGTGGATATCACACGCGAAGACAATTGTTCTTTAAAAAAGAATATTCTCCAATGGACTAAACACTAAACAGAAGCACATGGGGTTAACTCCACGCGTTTCTGTCAAGTCGATTTAAGTGTTGTAAATTTGTGATAATTTATGGAAGGGTAGATAAAATAATAAGTGTCATGGTGTCAGGTGCAAGAGGCTGCGATGGCGGAGGTCAAGCACGAGGCCGGCAAGACCGTGGATAAACACAACACAGGTATGTGCCTCATATACATACATATATTCTGCTCTGCTACGGAAAAAAAACATATCTGCTATATGAATTGTATTGCTCTTCCAACCTTATTTAAACGTCGCGAGAGTTTGATATGCTTCTATGAATTAATTGCACTTGTGCCTTTTCTCCGTACAAGGGCAGTATTAACTGGAGTAGTTTTTAAGTTTCATTCAAACCATTCATTTCGCAATGTAGACAATCAGTTGCACAGACGTTTATTAGGATACCTTCTGTCACTTGCTGATTCATCAAGGTAGAAAATGACAGAACTTGACTTGAGCCGATATTAAAAATAATGAGTGTTTGTTCATGCGCATGGCATGAGCCAGCTCGACATAGTTTTAATAACCACTTTTGACGTGAATTCCATGAACGAAGTTCGGCACGCATTCCACAAAAGTTGCTACGGAAATTCATATAAGTACTTTTCTTTTGTATTAGGTACCTAGGTATCAATAAATAATCTTTTAAATTTTTATAGAAATCATTAAATTTGCTTTATTTTCAGTGTTAACTATATCAAATGTACGAATGTGTCATATTTTTAGCATCGGTAATTAATTGTTTAGCAATACCTATGAATATGACTCACACTAATAAAATAACCATAAAAAGAAATAGTAAAATGTACAAAAGCGATATTTCTTTTTTTTTGTGCTAGTCTTTAAAGTCATTGTCAAAAACGAACTTTTATATATTATGTACACCTACTTACTTAGTCGTTTTTATTTGTTTGAGTATTCCATAAGGCATTTTAAACTATATGCTATGAGGACAAGGTACAAAGTGATACTTTACTTATGACGTTCGCTACCACAATACACTTTAATTAAGTAAATATTTACATAATATAATGAAAATCTTGCTATAACAATAAACATGAATGCACAGATTGTTATCATAAATTTCACAATCAACGCTACATCCCGTATGGTCTAGTGGCTAGGATACCTGGCTTTCACCCAGGAGGCTCGGGTTCGATTCCCGGTACGGGAAACCCTTTTTGCTTTTTTTATTTTTACAAAAACTAAGTAATACTTTTTTATTAAATATTTTTAAATTTAAATAAAATAAAAATTGTTCATCGATGACAGAAGATGTTGGGGTTCGGGTTATTTTATTATTAACGAATTGCGATACAATCCATACATTACTTCTTTAAAAACACTCTTAAAAAATACCTCTTTACACAAACGCACTCTTAAAAAATACCTCTTTACACAAACGCACTAAAAGCGGAGGCAACACAAAACCCGCTTTCCCCTTCCTTTCCCGCTTTGGAAACGCTTTTTAGTACGCCCCGCTCCGCAATCTCAGTGAGTCTATCTATAACTTAAGACAAATTCGACATTCCTATGGTCGTTGCCGCAGATTACCTCACACTGTGACAATGCGAACGTTACTAGAGTTAACTAAGTCGACCTACCGCAATTATTTACGATAACTAACCAGACAAATGGCGGTATCTCAGACAAACCTCCTGTACCAAGTGCCACCTTATTACTAACGGGGAGTGCATTGATTATGCTTTGGCTAGTGAATTTGAGATACCTCCTATTGGCTTATGAGGACAGAATACGAGTACATGTCAGCTATACAATGATTAACGATACCCCTCTCGCTTAATATCGTCCCCGTTTCGTGTAATAGATACTTACAATTTTATATGACACGTTTATGCATAACTTCACCAAGCATGCCATACCCATACAAAAAACTAAAGACTGAGTTCAGGAGTTACTGGATATTGAATTGTGGAGAGGTCTGAGGAAAACTTTTGGGACAGAAAAGACTAAATAAGTAAGTAAATGATTATTAATATTACCTAATACTCGTAATTGAGGTCAGATAAGCTTTTAGAGGCAAGCAAACCAAAATAACCATTAGTTTAGTATGTTTATTCATTACATATGTCAATCACACTTACCCGATGTCAATTAAATATACAAAAATTCATAAATGTCAATAATAAAAAATATAAAATAATAAGTAAGTATATTCATCCACGGAGTATAATGGGTTAGTAACCGCTTATCAAATACAAATAAACACTTTAAAAATAAAAATGTATTACTTATGCCACGCATTCACGGTATCGCCCCTATCGCGTCGTTATCAAGTTGATCACCTTCGCGAATTTATTGCAACAATGGAACTATATTGAATATAGCTATTTCGAGCGACGATAATGCTAGATTAACTCCGTCATTTTCTCGACTTATTCGTGTCCCAAGGCTATGAATATGGAAACTATTTCTGAGGAAAGCGCGACTAGTTTAGGCTAACTATTTTCAACTGTAGTAAATGTTAAATATTAAATACTTTTGAAAGTAAAATGCATATTGAACATTTTTTGCATAAAAAATACTTGAATTGTACCTTACGAAAAGATTGTTTTATTATTGACAGTTTCACCTTATCATTGCGGTTTAAAAAACGTTACAAGTAAGTTTGGCAGCAACATGCTTTGCTCATTAAGTAGGTACTTAATGTATTTTTATGCAACTTTTAAAAGTGGATGAGTTCTATATTTGTAAAATAACTATCCTTCCTAGTGCAGGGTGTTATTCTCTGAAAAACAACGGACGGGCGGACGAACGACAGGCGAGTTTAGGTAGTCCCGTTAGAGCGAACAAAAAATATTTTAGCGCGTGCATTTTCAATTAAGCAGCCTTATACGTTGGATCCATCGGCAGAAACCATGCTGCTAAATTGAAAATGCACGCGTTGAAATATATTTTGTTCACACTAACTGGACTAGTTAAACGCGCCGCTTGGACATTCACTCTTCGTCAGTCCGGTCGTCGTTGTTCAGAGAATCACTACCCTACTCCACAAAAAAACTTTAAATGTTTAAAACCTCTCGAGGTAAGGAACCCAAACAGTAAGATACAAATTTTGAAATAACAACCGGATCATTAGATGTGCCGGTCGGTGTATGTTGACAGAACGCCAACTTCTCCGCAAATACTGCGTGTAGGCGGCATTCTAAATATTAACACTCGTACTCTATAAACACCTTTATTCTTTTAATTTGTTAAGAAAATCAACATTAATAACTATTTTTAAGTTATTTACTTTAATAAAACCAGTTACCTAGTGACTTTATTGCATTGCTAAAATCAATTAAAATTAGAAATTCTAGAAAGCTAACTTAAAGTTCGTACGAGGATTTTAGGTACAGCTGCCAACTATTGCTTACAATTTGTAGGCAACTTTTCGTAAAATGGGTGGAAAACCCATGGGTGGAATGTTTATACTTCTACATGTATATACATAGATAATCACTAGAAGTAATAAGTAACGTCTAGTAATTGTTTATGTGCAATAAAGGGTGTACACCCTTTATTACATGCACACAATATTGTACTAAATGAATAATTATTATGCGTGGTGTCCACTGAGATCACCCGACAGGATCCCTCAAGTATTAACTTCATTATGCATTGTCACCATATTTATGTATGAAGATTTAATTGTTTATATCCTCTTGATAACGGAGCGTTTTTCAAATCGAGTGATTCTACGGTTGTTTATTTTTAAAAAGCGGTGTATTGACATTGCACCGAGTTATCTTTATCCCGAGCGGTCGCGCGCCCTAGTTCAGCCCGGTGATTTACTCATCAACCCAAAATGGGACCCTCACTTGGCTGCCTATATACCTATCTTATCTTGTATAGACGGGCCCATTTGGATACACTTCGACCCTGTAGGATCGTTTGTGAAACTGTAATCGCATTGGGTATTGATGGCTAAAAGTAAGGTATAAGGCTTAAATTTAGAGACCTTAAGATCAAGAGTCGACATCCTCAGCCACTAGGCCACTGATGTTCTCTGGCTACTGCATAAAGTACGAGTAACTGTGTTATATCGGCTTTAAAGCTGCAAACGTAGTGGGAGCGGAGGCGACACGATCCGGCGCGTTCCCATACTAAAAAGCAGCCTAGGTCTATTGAAAATATTGACATACCTAGTTCTTTTTTCAAATATATTTTTAAAACGATCTTACTACTGAGAGGCTGTATAGGTTTCTGCTACATCCATTTCTGGTCCATTGACATAGTTCCTTTTTCGAATTACTTTCCTACCCTAGGGTTGACATGCATCACTTTGAAACATCCTCAATCGGCAGGCATGAGACGTTGAGAGGGCCAGAGGGTTTCATGGGCCTGAGAGTAAGTCACCTCGAATTTATAAAAGTAAAAAGGCGCCCTGGGTAACTTTACTACAAACAGGGATGGTTTCTTGTTATAAGTAAAACAAAAAGGTTGGTTCTCCTTGGTTTATTGGTATCCTTCCATACACACAGATAAAGCCTCCAGGAGTATCAGTAGGTCCATCTTAATATTAAGTCCCATCGGGTTACTGACTACAGAAATATAAACATCACTTATCTAGGGTGAAGTACGCATGTGGTCAAGTGTGTGTAAGGTGAAGTTAAGTGGCAAGCGAAGACTTGATGTCCCAGAGATATGCGAAGGGGGTTGCAACACGTGGCACGGAGGTCCCGCCCATGCGGTCCAACACGAAGCGCCCTTCACGGTATCCGGGGTTAAGGCTACGCCTAGCATTAAAAACCCTACAACAAGAATTGCAGTTATTAATAAAAGAAGCCTTAATTGAAAGCTAACCTATCAGCCCTAGCCATGAGGTAAATATAGTACTCACCACAAAGTGGGTTTTATGTAGCCTTATATCATGAGGCTAGTTGAGGCCGGCATACACACGGTGCCCCCATAAAACGTGGCACTGGCTGAAAGAAAATGTAGCTTATTAGAATTTGGTTGGGACGGTGGTGCTTGCCGACGGGAGCGTGGTCTCTCACGATACTCACCTTAAACAGGCACGTATATCGCCTAATGACCCTGTTTTACAAGGCAGGAGTCAGCGCTTGGGATACAGAAAGCTGCATGATGCTACAACAAAAGAGTTCACGTGAATCGACAAATCAAGAAAGAGATACACCTTTAACAGCGTGGGAGGCGAGTATTACTTACGGTTTATTATATTAGTAATATCATGTAGTTCATGGGCATTTGTCGCCTATTTGTTTAACCGGCACACAGATATGAGTACTGCCACGATGCATGAAATTGTCATCGTATAAACTGCCTGAAACAAAAGTTAAATGGACATAAAAACAAATCCCACATGGGCACGATGAAAAGAAGCATCGAATAAACACCGCAACTCACCGCTAATTATCCATTTGTAAAGGTTATTAAATTATATATGAAGAAGGCAATGCTGCTCTTCCCACAAGCGGAATCTGAATCAAAGAGAATAGAGCGAACCTAGATGATGTGGCAATCCCTCTACGTCATTATGGTCGCGAACTCGTTTCACTCTTAGACAGCAACGCTCATTCACTGTTTTAACAATTTAGAAATCAAAACTAATCTAAAACAATCCACAAGATAGTCCTAAAGATATTCTATGAATCCTGAAACAATATAATTTTACATGCCGAAAATTATCGAATGATCCGAGTCTTAATCCATAGATCAAAGCGCAGGAGCGCAGCAGTGAAACGTAACGCACGCTCACGCTTGACTGAAGTATTGATTGACTCCGTCTCACTCTTTCTCCGTTCGTAACCAAAGCGAGGGAAAAGGACAGAACTATGTGTACTCGATCCTTGATTTTGGTGCAGAAGCCCACCAGTAGTAGTGTTGCTATAAGAAAAAAAACTAAGCAAAAAAAACGGGTGTTACAGTACCGGCTTAGTTGGGGAAATAATTTTATTTCAGAATTGCAAGCTTCTGAAATAAAATTATTCTACACCATCAAGAGAACGAAAATATTCAAAGGAGGGGTCGCCTTCGCCAGCAGGGGAAGACGTCTGAAATATAACATAAAATCACCAAAATGCTCTACCCAAGCGAACAAGTCTAACTCCAATGGTCTTCGCCATAAAGGGGAAGCCAGATAAATCATAGGCCCGATCCGGGTCCACTAACGGCAAACGTGGTTGCCCGTCTCAGACCTACTACGCATAAACACACCCTCTTCTACCGAAAAGAAGATAAAAGAACAAGTCTTATCTCTAATGGTCTTCGCCATAAAGGGGAAGCCAGATAAATCATAGGCCCGATCCGGGTCCACTAACGGCAAACGTGGTTGCCCGTTTCAGACCTACTACGCATAAACACACCCTCTTCTACCGAAAAGAAGATAAAAGTCTTATCTCTAATGGTCTTCGCCATAAAGGGGAAGCCAGATAAATCATAGGCCCGATCCGGGTCCACTAACGGCAAACGTGGTTGCCCGTCTCAGACCTACTACGCATAAGCTACACTAATTGCTAAAGTAAACTTATAAACTACTTTCCTAGTGTTTGTTGGCTCTGCCTCCAACCAAACGCTCTAAACCTATATCAGAGTTTGTTGGTTCAATTTCCAAACAAACGCTCTAGATCCTAAACTAAATCAAGTATGTACTAAAGTTAGTATCTCTTTAAGTACACATCAACCTCAACTGAGAGAAACATCCGCGAGAATTATACAGCTCTACACAAAGAACTGAAACTACAATGAGGGGTGTGACACACTACCAACCTCTTAAGCGGCTTAATTGAATTGATTAAACTACCACTTATAAGAACTGTGGCAGAAACCCTATAATTAAGTAAACACTCAAGTGAGACTATTTAAAATCAAGTGTTGAAACTATAACACACGAATTTCAACCTAAACTTGTAAAAGGAAATCTCAACTGAAACCAGTATAAAGAGATTAGAACAATGGAAAAGAGGACGCACTCTGTTTACCACCAGAATGTCCTTTTCACAACAACTCTACTAAGAATAGATAAAACCTTTTAAAATAGTTTTATCTCGAACAGATTGCGCCTATGGCGTAATCGGAAGAAATCCTAGAACTAATAAAACACTATGGTAATAAAAAAAAATTATTACCCATACCTACACGCTTTACCCTACTACGGACAAAACATGACAGCACAACTAAAATTAAATGGATGCGCATCCTTGCTTACTTAAAATTAAAACTTAGCCTACCTCACTCTACTTCAATATGCTTTCATTCCAGTAATCCAATCCTTTAAAAGAGCCAACAGTCAGGACAAATCTTTTCCCTTCAATAAAACACCTGCAGTCCGGACGAAATATACCAAACAAACCAGTAAATCATACCTTTAAAAGAGCCAACGGTCGGGACAAATATTCTACCAACGCCAAAAATCTCAGCAAGTCCAGACATCCTATGCGTTCCGTACATAGTACAAAAAACACATACCTAACAAATAAACATAAATTTACTATACCTAACAACTATGCCTAACACCAAACTTAAGCATTAATATTATAATTGAGTCCCCTAGCTCATAGAATCTACCATGGACTCATCCTAACCTAGCAAATCTTTATTAATTTAAGGGTTGTACCCCTGGAGGTTCAGAACCTCCGCGATCTAGCAAATCCTTGATGTGAAAACGTCCTAAGGGTTTACCGTTAAGAGACTTTAACGAATAAACCAACGGTGAATGTTTTTTATCAATAAAACATTTTTCATATTTGGGAGAAAGTTTAGCACTAAAGTATTTAGAAGCGTTCGACAGAGGAAAACAACGCTTATAAATAATTTGGCCCTCCTCAAATTGAATTGCTCGTTTCCGTAAATTATAATACTTCACATTATGATTATAAGCCTTTTTTAAATGACCTTGAACCGATTTATATATATCGTTCAGCTTAGGAAGTTTAGAAGAAAACGGTTCTACATTTATCTTAACCGTTGGGGAATCTACCGGCTCCTCGATATGGTAAAGGGAACCATCCGTTATCATTTCTCTACCATGAGTCAAGTAAAACGGCGTGAACTTTGTACCTTCGTGAACTGCAGTATTAAGAGCACATTGTATCTCAGGAATGTTCTGATCCCATTTACGATGATCCGAACGCACGTAGGATGCAATGGCTCGTACTATGTCGCGGTTGACACGCTCCGTTTGGTTGGTCTGAGGATGATAACGAGGGTTGTAGAAGATGTTAGGGACACCATAATTAGAGAGCAAATCCCTGAACTCCTTCGAAATAAACTGAGGTCCGTTGTCTACGTATATAAATTTACACACGCCATGTAGTAGGAAGACACCCTTCTCCAAACATTTAACTATGGCTTTTGCCGTTACACTACGCAAAGGAAACAAAAGAGCGTACTTACTAAAGTAATCAGAACATACAAAGAGGTACTGATTCCTTGCGTATGAGGGTGGAAACGGCCCCATAATGTCACAAGAAATGGCTTCCCATGGACGCGTGACCACGCGTGGATTGCCCATCAGACCTGCCCTGGCAACGTTACTAGGTTTATAACATTTGCAAACCTCGCAGGCACCGACGTACTTCTCAACGTCGCGGTAGAGGTTTGGCCAAAAATATACAGCACTAATACGTTTATGAGTTTTAGCCACTCCAAAGTGTCCAGAGACCGGGTCGTCGTGATACTTCGTTAAGATTTCATCGCGATGATCCGCAGGCACGACCAACTTCCATTCAAACTGGGACGTTAAATTGTATTTATTTTTAGATAAACGAAATAACTTGCCATCCTTTACCGTGAAGTTGGGAAATAAACGTGGATTATCGCTACAATCCTTTAAAAGTTTTGTATACCAAGGATCTTGAATTACCTGAGGGTCAAATGATATAGAGTCCACCTTGATTCGAGATAAAGTGTCTGGTAAAACGTGTTCCTTCCCCTTTCTATGTATAATTTCAAAATCGAACTGGCTTAAGCGACACGCCCACCGATTTAGCCTTCCCATCGGATTTTTTAATTTGTAGAACCACTGAAGCGAAGCATGATCAGTAACTATATAGCACCTGGAACCTTCTACATAGGCACGGTATTGCTCGAGAGCGTAAATCACCGCCAGGAGCTCTCGCTCCGTCGCCGTATAGTTAACTTCTTGCGCGCTCAGGGTTCTGCTGCAGTACGCGATAGGATGGTCTACATCGGCTTCGCGCTGTGCCAAAATTCCACCAATAGCAAACGAACTTGCGTCCGTATGAATATAGAAAGGTTTACTGAAATCAGGACACTTTAAGATAGGTGCGGATATAAGAGCAGACTTCAAAGTGTTAAAAGACTCATTAGCTTCATTCGACCATACGAAAGCAACCTTCTTACTTGTAAGGCGGGTTAGTGGACGAGCTACCTGAGAAAAGTTTTCAATGAAACGTCGGTACCAACCAGCCATACCCAAGAATCGTTTCAGTTCCTTCGGGTCCTTAGGAGTAGGAAAATTCATAATAACGTCAACCTTAGATGGGTCCGTTCTCAAACCGAAACGATCGACGACATAACCCAAGTACTTCAACTCACTCCGGCAGAACTGAGATTTCTTCATGTTGATCGTCAGATTAGCATGCTTCAACTTTTCAAAGACACGTTTAAGTATTTGTACGTGCTCGTCAAAAGAAGACGTACAGATGACGATGTCATCGACATAAGCAAAGACCTTATTATCAAACTCCGCCGAGAACAGGCTGTCCATCAATCGCTGCATGGTAGCAGACGCACCGACCAAACCGAAACACATAACGTTATAATGAAAAAGTCCGCGTCGCGGAACAGTAAAAGCGGTCTTTTCCTTCGAGTCTGGATGAAGAGGTATTTGATGGTAAGCAGCACTGAGATCCAAAGAGGTTAAATACTTGGCATCACGTAAATTATCAATGATGTAATTAATGTAAGGGAGAGGATACGCGTCAGTTTTTGATACAGCGTTAAGGCGACGGCTATCTAAACATAAGCGCATTTCACCATTCGACTTAGGTACCATAGTCACAGGAGAATTCCATGGAGATGCGGAAGGCTCAACTACATTATTCTTTAGCATTTTATCTAGTTCGGCATCAAGCAACCTTAACTTTTCCGGACTCAGACGATAGTACTTCTGCTTAATAGGGGCAGCGTCACCCGTGGATATCTCGTGTTGGATTAACGACGTACGACCCAAGCCTACCTTATCGGTATTAATAGAGTCGAAGAGTGACTTGACTTTGTCCATACTTTGCTTTTGTATAGGACTCAGCGAGTCATAATGTCGAAGTCCCTCCTCGACAATATTTGGTTGTCCATTTACGACGGATGACACGTTACTAGGCAGACAAGCTAAGATATCCGGTGCTAAATTAAGAGCTTTCCAAAAGTTGATACCAAAATGAATCGGTAGCAATATTTCTGGTTGAATGTGAAACAACACGAGCTGCACCTCATTATTATATTGAATTGGAATGTTCATATAGTACCGACAAACATAATCCTCTCCATTAGCAACCCTTAATCGGCGAGGTTGATCAAATTCGTGCATTATTATATTTAAATTTAAAAACTTTAAATGTGCGTTGTCACCTAAAATAGAACAAGACGCACCGCAATCCAGCAAACCACAAACGTTAACGTTAAATACCTGAACCGTTAAGTAGGGGCGGTGGTCATTGACAGGTGGCACAAAGTAAGTCTCCACGGGCGGGTTAGAACTACGCACCAAAGGAACCCGTGAGACTGGCCTTACTAGTTTTTTGACTCCGGAACAGTCTTTACACAGTTTGGACAATTCGTACTTTTAACATCCTTTTTTCCACATTTGAAACAGATAATGTCACGCGATTTGGGACAATGACTAGTTTTGTGCGCTCCATCACAGCGAAAGCAACTAAATGATTTTAAATTTTTAGTCTTAGCAGCTGCGGAGGCCACGTCCTCTTTTCGAATCGAACGGCTATTAGTTGGTTGACACTGCATGTCTGGAGCTAAAGAGCTACGTGACGTAGACGGTTCGACAAAATCACCCGCGCGCGAATTGGCTAATTCAAGTTTCATGCATAACGCCTTAAGCTGCTGCATTGACGTGACGTCTATTAACGCAAGCTCGCGACTATATTCAGGACGAATATTTCTGACAATGATATCTAATTTTTCTGCCTCAGATATAGGGGAACTCAAACGAGAGATCAAACCACCCATAATTGACATGTAAACCACTATCGATTCGCTTCGCGCTTGTGTACGAGACCTTATCTCGCGAAGCAACCTAAAGTCAAAGTCAGGAATGTCAAAGTCCGCCTTCAAAGCCGCGAGAAGCTGCGAGTACGATTTGAAACTATCTTTATTTGCACGATACCAAAAAAAAAAAACGCGGGACCTTCAACAATATCAGGAAATCCATTAAAAACAACACGTTCTGGTATCTCTCTGGAGAGCCTAAGTTCCTCCAGTCGCGTTGTAAAAGCACGCACGCAAGTATCCCCTTTATACTTTAAATTAAGACTCGACAAGTTATGCCGAGGTTCAGAGTGACACACCACTTTAGCAATTGGTTCAGACGGAACCTGAAATTCCTCATCATCTGAATCCGAAGACTCTGACAGTGGATTTAAGATTGACAGACAACTGACAAGAGCCCCTTTAAGTTTGTTAACCTCAGACTCAAAATTCGACACACGCGATAGACGATCCAAATAGTAGTTACATCTACCCACTAACCTGTCCTGCTGCGACTTGGAAAACTCACTGCCCTGCATAATCTCCGACTGCAACTCATTCACCTTCACTCTGCATGCATCGACTTCTGTTTGTGAATCAACTTCCTTCATATCAGACGCAGGCTTAAGGCTGCCACATCTTACAAGAGCACGAGTCTGTCGAAATAATTTTCTTAAAGTATCACAGCTATGTTTAGTGTCAAAGGGTATGTGTAAAGCAGTCAGTTCATGTGCCAGTTCCTCCTTAGTGAGGTATTCAACCTTTACATTCAGGTCCATGGTCTATTATAAAAACAGTAAAATGGAACAAATCAAGCCTTGCAATAGTGCAGTATGCTACGTGCTTATTAGCAATAGAAGATGCACACAACACACAATTTAAGAAACAAACAAACCACTGTTCTGTTACACAATCAAAACAGTAAAAGGTTAAATAAAGTTAAAGTGTTTTACAGGAGAACACACCACCAATAAATATTATGTGCTTTCATCTCATTGAAACAGTCAGAACATAAGAAGTTATGAAAAAGGCTAGTTATTCCTTATATATAAGAGTATAAAGGAATTTAATAACTATTAATACCCTATTAACACTGTTAAGACAGACAAAAGATATGAGATAAAGCATTAAATTCACATTTAAAGAATACTTAAACAAAGAAACCATTCCTTCAGGCCATACGTTGGGTACGCCACTGAAACATCCTCAATCGGCAGGCATGAGACGTTGAGAGGGCCAGAGGGTTTCATGGGCCTGAGAGTAAGTCACCTCGAATTTATAAAAGTAAAAAGGCGCCCTGGGTAACTTTACTACAAACAGGGATGGTTTCTTGTTATAAGTAAAACAAAAAGGTTGGTTCTCCTTGGTTTATTGGTATCCTTCCATACACACAGATAAAGCCTCCAGGAGTATCAGTAGGTCCATCTTAATATTAAGTCCCATCGGGTTACTGACTACAGAAATAGAAACATCACTTATCTAGGGTGAAGTACGCATGTGGTCAAGTGTGTGTAAGGTGAAGTTAAGTGGCAAGCGAAGACTTGATGTCCCAGAGATATGCGAAGGGGGTTGCAACACGTGGCACGGAGGTCCCGCCCATGCGGTCCAACACGAAGCGCCCTTCACGGTATCCGGGGTTAAGGCTACGCCTAGCATTAAAAACCCTACAACAAGAATTGCAGTTATTAATAAAAGAAGCCTTAATTGAAAGCTAACCTATCAGCCCTAGCCATGAGGTAAATATAGTACTCACCACAAAGTGGGTTTTATGTAGCCTTATATCATGAGGCTAGTTGAGGCCGGCATACACACGGTGCCCCCATAAAACGTGGCACTGGCTGAAAGAAAATGTAGGTTATTAGAATTTGGTTGGGACGGTGGTGCTTGCCGACGGGAGCGTGGTCTCTCACGATACTCACCTTAAACAGGCACGTATATCGCCTAATGACCCTGTTTTACAAGGCAGGAGTCAGCGCTTGGGATACAGAAAGCTGCATGATGCTACAACAAAAGAGTTCACGTGAATCGACAAATCAAGAAAGAGATACACCTTTAACAGCGTGGGAGGCGAGTATTACTTACGGTTTATTATATTAGTAATATCATGTAGTTCATGGGCATTTGTCGCCTATTTGTTTAACCGGCACACAGATATGAGTACTGCCACGATGCATGAAATTGTCATCGTATAAACTGCCTGAAACAAAAGTTAAATGGACATAAAAACAAATCCCACATGGGCACGATGAAAAGAAGCATCGAATAAACACCGCAACTCACCGCTAATTATCCATTTGTAAAGGTTATTAAATTATATATGAAGAAGGCAATGCTGCTCTTCCCACAAGCGGAATCTGAATCAAAGAGAATAGAGCGAACCTAGATGATGTGGCAATCCCTCTACGTCATTATGGTCGCGAACTCGTTTCACTCTTAGACAGCAACGCTCATTCACTGTTTTAACAATTTAGAAATCAAAACTAATCTAAAACAATCCACAAGATAGTCCTAAAGATATTCTATGAATCCTGAAACAATATAATTTTACATGCCGAAAATTATCGAATGATCCGAGTCTTAGTCCATAGATCAAAGCGCAGGAGCGCAGCAGTGAAACGTAACGCACGCTCACGCTTGACTGAAGTATTGATTGACTCCGTCTCACTCTTTCTCCGTTCGTAACCAAAGCGAGGGAAAAGGACAGAACTATGTGTACTCGATCCTTGATTTTGGTGCAGAAGCCCACCAGTAGTAGTGTTGCTATAAGAAAAAAAACTAAGCAAAAAAAACGGGTGTTACAACTTTCAACCCGCTTCTAAGATAAACAATGGCCTACTTTCAGAGTATGAGACAAGAAAATAATGATTACGTGATACACCTTTATAAATAAGTATCTATGTCTAACTCAACCGCTATGAGATAGATGATCTGTGGAAACCTGATAACCAAAACCTGGTGCACCTGGCATTCAGGCTATAGTTTATTTAGAAGCTTTCAAGTTGGTACTGGCTTTTATCACCTTGTAAAATCGTGGCATCTTTCATTAACTTCTAAGCATAAATTAGTACTACGAATATGTATTCCGTTAATTACCGGTAACGTTGGGTATCAGTCGCGACACTGAGCGCTGCAGCTCCTGAAAGAATGCCGTGTCTGACACAGGCCGCGCCAGTCTAGGTCCCATGCGAGCCTGTAATTATTCGATGGCGTAATTAGTGCAAATTACTGTCGCCTGAATTAGGTGACGCTTGGTTTAAATTGGCAATTTTATTTCGAAAAGTCATCAAAATACGAAGGAATGGTGATTTGTCACCATATTCCAATTGTTTTAGTTTCACCGGCACAACCCCTTTGATTATCTATCACACTGTTTAAAGTGCTGTTCTAGTGTTTTTTTTTTGACAGAACGGGTCAGGGTCAGCCAGAATGCAACTCAGGTACAATCCGTGGAGTAAAGGTAGCCACATTTCTGACGTGTCATCGTAAGATGGTTCCGTGACCGTGTTAGTAACTGTCGTCGCCATGTGATCCCGAGGGCATGATTTACACTTCCACATTTAGCGTAACAAGTACAAGTCTTGTAGATTTACTTATCCCTGTAGTCTGGACTCACCTTTACAGACGAAACTTCTGGACGCTTGAGCAAAACCGGCCGTTATGGTGATCCTTGCATACTTAGTATGAATGTCCAAAAGTAGATACCATTTCATTTGGCTGTCATGCAAGATGATGGATGATGCACAAAGATTGACTGTAGAAACTAAAACACATGTATACATATAGTACAACAAGATACATTTTAAAGATAATCTTTACACGTTATTTATAATGTATTGAGTACGCTGGTAGCGTTATTAGCCAAAAAAATCCAATTCGATTTCCCATCGGGCCGGAAGCAATAATGTAGGAAGAAAGTTATTTGTTTCATCCATCGTTCTTGTTTGTTTTCCTAAATTGATCTGAAATTTGGGCCATTTTCTTAATGACTATTACTTGCAAATCACTGTGCTTCTGCGATTAGCATACAATAAGGGCTGTTTGTATTTTTTTTTTGATTAGAACAATTTGTAAGGTTGACCGTGACGTGACCTGATATTGCGGTAACATTCATTTTTATAATAATATATATATAAAAATGAATGTTTGTCTGTATGTCCTTTATAGAATCGTAAACTATGCATTTGATCATGTGATGATCTTCAGCAAAGTGTTGTGCATGAGTCTACGAAGGTTTCTGAGTTGGTGCGACGTAGCAACGCGCGCAGGGTACAGCTAGTTATTATAAATTAGATAGGTAATAGAAGAATCCCCGGGTATTAACGTTAGCCTGAAATGCTTAAGTAGGTAAAGTCAGGGAATGTAATTTGGAAGGGTTAGTATCATTTCGTCTAAAACGCAACTGGTACTAGCGGTAACCGGTCTAAAACGCTGCTAGTCTAAAACGCATCTCGTCTAAACTGCATCTGGTCTAAGTAGCTACCGGTCTACGTCGCTACTGGTCTAAGTAGCATCTAGCCTAGCAGACAATTCGCAACTGGTCTATAACGCATTTCGCCTAAAACACATCTGGTCTAATACGCATTTAATCTAAAACGCAACTGGTCTAATAAGACATCTAGCCTAAGACGCACTTCGTATAAAGCTGATTTGGTCTAAAACGCTCCTAGTCTAAACTAGATGTCGATCGTCGGTAAGTAAGTTCAGCATTTTATTTCCTGTAATTTATTCTTAAAACTTGAAACAAATAATCTAACACGAATTGTGGATTTAGGTGGTTCGCCGACCGACCATACGACTACTTAGAATAATTTCAGAATAATCGTTTTCCCAAAGTATCACGTGACAAACTAATTTCTCAAATTATTCTAGTTTATACAAGTTTATTCTAGGAAAGGGGGAATTTCGTCCTAATGGAAAGCCGATTTTTGAAAAATTGTTACCTACATATAAGTTTCTTAAAATATCACGTTTAGAGTGGCCAGTATCCAACCAGTATCTATAAGATATAAACGAAGTAGTTTGTTCCTACTTCTCTATAGTGCACTCCAAATATTGCCGAATTTAGGTATCGCTAGGTTTAGCTACTACTTAGGTTAGTCGAGTTTTAGACTACTCCCAGCTTTTGAAAACAGCAAATGTTTAGTCAAATGACTACTAACTGCATTTTAGACGAGACACTATTTAGGCCATTTGTGGCTTAGACCACTTACTACTTAGACCAGCTGAGGCTTAGACCACGTACTCTTAGGCCAGCTGTGTTTTAGACCACTTACTGCTTAGACCAGTAGCGACGTAGACCGGTAGCTACTTAGACCAGATGCAGTTTAGACGAGATGCGTTTTAGACTAGCAGCGTTTTAGACCGGGTACCGCTAGTACCAGTTGCGTTTTAGACGAAATGATATTAACCCCTTTAGTTTAAACGAGTCCTTTTTAAGTTAGGATAGGATTGATCGGTTTTCTTTTCGGCATCTGACTGATCTGTCATAAAATTACAAACTAGAGAATATTGTTTCTTTAAATAGTTATTAATGCGTGCATCGTTAAATCTCTCATCAGTCCAGTATTATGATTGTACCCACGATAAAACATTTTTAATGGTCTTTAATTTGTTCCAACCCAGGACATTATACCTGAGTAATTACTATCAACTACTCTATAAGCATTAACTGTAGTGAGTGAACGAGTTCATTCGTTTACGAAGTTCTGTAGGAGTTCCATTCTCACGCACTTTCCCACTGTTTTTATTTTCGAGTACACAATGAAGCGCTGCTTTGATTTCGAGCATACAATCTACAAACTTCCCACTACATGATCTTGCCATAGAAAAATAAACAATAGCGATTAATAAAGTTGATAAAAAAGTAACAATCGGAACAGTTGGTATCATAAAATGAGCTTATTATTAGGTATTTTATGGTTTATTTTATAGAGTGTCTCATCCGGTGTATTACGACTATTTCACGAAAAAAATAGTACGTTCAGTGTTAACTTAACAAGAATTGATTCGTGAAATGATCTACATATGACACAAAATTATGACTACGATCAGAATCCGTACTAATTCGTGACTCCGCCTGACTTCATAAATGAGATCATAGTTGTCAATTGTTTTTATATCCACGTAACGCTAGAACAATAACTGTTGTCATGATTTTAGAATCCTAAATGACTTGATTCCAGTGTTCGTTGTCCTAAAATGTGAAGCATAAAGCAACACAATGGCCGGCAGACGAGGCGACAGCGCCTATTGTGTTATGTTAATGCCATAAACACAATTAAACTCACTTACTCTCGTTAAAGTGATAATGCGGAGTCTTTGCCCTTAGCACTGTTGACACAGGGCTGCCACTTTATACCAGCTCATCATAGGCCATTTCATCTGAGGCACAATTCTTGCTATAAAATGAGTCGAATAGTTTCAGGTTTGTAGCAAAACTCCTGCCTCACCCAATGTTGCCAACGTCTAAGAGTGTTAAGAAGCCAGAAGCTTAAGTCAGTGTTCCGTGGCCTGAATCTCAATAACCATAACGCATGTGTCTATTAAATGAATATATATTAAACTTGATAATTTTTCCTCGAAATGTCTATTGCTTGCTTGCAGGATAGCCAGAGTTTAGTAAACTATTTTAGAATGATAATTTGAGACAACTAAAACAAAAACTGTGATGGGCTGACATAATAAAGGTGCTCCTTTCTCCAATGTTATTTAATGGTTAATTCAGTCGGTTGCAGTAGCGGCATAAGTTCTGGGTTCATAAGTATTTTAGTACTGAGGCGTGGCGCATAAACAACAAGGGGAAGTATGTAATATCTTTAACAGGTACTTTATGACTATAAATACAATATTTTTCTCCTCCATGAGTAATTAATAGTTTATTATCAAGTGCGACAACCCTATATCAGGCATTGTTTCAGCTGCTGAGTTCGCAACGTATTGTCTTTTATAAAACTGCTCTGCATTTCATCGTATCGTAGGTAACCGTTCCGTCTGCTTTGTTCGACGTCCATATCAAATGCAAAGGGTTCTCCAAAATTAAGCTATTAAGTAATGGAGACTATTACTAAGTTTGACTAAATATGTCATAATTATATTGAAAAAGTAAGCACAGGTAACGTAAAGTTCCACAAATATAAATATAATACGCACTAGATGTTCAGCAATTTTATTAAAAATCAGTTGTCACATACCTAAGCACCGATTTCTTTTATTTTCTGGGAGAATAGGATACGATACAAGGGAGAACTCTAACTTCCTAATGAATATGACAAACGCCTATATAGGGAAACAGGCTGCTCAATGCTCATGTCATATGAGATTGGGCCGTCTCCGAGCAATAAACAAATTCCACCACGAACACTTAACTCGTACCTACGCAATATAAACGTTCACTTAATGAATTTTGAAACTTCAAACCCAAAGTTAGCGGAATGTAGATTGTCTCGTTAAACTAATTTGTTTATTAGTGGTCGATTAAAGCCCCGGCGCAGGCGTGATGCACTCATTAAGGTCGATTGAGTATGCTACGGACAGCACGTTGCATCACGAGCAGTAACCCGAGAAGTTAATCTAGAACATAATTAACTAAACTTAGGCCAGCTCATTAATATAAGTATCTATTAAAACGAAATCTTCCAAGTAGTAATTACTGCAGTCTTATAACTCACGCCTTTATTCCCAGAGTGGGGTAGGCAGGGCTACAGAATTTCCAACAACTATAAAAACTTTTGATAATTCTGTAACCACATTTTGCACACTTAAGCGAAGATGTTTACCAGTATTAGTGACAGGTTGCAAGCCCATCGCCTAACAGTACTACACGCTTTTATACCTTAGTCGGCTTTTACGACATCCACGGAAAGATACGGAGTGGCACTATTCTAATCCGGCTACCACACGGGCAGTCTTATAAATATATTAAAAATTAAATAACACCGGTCAACACGGTAAACTAGCGTGCAGTATCATGTCGGTGCCCCAACTACATTTTGAGTGGCGATCCACTTCGGTAGGACCCATAGCAACTGATTTAGTTTATTTCCTGCTAATAATTTAGGTTGTCTGAAAGAGATCGTTTATCATATCAGCGATAAGACCACCTGTTGTTTACCTGTGTTATTTTTAATTGTACTGTTTCTCTGTAATGTTTTTGTTTGGTGTGCAATAAAGTGTTTTGTATTTTTTTTTTTTTTGTATTGTATTGTATTGTACTTTACGTTTTGTTGTACCTATACCTATTTGAGGTTCACAAATGTGGTTTATTATTATTGTTTTTATTCCTCTGTACTCACTTTTTGTACTTCGAGGTTGGACGTGTCACTGAACACATGATTTTTCTTTCTTACAGATGTTTGAAGTAAAGATTACTGTTCCGTGTTACATAAAAGTAACATAACATCAAATGATTTGAGCCTCTGGTTTTTGGACTAGCTTTCCAAAGATCTTTTAAGCAGCGCAGCGTCATAAAACCGTAAGACACTGTCTTACATAGTTGACACTTTAAGGTTGGGATTAATTGGGATTATACAAATTTAAGTATTCTTTTCTAGCTCGTGTTCTCTTGTCGCAATATGTATGTCAGCGTCTAAATAGGAAGATGTTGAGGACGTCCGTAGTCCATCATTTGGGAAGGATGCAGTACCTGTTCTTAACTCGGTGTAAGACAGTACAAATGATGGATGTCCATCCTTCCATTAGGTACTGACTTAACAGTCACTGTTAACAAGTCGGTTGGAATCGTAACTAATAAATAGACGTAATTGGAACAAAAACGACACTAAACTAAATTTAATACAATTATTTTTCCAACAACAGTAAAGAGACTTTTCAGTCTAGGGTTTATCTTACGTAAATGCATTTAGCCATAATACCTAATATTTCTTTGTCTTGTTCAGTCTACAAATGTCATTATTTAGCAACATTTAAAACCACCGCTAACAAACCAAAACAAAAAATACTTGCATTATGAAATTACTCTTACACATGGAGCTAATTTTGATACTAATTAGGTAGTGACTTAGCGTTTTAACCGTAAGTTAAGATCAAGATTCAAAGTGATTAAAAAGCTACTTATTGATTTAATAAAGGCGAGGCTGTGGGCGCGGCGGATCCCGAAACTTGGCACAATGATGCTGATTAATGAACTGTAAATCGAACAATGGCATCTTCGGGATACGCGGTACCTTTTTAACAAATGACTCTTGATGTTTTGATAGGTTAGGTAGTAAAAGTATTAGTAAAGATTCGGCATTGGAAAAAATAAGGGTTTTGCCACCCCGAGCGCCGCTACCGGAACGGATACCGTTACTAAGGGGATATTTATCGCCTTTACGGATAAATTGTTACATCTTGTGATGAAGTAGGTATTGTCACGTGGTAAAGATAAGTTTGGAAATAATTATATCAGAAAAGGGATAGTTTTGTCAACAAAAGTATGAGATAGCGTATCAGCTAATAGGTGTGTAGGATACGTAATAAAGGTAAACCTATGAAAACGTCAAGCTCCACCATACACCACAATTCAGAATTATTATTATACTTAATGCCGAGTTAATCAAAATGCTATATTTGCAAAATTCCAATAAATGTTAGTTTTCGATTCAAGAACTTATATTTATAGGTATGTCGGTTACAGGAAACGGTAAATCGGTAAAATAACACACAAAATATTTTGGAACTTTTGAATGTTCCCCAAACTCTAAAAGCTTAATGAAAACACATTTTTCGAACTATGCTAGACAAAAGAATTAAAAGGGCCAGTAGGTACATATTTTCATTACTGGACCAACATTGCTTTTAATAACACCGAAGTTCTAAAAATTTTGGAACTGAGTTATAATTTTTTTTTATCACTTTTGTGTTCATTTTCTCTTTTATGTTTACGCATACGCATGCATTTTGCTAATGTATGTGCTAAGGACATTTTGAAAGTGACATGACATCATACTTCAACCATAATCATGTCCGACAATTACTTGCACATTACATCGGCTCCATTGTCACAAATGACTTCTTTAATAGCTATCATTTCATAATCCTCGTATTTGCTCCCACCGTGTTGTAATAGACATTAGCTCATCTCCTATCCAGCATCAGAGGTTAATTCTCGTTTAGTGACATTCTCGTGATTGTTAAATTGCCGGACGAGTTCGGCGCACGCGTCACGTCACGTCCCACCTACGAACACTACCGTTTGTTCTACATCGTTTGTTTTTAAACTGTAATCTTTGTGCAGTCCTTTCAATAAGTGAAAAAGTTGACCATGTTTATTATGATTGTGTTTGTGTTTATGATAAGATGATAACCGTCGATCATTACTGATCTGTTGTTGAAGCCTTTCATTTGGAAATCATGCTTCCAAAGGTCAGATGTTTCTTAGAAATTTCCAGATACTTTATCCAGTGATGTTTCTGTATCCTCTGACCTGCAAAACTGTCTTGTATGGTAATATTTGCATGAAAAAGCCGTTTGCTATTTTGGTATAAAAATTAGCGTAGGACAAACGATTACCTTTTGCGGAATAAAGCCTTCTCATGGCATGCCAGATAGAATTAAAAGCTACCCGCACGGGTGGTTAACCATTTTCGTTACAATCGGGTTTAAATTAAGCCAATAAATATCGCCCACGGACGAATTGCGGCTGTTTGTAGATATTATCACGATTTTGTAGGTATTATCACGATTAGCTTAGTTCAGTGAGCGGCGATATTGCGTGCGACGTCTTGCAATTAAAAGGAGTTTACCTACACCGCTAAACAATTAGGCGTTTTATTTTGGTCTAACGTGACTACGAGGATTCTTGAATAGTTTGAATCATGTTAAAATATTTTAAAAAGGTGAATTTCAAATTCAAATTCTGCTGTTGCACGAAACATGTTAGTTATTTAGAGCGAACTTCGAGTTTTGCTTGCGAGCTTAAGAATAAAATTCCTTTAAAATGTAGCTCTCAACATTTTATTAAACAAAATAGGTTAAAACCACTTATTTTTGACAAAAATATCCATGATACACTTAAACATATATTTTTCAATAGCACCCCAAAAATGTTTTTTAGATCGGCCACGTACCTATGGGTACCGCTCTGATGTGGCTTAAATGTCCAAACTATCAATAAGATGGGCCATGAGTGATGATGGGCACCTGTGTGCCTGTCAGTAATTAAAAACAATTTAAAGTGCATGCCGACGTCGTAACGCACAACAATGACATGTTTATGTTCTAATGCTAAGAAGTAATCAGAGTCAATTAATGGAACAAGCCTAATCTTGCCAATCTGGCCATGGCAATAAACAAAGTCATGATTATTTTGATCTTTCGCCTCCTCTCAAAACGGTCATAAAGCCGTCTTACCGCGCAATTGCCTAATTGTGTATTGCTTAGGAATCTAGGTAGTGTATAGGTTTTAGCACGTACGTTTTGAACAGGCGTGCGAGTTGTTACGTAATGTGTTTGCGACGCCGGCGCCGGAGCAAGGACGATTTTTAGACACAGTTTTAACTAACGGTTAGTCAATGGTCACTTGGAAGTGTAAAACGAAATTCTTAAAATTAATCTTTTGTACGCTTCCTATCGCTAGTGTGGTGGACGGATTCTACTCATAGTGAAATATTAGTAGGATATCTAGTATAGAAACACTAAATACTCTTCAAAATTGTCTTTCTTAAAATGATCTACTAGCTACAGTCATTATGCGATAGGTAATGTTTATTCTTTAACCCCTTAATACAAAACAAAAACATGAGAAAATTGCAATGGTATTGACAAAAATGTCTGTTATTGCTTTTCTTACGCACACCTGTAATTTAATGTTTTTCTTTATGAGGTAATCTTGAACATATAAGATATACACAGGTGGTTCTCTAATGGTAGGTTGTATAACATGTAACAGTTAGTAAACAAAAACACCGTTTCAAAATTAGTTCAGTGGGTCCTTGGATTATCGCTGCTGAACTAAGCCAACAAACCAGAGATAAAGCTTGCATCAATGCGTTAACTTTACAACTGATGCACTTTTATCTTATCTTTTAAAAGAACATCTTAAATATTGTGTGGTTTGGGAACGCGTCGGCGATGACCCATACGATTGGGTAAACTAAACACTATGTAATTCCGCCGATGATGTAAGAGGCAGGTTTCTGTCGTGACGCCATCCAGAGGCTGATCTGGTCGTATGACCCATTGATACATTTTTTACACAGCTCAAGTATTTTAATCACTCAATCGTATAAATTGTTACAGTTTCCTTTGATTTCTTAGTATGACGTACAACGAGATAATTCGTTTAATTAGAGTTGTTAGTTATGCGATTTCCGCAATTGAAGGAAGATTAGAATACCGCGTCTGTCGGTCTGTATGATCCCAAAAGCTACGGAATGGATTTCCATAGGTACGGCATCCATCATCAGTTAGTTACTTTTCACGGAAGGTTTTTATGTATAAAATATTCTGGTTTATCTACGGGTGTTACAGAAAACTAACATAAACCGAAGCGAAGCGAGTGCGCGTCGCTAAAATAAGATTAAATACGACCTCAAGAGCCAAGGTAAATTCTTATTCCGTAAAAGTAGAGAGCGCAAAATGAAACGACACTTCTGAATAGGTTCTCACATTCATAGTTGATGCGAGTTCACTACATATTTGCATATGAATGATGCAAGATATACACATAGATAGATGAACATAATTTGTGAGGCGTAGGAACAAGGTAAGTGCGTCTTGTATTTTGATAAGGTATAAAGTACATTACACTCTTTCTAAATAGCCAGGGTTCTTTTGACGAACGGGTGTGAAATTTGTCGACAAAGATGAATATATAGTAGAAGATTCATCTACATAATCGAACACCGAATCATCTACATAATCGGGACATTTTTTTTAAGAAAAACTCTCGGAAGTTTATAACTAAGTACCTCAAAGTTATTGGTAGTATGTAGGTACCCGCTGGCCATGAATTTTGCATATTTCGAGACTAACCGATTTTTGAGCAGCAATCATTAAAATTTATGAGAACCAAACAGATGGAGAAAAATGGATATAAATTGGATCAGTTTGCAAGCACAACTACTTGACTTTTAGATCAAACTCTGACTGAGTTTCTTCTACTAAATGTTGGAATAGGAAATATTACTTATTTACATAGTACCTAGGTATTTTTCTTATACATATATTTAAAAATAAAATATTTGTACGACACAAAACTTGTAGCATGGTCTTAGCTCCTTGGTACCTACTCGTAAGTATACACCGTGTTTTTTTTGATTTACGATAACTTTAAGGGAACATTCTTTAGGTCAAATAAAGTTAATTTCCCAAAGACAGACAAATGATAACTCTTACGGTCTTAAAGATATTTAATTTTTAAATTTAATCAGTTAATCACGTTGAACTAGTATAAAAGGCTCTTAATTGATAACAACAATTTTCTTTTAATTCTTATGAGTAAAGAGTTTCCAATTGTTAAGTTTGTATACGCGTCCATGGAATTAGTAAGTATCTACTAACGTACATCTGGAAGGTGCACTACACCGATAACGCGAGCCGAAAGAAATGTACTAAAGCTTACTGCGTCCCTTTCTAAAGGTGACCATATTTGAATTGCAATTTATGGACAAATTAATTTTACAAGCCGGTGGGGCAGTAAACGAAACAATATTTACTTATTCAACTGATTGTTTTCAAAATCGATATCTGTAGATCTGTAGATCTGACAACTAATCCGTTGACAAATTGAGGAAAAGCAGCCGCCATCTTGAACTTTTTAGTTATTCAACTGATTGTCTCCAAAATCGATATCTGGGCATCTGTGTGGTCTCTGTCAACGAATCCGTGGATAGACTGAGAAAAACTAGCTGCCGTCTTGAACTTCTTAATAAGAGCAAGTAGAACAAAATACAAGCATTGAAAGCTTTCAAACAAAATCTAGTATTAAGTTGTCATTCAAGTGTCAATTTCGAATTATAGGAGACCACACAGAATACACAGATCCCCAGATCCACATTATAGGTACATTTCTTTCGGCTCTCGTTATCGGTGGAATGCACCTTCCAGATGTACGTTATTACTTACTAATTCCATGGTCACGCCAACATTGACATATTTGACACTTACTATTAGTTAACTCTAAAGGCCCTTTTAGAATGATCAAAGATATAACATTCAATTACTTTGTTCTAAACAGAGATTTTTTTTTTTTTTGCAATATTTAAAAATCTAATCTACCAATTAGTTTCTATGGATATACCTAGTAATATGCCGAAGTTATCGTAAATCAAAAAAAACACGGTGTATATTATTTTCCTTTAAAACCTATATGTCGCTTTGTAGATTTTCCACACTAATGTAAACAAATACGAGCTTGAAAGATAACATCGCTACAAGATACAATGTTGAAACAAAATAATCACTAAGTAAATAAACAAACTAAACTGTGTTCAACAAGTCGCAAAAAAAAAATCATGTCCCTGACCCAACCTGATTCAGAACAAATATTCCAAAAATGTAGTTTTTGTTTTAAATAGAATAAATAAACATTATGAGTATTTGAAGTTAATTTTTACCCTCATCATCATCACATGACCCTACCTTATGAGTACCCTTAGGTAAGGTACTCTAAAAGGAGAATAAGAACACATAGAAAAGAAATAACAATGAAGGGTTCTTATAAATTACTTACACAGCATCATCATTAATAATACTTGGCTGAATCTTTCTTTATAAACGTACCAACCAAAGTAATTAAGAAAGCTACTGCCTACATTTTTTAAAGAACAAAACTCGGTGTGATTTGAAACCAATTAAGGGGCTTCAAGTAACATACAAAGAAAGCAATTTCGGGCCGTTCTCCAACATTTCGTCTCTTACAGTTTACTGAGCCAAATAATTTGCAGAAATGTTCGGACTTACCTACCGGTTTCTAGGTTAAGCAGAGTATTGCATTGGGGTGGGTTTGAGGTTAGGGGACGCAAGAATACTTGAAATTGCTTTGTACCCGAACCGCTGAACACCCCTGTTCCACTTGACAGTATTTTTTAACTCTTAGGGGATTTGACTAGCTGAATAGTAACGATTGGTATATAGAGGCTCTAAGAATATGGGGTTTCTGTCGTTTCGGTAAAATATTTTTGGCCGAATTGATGCATCCTAGATTGAAATTTCCCAAAACGTATTTTCCCCAGCATCTGTTTTTTTTGGAGCCTTACGAGTCTTCAAATTAACTGACAAAATGAGCAATTTTGGTAGCCAGAAATTAAACAAAAATAGTAACTATGTAGTAAGTAATTTTTTTTTTCGGGAAATGATCTTCTTCGTATCATACGTATTTCGTACATATTTGCACCTGACTGACTATAACCAAGGCGTAACGTGGTACAGTCGACCTTTCAAGTAGCTGCACACTTTTGTACCTTGTCGCTTTAAGGCCTTTCATAGATTAATCCATCGTTTCAGACATGACGTTAGATTGACAATAAAGTGCGCAGCTTTTATGGCCGACCGTACCTACGTGTTAGTTAGTTTGTGTTACAAAGAGGAGCCGTGAACTACCGGTTCAATGAGACTTTGAGACTATTCTTAGCCCAGGTGTGGGGGATTACGTGTTTTATCTATTCATCATAAAAAAATATACACAAATTTGTAGCTTTTGTACCCTATTATTTATTTATTTAATGGCGTCTACATAATAACATAATTTTGCCAATGTCAAGTAAATATACGGAACGTTGTACGGTGAATCCTGTCCTGTCTTCGAAGTTTTCCAATCATAAGTAGTCGTTATGACCCTTGAAAATGGCGAGCATCCACTTCAATGGCTTGGTGTGATCTTGACCGCTAACTCATTTGGAACCATCTTTTCACTGATATTTTATTAAATGCAAGTTCTTCATCAATGTTACAAGTTGACCCACAAAACTACCCTAGATTTGCTAACCAAAATCAACGGTAAAGTAATTTACAAAAAAAACAATAATTGGGCAGATATTTTCAGAATGACAGCCAGCTATAGACCCTTTTGTACCTTTTATGTTCCTTGTGTGCTTTATATAGGTAGTTTGGTAAAATTATTCGTAACGCACTTACGTTACTTACAGCGCCATCTAATTGCTGATAGCGGAACTAAGAACGGAAAACTCTACGTAGCTAAACGCAAGTAGCTGTACCGTATAGCGGAAAAACCTGCTCATAGTTTTCCATAAATATCACAGATGGCGCTTTTCTATGGAATTTCCACAGCTAGACGATGAATGAACGCTTGGGTATAAGCGATGTAATTTTTTACATGAAGTATAGATGGCGTTATCAAAGTTAATAGTGAAAAGCACTTTACGATGAATGAACGTTTTGGTATTTGAACGATGTAATTTCTTACGTGAAGCATAGATGGCGTCATCAAACTTAATAACGAAAAGCACATTTAGTTTTCTAATTCAAATTTAAATTAAAAAATATATTGCGTGGTGATAGGTTTTACAGAAGTTCTTATAAATAGTTTATCAGTTCTCCGTATTCTAATATTCTCATATCAAATGTATAAAGAATGTATATAAGTAGGTAAAGTTCCACAAACATTTTGTTATACAAATACAATTAATTCCTACTAGGTACTATTTATTCAAATGAAAAGGGGAATTTAATTAAAAGTTTCCGTTTGGCGGTCGGGGTTTTTTAATTTTCCAGGACTGCAAAATGTGGCGTCTTTTGTTAGGTCCAAATTACAATACAAGCTCTATTATCACATGGGCCGTGATTTATTCCTGCTATGAACATAATATGTTCATAGCAGGAATAAATAATATATTATATTGTTTTAACCTTCATCACTGACGCAATGTTGCGATAATTGAGAGCGCTCCCCGTGCGGCCGCCATGATGGAAACGATGGGCGGCACGTCACCCCGCCCTGCACGCAATGTGCATGCGTCCGTAGATCACGCACTGTGCAATGATTAGGGTTGCCAGTGCGCAGTGTTCAATAACGGATTTTCTGAAGTAAAGGTATTTATTTTAAACCCCCTTTGTACTATTACTTATTCTGTGCCCCCGTTGTCAACAGAGGTGTGTTACGTACACGTTTGTTATACGTGTTTATTGTCTGTCTGTGGTTTTGGAGCTCCCGAACGGATGAACTGATTCTGATGCGTTTGTTTTAAAGAAAGCTAGTTTAGTCGAGAGTAGTTATTTATGAGCTAGTTTTATTTAAAATCGGTGAGGCTGTTTATAAGAGGTCATCTATTTTATTAGGGGCCGCGATTATAACGGAGGTTTCTATCTATTTTATAGTAATGCTTTGAGTGTTAAACCCAGCAGAGCATTTTTTTACAAGAAATACCTATAGAAAAAAAGTTACAGGTACGCGATTCGTCGCTTCAAAATCCTCTTAAGTTTATTGGTAACGCATTTGAAGTCTTGAGATTTACTTCAGGTTGTCTCCTTATTCAATGGCAAAATGCTTTTACGCATATCACCGGGAGATTAAGGTGGTTATGTGGGTGGGACTCACCAACCGAGAGTGGCCAGAATAGCCACTAAAAACCTAGCGATTATCCTTCCACGCCGTTGTTGGCGAGGGCTTCAGTTCCTGCTTGCGCATTCTACTACGGCCCTCTCCGGCAGGCCTGGGGTAGGGCTTAGACATTGTAAGAATTAGGAGAGTCAGGGCACTCATAGTCCAGTGCACCAAAGAAGGCGACAGACCTCCCGATCCATCACCCGTAGGTCCCGCTATAGGGGGAACGGTGCACCGTCATGCCGGGCGCCTCCGTTTTCCTCTGCGGCCCCACTAATAACTGTACAATGGTTATTAGATAACGATAAACATACTTATATAGAGAAACTAGCTGTCCGCACCCGGCGCCGCCCGGTTGTATTTTTATTTTTATACTTTTCCCATTTTTATTCACATATTATTTTGATAAATAAGATTGAACTCTTTTTATTCTAGCGTCAATTGAGGAGACTGCAGTTCCTTAAATGACATCCGCATACTTTTATTATTTTAAGAGGCTCGAAATCAGATATTACATCGAACCTCTTTATAGTACACGAGAATGTTCAATGTGCACATGTAATAATTTAATTATATCGACATATTTTGTATCGGTATCAAATCCCTAGAACTTGCCCCGAGTTATCCCAGGTATGCTTATGTGTAACATGGGTATTAATGTATATAGACGACAACATCAAAACATGTCAAAAAACACGCTGCCAGCGGTTTAAATAACTTAACTTAACCCCTCACCGCGCCGAGGGCTTTTAACCCCAAAAATACGGCAAACCATATGAGCTGGCAGCTCTCCGCGAAATGGCACGCGATCGCGAGCGCTTCCTGGCAGTTTGCTCGTAACACTGCGTTCAAGGACGATCCCGTAACAAACTGAATTAATGCCTCGAGGAAGTTCGTGATGCTTTCGACAGCGAACGAATAAAGTTGAGCTACCTACGAGTATGTACCTACTGTGAATACAGAGAAATTTAACGCTTGCAGCTTTACACCACCTAGTATTTACATGTTTAGATATCGCATCCAGTTCCTAACCTGATGGTGTACAGCAGCGAGTCTCGTACTTTTTAGCGATACCCTTTTGAAATAACCTAGTTCTTTATTATTTCTTAAAAGAAAAAATGTCTTAAGTAGGGTTCTTCTGCCTTCCTTAGAAAAAAGGGCGTATGTCTCATAGAACTACGTATATAATTAGTGACCTTATTTCTTAACATGTAGGCCTTCATTTGTTTTGACTATCAAATTAGCCATGCGCCCTTTTTATTAAGGAGGGCAGTCTTCTAAAATCAAAGTCTTTGCATAGGCCTAACGAAGCTACTTGAATTGTTGAGTACCCATAGTCGTAGAAAGAGTTTAGTTAATTTTGACGTAATTTATTTCGTTAGACTTGATGCTGTCATTATGATAGCATCAACAATTAAAGTTCTTGACTGTACTATACTATAGACCATAAACATACACTATTTAAATATCTCTATACTACTTCGTTTTGAAGGCGGCGGCTATGTTTTGCACCCACTATTTAAATCTATCTATAATTTCTTAGCATTTGAATGTCGCTTACGGGTCAACACAGGCAACATAATGTCTCAAGATCAAATCCATCTCAAATTTAACTATGGGTCAGTCAAGTAAGGTTAGTAGTTTCTAAGGACACAATAGAATAATTATGTGATATTAAAATTACTTAATAACTTTATCTCTACCACAGAGGTATTTGAGCTCATTAGATATTTTTGCATGAGGTATTTTTGCTGGGAATTGTTCCTCGCTCCTGTTGAATGATCTTGGATAAATACAATAGATACTTAATGTTTGTATTGGTCGGAAATTGCCCCGTTTTTTGAGACCTCCATCAGGTATGTACATTAACTGAAATTAAACAATCATATACAAAAAGGCACCTAACGGTCGCACTCTCAGAGTCACTTAATGTCGATTAAGTCGTTCCTAAGGGCCCTTTATTAGATCAGTAGTTAAACAAACTAACCTTTAAAAATCGTTGCCAATTGCTAAATCTCAACCATGTATGTCCATACTTCCGATTATCGAATTTCAACCATTACTTCAGTTAACTACCTGGGGCTCTATACTGCGCGGTGAAACAATATTGATTTTGACGTATTATAGTATTGTCAACGATTTGATGACTCTTATTTAACTGAAAGTAATGGCGGCCGAGTTAAAAAAGTACGGTAATGTCTCACAAGTACGTAATATTGTTTTACCCAGTAGGTAGCCTCTAGGCCCCGACCAAACAACTTAAACTTAGTGATGATTTTTCATACAAATAACGAGTTAATTGTCTCTCTAAAATGTCTCTGAGTACTCACGTGGCAAACCACTTGACTTGATTATTATAATAATAAGGTTGCTGCATGCTAAACTAAAGTAGGTATTGAAATATATAGATATTTACAATAGTGATTGTTCATAATCAGTGAAAAGACATTTAATTCAGTGTCAATTAGCCGATTAGCTGGATCACTGTTTGTTCTAGGTTTTCGCTACACAGCGGAAAACTACTGTTACGAACTACACTCAGCAGGAGCAATGAAAACGGATACCATATTCTATGGTAATTCAATACAAAGTGACCCGTTTTCATTGTTTTTGACTATAGACTAGACTCGTAACTTTTAGCAGGGTAGTAAATATACAACAAAAAAAAACCCAGCTAATAATAAGGTAGCATGTTCGAAGGCTTTGTCTGTCTGTACCGTCGCCAAGGAATCAAACCGGTGAACATATAGAGGGTCAGAAGGCGGGCAGCGACTTTGTTTTATACTATGTGGAAATTGCAAAAAAATATTTTAAGCTGGTTCTTATTTTATGAACATAACTAGCTGTAGGTACCCTGCGCGCGTTGCTACGTCGTACCAACTCAGAAACCTTCGCAGACTCATGAAATGAAATGAAATGAAATGAAATAATTTATTCGTAACAATTGTTATAGGTCAGTGTACATAGTACTATCATAATTTGATAATATGCATTATAAATTTATAATTAATATTTAATTGATTTTTAAATAATACATTAAAACGCACAACATGTCGATTTATTATATAAGTATTAATATTTATTAGCATGCACAGCACTTTGCTGAAGATCATCACATGATCAAATGCATAGTTTACGATTGTATAAAGGACATACACACAAACATTCATTATGTATATTTGGGCTAATTTAGAGTTTAATGTCTAGATGATGGAAACTATATTAAACTTCACCATCTCAGGAGCACTAGCTAAGATGCAAACGCTACAAACGTTTTTCTTTCTATCACTCAAAATGTATGGGGTGACAGTTGACAGGGCCCAGACAAGATGCATTACGCTATCGTTTATATTCGTTTATCGTTTATTTTTTAAACCAATCGCGTCACTGGCACATCGCGTGACTTTTCGTATCACGTCATCTACCAGTGACACCATTGGTGTAAAAACGAAATGAAGAGAAACGCTAGCTAGCGTAGTTCATCTTGTCTGGGCCCTCTGGTGGTTTATCGAAATGCCCGAGAATGTCACATTATCCCATACATTTTGAGTAATAGATGCAAACGTTGTAGCGTTGAAGGTTAATCGAGTTTCCATTATTTATACATAATAAAATCGCCACCATAACTTTATGTTAGGTCTGATAACACTTAATTAGCCCAAATAATTTTCATAAAATATGAACAACCTCCACATACCTACATTTAGCCCAACTTGCTTACATCATGGTATCTCTTATTCACTAATAAAGTAAGACCTACTAATAACGCCAATAATATGATAACGATATAAAAGCAAGATGGGTTAAAACTATATGAAATACCTGGCTGGAGTTTGGATCGCTGTAATCGGGTTTTTACCCATCGCTTCGTCGTCTTTTTCTTTTCATTACTGCAATTAAACTGACTAATTATGTTCTCGTCTGGCAAATCATATCCGTCTGCGACAAACAGTGAGACGACAAAGTCGAATTCTAATCTAACTTCTTATTGTTTTAGCCTTTATTTATAAGTAAAAAGTATTTTGCACTTTTTAGTGCTGGCTGTACGGCTAGCGAACGCTGAGTTGGAACCGTTTCGCAAAAAAAAACTCCGTCTTATTCTTATTTGTTCTATGTAATGTAACTTTGTGTTGTTGCGAATAAATTTAATGTCAATTCAAAAAAAATCTTTAATGAAAGCGCATATAACGAATTTAAAAGGAAAACTATCACGACTAAGTACTTACACTTAATTAGTTCCAGAAATACAGGCGACTAAAGTATTTATACCTACTAAAAATCATCAACAATCAAGACAGCACCAAATAACTTTAAATAGATTTTTTTTCACACATGTTTTTTGAGATAGATTTTTGTCTTTGTCGTAACGGCTTCGGAACCCTACACTGAGCATGGTCCGACATGCTCTTGCTCGATTTTTTTAATATACCTACAAAATGGATTTGCTCTTGACTAACTAATGTGATATGCAATAAATTATTGAATTGAATTGAAACTCTTGTACCTGCAGGGCGAAGATTTTATTGACGATGAAGCGAGTTCATAATACACAATAATAAGCGTTGTCCGATACGCTCTTTATTTTTTTTGATTGTCTACATTTACTTCCGTAACAGTTGTTGAATCATGTCATTAAAATAAATTACCCAACTAATAATGTCTTTTGTTACAGGTAAACACGGTACAGGCAGAGGTCAAGTTCATGGCTTAGTGGTTCAGTGAGTAAGGTTTGACTCATCTCAAAAGATACACGGTACAAGATTGTTTATAACATCTAAATCTCTAACCATAAGTGGGTAAAAGTGACTCAAAACAAAATGAGTCATTTTAAAATTCTCTTCAGAATTCGTCATCGTGTGGGCGCTTTGTTTCAATTCGAAGGCTTGAAACGCACTGTCGCTACTCGAAACATCCACATGCTTCCCCCCTTTCTGTCACTATGGCAGCAACAAGGACGGAACATATTCTAACACCGATTGAGGCTCGAAAGGAGATCAAATAGGTTTTCCTTAGGCAATTGTCCGACGCTGCGCGCGCAGCTTTTTCAGGGCGCAGGACACCACCCTCGCAGAGTGCTATGAATGCATAGACACGTGCTGATTTTTATAAACCAACACAATATTAAAAATGCCTGTAACTCGGTTATAAACGATGAATGTATCTATAGCTTCTACTTGCGTGACTTAAAACCTATTGAGAAAGTTACAAGTTAACGCTCCTAGAAGATAATTAAATCAGTGGTAATAAAGACTAGTAGGGTAGGCTATTAAACTGTTGATAAAGTACAATTTCAGTTTTAATCAGCAAGGCATTTAGTTGAATTAAATAATAAAAGAAGCATTGCCGAGTCTATCCATTTAAGAAGTCTTTCGCGTAACAACAGTCGCCGCCAGAGGCCGCATATCAGGCACACCAAGTCTCGCCGGTGGTAAAGTGGGTCGTAACCCTCGTACTGAAAGAGCTATCGCATCCACACCGGGTCTACTTGTCTCCTAGACACGTGACCACCAGCTAGAGGTAAGTGGAACAGTCGAAAGCAACTGCACCGGCAAGGCTTCAATCACGGCGAACATTCTAGAACACGTTCAATATCACTTGTCACGTTGACATAAACAAAAGTATTTTATAGACGTTTAACCGCAAATATCGATCGTTCGCTTATCATTGTTTGAAGCACTTATTTCAGGGTCTTATTGCCCTTGAGGATCTACATAACAATAGAACCAACAAACCTTTTAATTTCTTAATGGTACTCGCTTTCATAGATACATTCCGCCTCGTATATTCTACTTATTCATGCACCGGTCGATATCAATTTACACAACTACATCGTTATACGCATATATCGTATCTACAGAATCAATAAAGCCTATAACGAGCGCTAGCAATATTTAATACACCTAAGACGTCAATGTAAAACAGGTATAATGCGTCATACTCTCTAAATCACTTAAATCCTGGTTAGGTTCGATTACGTCTTGATAATTCCCGTAGCAAAGGTTTTAATCTTGAGTTATAAAAGGAGATACGAAGTACTCGAGATACCTGGCTATCTTAACGGTTACCTGATAGCAGTTGCGGGTTATCTAGTAAGTAGTGAGTCTAGTAACGTATAGGTAAAGACAAAGACGGAAGTTAACGTTAGTGAGTCAGTATCAACGGCCATGTAGGCAGCTACAGCAATTGGGACACTTGATGATCGTCCATTCTCCACCCACGACACTTACTTTTTTGGAACAAATTAGGGATTCAATGAACAGATCCTTAAGTGTTCTAATTTGAATTTATTGACCGTTTAAATAGCTGCGTTGGCCGTGTTTTATCGAGCTGTTGCAGTTTAAATTAATTCCATTAATACTGTCGACGTCATAAAGAACTTTAGTCGAGCGTCGGGTGTTCAAATTCATATTCGCCAAATAATTTCGTGACGGTTGACGTACGAGCATGTTGGCGATGATAAGCATAATAATGCTGTTTAGAGCTATATTTTGTATATTCATTTCGCCGCTGTTTCACTGTTAAAACGCTATATTTAATGATACGCAGTCATTCTAAAAATATTCAAAAATACTTAACATCGGAACAGAACTATTTTTCTCGGCAAATATTGCTTTTGAAATCGTATTTGTTTTTAAATCTCAAGTATAAAGAGCTATCATAACGTTGACCATACGAT
Organism: Acleris laterana; assembly: GCA_963966035.1. NCBI lineage: Eukaryota > Metazoa > Arthropoda > Insecta > Lepidoptera > Tortricidae > Acleris > Acleris laterana. Next base: position 11,274,363 of record OZ014448.1, on the reverse strand, counting down.
ATCATGTCAAAAGCATTATGATTCTACCGAGTAGAATAGAGCCCCGGTTGTTATTTGATATCGCCGGTTGCAAGTATTGGATGGTTAGAAGGGTGAATGACTGAAAGAGCGTTGACCTATTTTAGTTTTCCTGCATTATTCCATCAGACAGTAACATGTTTAAGTGAATAGGATTCTATCTGACGTGAAACGCTTCCTTGTTACTATTATTTGTTTGTAAAATTGATCTAGTACCTTAAATTGTCGAAATTGCTAAGTGGCTAAACCATTTTTGTCTAGGTATCTACATTTAATCTGAAGCTTGTATGTCCATACTAAGCTTTTAATAACACGTAATACGATCATACGGTTTGAGGTAGAAGTACAAAAGAATAAATGTATCCCTTTGTTTAAAGTCCTACAAAAACGCTACGTCACCTATCCCTGTAAATTCACTCAGTTTTTGTGCAATACCATTGTATAAAACTTAAAATTATTATGGGCTATTTATTGCCTTGTATACAAGTTTTGAACCGGCGTTCTAAACAAATCAAAGACCAGGGGTGTTGTTCTCTCAAAAACAAGGTGTGTATGTGTGGTAGTATATATTGGTATATTATAATTTATCTTTGTATGTATCTTATTAAAGAAGATATTTTATTTTCTTCCTGATTCTCTGTTGTATGTACTATTTGTTATTTCCTGAATTTTTGTTCATTTGTCTATTCCTCGGCAATGTCCTTGCTTATTCTACTCCAAGGTTAACTGGAAGAGATCCCATATGGGATAAGTTCGCCTATGTACATTATTTATAATGATGCAAACATGTCTTGTAATTGTTTATGTGCAATAAAGAGTTTACGTACATTCATACATACATACTATTTACTTAAACTCGCCGCTTGGACATGCACTGTCGTTGTTCAGAGAATCTCTACCCAGAGTGTAAAATCATTATGCTATTTAAAATCTGCTCCGACGTATGCGACGCTGGTTTACCGCGTGCTTATACGGATTCGCAATGAACGGTTATTTATCAATTCTACATTCTGAAATCGCACACGGAGTCACTTAAATTCTCTTGGATCTTCTTTATCTTCACCTGGTATTATCTACTAGTATTCAAATACTAGATAAACGCTACCGTATAATTACTTCAATTATGCTTATCTTTGTAGTGAAAAAATACTTATCGCAATGGCGATGGCGGTTGAAACACAATTTTCCCCACGTCTCTTATTGAAAATTCGATTTGCTCAATTTTTCCGTTCGTGTGACGTGAGTACACGTGTTCCTCGATAACGATTAATACCGTTGAATTACGAAACCATTCGTTACCAAGGATGACGTGTAGTTGTATGAACAGCTCAATTGGTTGACCCTCTAATTTCACTATAAAATGTTATAAAATGTTATGTTAGTTTATCTTTGAAATATCGACAAATGTTGCATATAAGGTGTAGTCATGTTTTGGGATTAGACACAATTGTAATCTGGCCATCCTACGTTATCAATACTTACGGGATTTATCAATTATGCAGGCTTATCTACTTAATTTGATGGTGAAATTGGAAATTAAGTTGTTTTGAAAACAAGTTGACTGCAGAAGAAATAGCTTGCGCTGAAATGCAATTAGTTTAAACATTATTCTAATATAAAGCGTGAAGTAATATTTTAAGGGGATCCCCGAACCCGTTACTGGTTATGAGCACGGAAATTATTATAACATTATTATCATTTCTGTTTACGCATCCATCATTTAGCGAAATGAATAGCGGCGGGGTTTTCGTGTCATGCGTTTTTTATTATTTCCATAACAAGCGGCAGAGGCAAATGGCCTTCCCGCGGATTATGACTCGTTATGGCCGACGTTAATAATACAAGTTGCATGTCTGTATCTACGGTGGGTTTCCCTGTCACTTTTCCCTTTTTCAACTTATTTACATTAGCTGACCCGGTAGATAGGTATATGCACAGAACAAATTTCTAAGGATACTATGATTTTGTTTTCTTTCCCTAAAAATCTTTTTTGGACTATTAGTTACGAAACTTACGAATATTATTTAAAAAGTTAAAAGTCGATAGGAGTATTTTTACCTTAAAGTTTTGTAATGTTTTGCTAATTGCTATTCAGAATACTTTAAAGTACGGTCACGAGCATTAATTTGGGACCCATTTCAAGAAAAATATGCTTGAAGTGGTCAATGTCATTAGAGATGTCAAGTCATTTGTAACTGTTAGGAAACACAACCTTATTGTTGTAGAATGTCAGATTGACTTTTGACCTAAGGTGGGTACCAAATTAAATCTCGTGACTGTACCTATTCAAGTTTGAAATGATAGGATAGGACAATAAAATAAAATTAAGATAGATAAGGGAAAGGTGGAAAAGCCAATAAGTCTTTCTATTCTCAGATAATCTTTATTTCACCGTGAGACTCTCATAAATTATGATGCAGTTATAAATGTCGCTCATTATTTTATTTTCTGGCACTATGTTTTATAAACATGTCTGAAACAAAATAACAAGGGACACCAATCACCTCATCACCATCTTAATGTTAAACACGACTCTTTGCATCCACTTATTGAACAAAACATTATTATTATCTCCATGTATTGTCACTAAACATCACATTTGTTTCCATCACAGAACTTATAATACCTAGTGCCTAATTACTTATAATTATCAGCCGCCACAGTATCTCATTCAACTTCACGTTCGAACAACACAATTTTCCTCCTGTAAAGCGATCGAATTTGACCAAGTCGTTGAGAATTCGGCTTTTACGTAGTTCCGCAATAAAATGAAGACAGGCTTATTTTTATACGGCGGTTTTAAAAGTCCGTCTTACGACGCGATGGCATGTTGCCATATTCTAGTATATTTTGATTATTCACAATCGGCAAAGCTACCCCATTCGCTCTGGGTAGACCTGGACGGGGTCTGTTTGAGGGGGTGGCGTGGGGGGGATGTCGTGCTGAGGCTTCAGCAGCCAGGGGTCCTCTGAGCCCTGCTGCGGGCTGCCGTCGGGCTTCTTCTCCGACGGAGTCAAATGCAGAAGCGGAAGCTTCGTCTTTGGACATACCGGCGGTCTCTCGGACTTAGGTTGCATGGCTATAACGAAAATAAATAATATATTTATTGGCAAACTCAATTCAAGTGCTATTACTACATTCTATTCGGGGACTTGTACTAGTAAAATTAAAGAGTTGTAAAATTCGATAAGTGTTTCAATGCTACTGTATTATTTGCTAAATTCAGCTTCAAGATCTCATTTGCATTCAAAATATAAAATACTATGTCATTAACAATTCAAACGAAGAATTAATTAAACGATCGAGACTTGACAGCACGCATATCAATAAAAGACTCACTTGTTAAATTCAAATTGATGTTGTCCAATCGAGTGCTGATAACGTCGACGCCGTTGACAAACATTCGAGTTTAATTCACTGTAATTCACGGCGGAGGTTTGATGCGGACTGCGGCCTCCGAGATACCGACTCATTTTATATTGAGGCGCACTGACTCACTTCACTCACTTGCCAAGAGAACTAGCTCTCTACTGGCTCACGTCACACCGCCGCCGCCGGGACACTGACGCCACCAGCCTTTATGACGCCCGTCCGAGATTCCACGTTTGCTTCTCTGATACACTCAATTTCAGTATACCTCATACGTAGGGACATATACGCTATATTTATAAACCGGAATGATACGAACTATTTATTTGATGTTGGTAAATACGTGTCACACATGTGCGTGTTATTCTAAAAATGTTTCCCGAATGAAATATAAACAGGAAAAGTTTCGTGCACTTAATAGCATTTGCCACAATAGTTCGGTGGCTGTCAAAAAAATCCCATACAAACAAATTAAGCTCCGGGCGATAACGATTCTCATCCCCTTTATCAAGTAGGTACACGATGTTTTGGAATATCTTTTTGTACATAGTATAATAAGTGAATCGTCATCAAATGCCATACGATAAAATAAATAAATCAGTGAATGTATTAAATAGCATCATTGTTTAACTTTCTTTCGGTACTCGAGTAGGTGTACTTGATTGATAACCCTACTTTCTACACCAAATCTCTAATAGCATAAATTCCGAAACCCACGTTCCTAATAGTTACACCTAGATACAATTTATTATTGCTTATAAACATACCGATGCCTACTGTGATAAGTGCTATCGAATTCGGTCACGCAGTCTCGATAATAAGTTGCTCACATGTGATTCTTGAGAATTGTCGAGTATTTACCACACTACAGTTTGCTCATTATTTAATTGGGTTTAGTTTCCTAGAATATAATGACGAATTCTTTTTATTTAACACGTATCTTGAAAAGCGAGTTATTTCCTATGTGGCATTGTAATAATTATTTGCTGCTAGATAAATTGTTGACAAAATTGGCATATTTATGATTCACTGTTTTACGACCTAAGATTAAACAATTTGTAACGCGACAAAATTGACGCACTTGGAGCACTCAATCCAAGTATTACTTTGGTAAAGTAATCAGTAAAAGTATAACGAAGCCCTGAAGGCCGGCCCTCCCAACATGGGTGCTCCCACGGGCGCGCCTTATAATTTACAACTGACTTTCAGGGCCAAATAAATACGTCTCAGATTGTGTATTTAGGATACTTCGCGTTTCCCTTTTCTTGTTTACATTAATGTGTAGTTTGACATGAATGAATTAGTGCCATTTCATAAACGCGATATGGATGAAGCAAAACATGCGCGATTGGGTTTCCACAAAAACGGTTCATTTATCCTGAATTAAATTTATTCAGGTTAAAGTTCATTTTAGAAGATGATTCATACGGAATAAATTTTCACACGTACTTCCCTAGACAGGTTTAAAGGATTTAGGTAAGAGCCGTTGATACAATCTAATAAAGCGAACATATTTTTTACATTTATAAACCAACACAGCACATACGTATGTCGGTGCATCCATGTCAACACCGTGCACCGCCTATATTATGTGAGCCAAGCTGTGGTCAGCTTGACCGTGTGTAATTAAATCACGCTTATTTATAAAACCGCATTAGCTAATAGAAATAGACCAACTCCAGTCATTACACTATAAATAATATAAGTACACCGCCATCTGCAATTCCTTAGAATTCCACTGTATATTTCACTTCCATCAGCAACTGTGCCAATCAAACCACAAATACTGAAGCATCATTGTCTAAAGTCAGAGCTAATAAAACTTTTACTGTGTTTATAGTTTCAAGGAGATATCGCAAATACGCGGTCACCTCGTCGAGGAGAAATTATGACATAGGAATTGTTTACGATTTAAACATTTTATCGGTAGAATACTCGGCAGAAGTATGGAGACTAACAACGTCAACCGGGTAAGATGAGTAGTAATGACACTTGAGAGCACTGAAAGCGTTCTGCACTTGCGCACTTTAAAAATAACGAAGGGAAATGAAGGTCTTGTTACTTGTTTACTTACCCGCGCGCGTGCCAACGCGTACAGCGAAAAGGTGTGAAACAAATCAGTAATGTTAATATTCCCCGGCCGTAAACGTTTGTAAACTCTAACAAAACGAACAAGGCACGCCTTTTCGGCGCCCTTAAACTGTTAAGTAATCAATTGAACTCCATCGCGATAAGTTAAACGAAACCACCATGACGTGCCTCAGTATTACAGACTCGTGGGAAACTTGTTCTGTATTTCGACTTTTGTAAAATAAATCCAATTATGCTCGGGAACATTTTTTGTTTTTCTATTTTCTAGTTTTACAATGTTACGTCAGTATTTTATTGCGCCTAGTATGTTAGGCTAGGTATCATAACTCGGTGGTCGTAAAAAGGAACGTGCCGAAGTTACAGCAAATCTTTACAATCTTTGTTTTGATGTAAATTTGACGAGCGCATAGATATTGGATCACGCGAGCGAGAAGTGCCGGCTCCAGCCGCAATGTACGCCCTAACGTCAAAGTCAAAACGATCGATTCGCGTCTTGCGTGGCACAACGCGCGATACTCGGATGATACCCAAAATAAATCTTATTTTTTGTTTCCTAAAATTTACCTAATGTATTTCATGTATATCATGTCTTGTGAATTGAAATCTAAAGATGAACCTATAATGTTCTGCAAATGTACATAAATATCTAGTTAACGTAGCAAAATTCACATAATTACAAATTACCAGTTACCACCATTGCGAATATCAGAGATGAAAGAATCAGGAATTCAAAATTATTTATTTGTGAATTTCTTATACAATATTTAGTAAAATTCCTTGTTGCATATTTGAGTAGAATAGGTAAATTTAGTAATTTTGGTCTACGTATAAATTTACTATTTTAATGTCACTTTTAAGTAACAAAATAACAATTTAACTCGCAACATAAGGACTGCACATATGACTTAGATCTGCTATTTGCCAGCGCAACCGTCTGGAAGAAGCTTCGTTCTTGTCACATTTGAAAAATATTGGCTTTACCTAGATTCTAAAAATTTACCGCGAATAGCTCGTTGACCCACTGGCCGAGTTCGTGACAACTTGTGTCTATCTATCGACGTCATTGAGTGGAAGTCTAAATCAAAACTAAATGCTTCAATGTTATTTTTATGAAAGACCAATTGTTCGCGGTGTGAATCTAGATAAAAGGTAGTTTAGTACCAAAAACAAAAGAAAACTAACCATAAAGTATATTTATTTACCATTATACTGAAGAATTTAGGTTGGTAGATAATATGAATTTTAACTTAGGTTATACTACTTTTATATATTTCTGTTGTTGTAGCAACCCAAAACTACTCTCGTCTAATTTGTCAGCATCATTATAGTCTACAATCATCAAAATGGATCCCTGACCCACGATTAGAAGTTCTGTTTCGCAGTGCCATTTTGTTTGTCAATTTTTACGATTTGATTTATCACTGTGACACAGCTCTATGGTTAATCCATTTAGTCGATTGTGCATATGTATAAACCCAATATAGTCCCAACGGTTGAATAAAAAGAACTAATTGATTTTGAAGCGATCAACTTATAAAAGTAATGAGAAAGAGAACTTAGTTCTGAAATTGTTTTATTGTTACTCCTGTATGTTTATAAGTTGGTGAACATGCGGTTTGTTTTGATTTTGGAGAGTGCGGCGGCGACAGCGCGGACATCGCCGCCCCGCGGCCCTGCGAGCTCCGAGTTCGTGTTCTTATTCTCCCATATTATACATTACTTGCCAAAATCGCCGATGTTTAGACAGCATGCGGATTTATGAATCGCATCCAAATTTCATACTTTAAAATTAACGACTTATCCATCGAATACTGAAGTCTATAAGTTACAGGCTAAAGTTTAAATCTAAATCAGTCTACCCAAATGAGATACTTGGCCTACGAGTTACTAAATGCCTAAGTACATGTAATCATGCAAAGCCATGGTTAACGTGACTGAGAGAATTCTAGGTCTATATTGCTTTAAAACTTTAAAAGGGGTAATTTTTCTATATACCTATCTAAATTGAAATCTTATCTACAAGATCTTTGAAACTTTACGTTTTAACCATGTTGTAAAACTAAAACTTCGACTTGCTTCGAGTTTTTGAAATACTAACTTTAAATTCATTTGTCAAGGCTCCTACGGAGAATCGGCCTCCAAGTGCCGGAGTACCAGGATTGGAGGTCGCTGGCCCAGGAAACTTCCCCCCTCGCCCTCCACTGAACAGAATCGATTCGCGGTCAGGTTTTCCACCAGTGGCGCAGAGACCTGCTGTTCCACCTCAGGTTCAACAAAGACCACAATTTCAACCAGGAGGGCCAGTGACAGGCCCACAGCAGTTTGTGCCAAGGCCCGGCCCGCCTCTTGCTAGAGGTCCAGCACCTCTTGGTGCCCCCCAGCAAGTCCGTGCCCAGCCTCCACCATTACGTCCCGCTGGTCCACAATCATTTGTACCTCAGCAAGGCCCGCGGCCCTTACAATCACCTACATCAGGCCAACCTCCCGTGAGAGGACTGCCGCCTAATAATCTACAGTTTGGACCGCGACAAGCACCCCTGATCGGCGCTGCAATAACACCCGACAGTGCAAGACCTCCACCACAAATAACACAACTGCCCAATAACGGTGTACCAAGAAACGGACTGCCGCAGAACCCTGTAAGTGGGCAGTTATCGCGGCAATCATCCCAAGGCTCTTTAAAAGGCCTGGATACCTCAAGCTCTTATCAAAATAAAACAGCAAACCTGGATAATCAAGCTGTAACTATTAAACAAAATGTCAACAAGCCAGAAAATGGCACTGAATTGCTGGGGCCGAAGAGTAGGAGTTACAGCATTTCAGCGGCTCCTGGCGCACCAAGTCCACTAAAAATGGAAGATGATCGGAGAAAGTCGGTCAGCTCTATTGGAGGTAGAGTTGAAGACTATGCAAGTCGAAATCCTGGACCTGGTCTGGGATTAATACATGAAGGGAAAATTGACAGCAAAGAAAATGTGCGCACTTCTATAGATAACATAAAGGCCGGTGTAAGCGATGTTAAAGATTTAATGATGGAACGTCCTGAATCTCGTATATCTGGATCGAAAATGACCGATTCATTTATTGGAACATTGCCTAGCTCTGTTCCAAAACAGAAACTGGACGATGATGACGATGTAGTTTTACAAAACAATTTAGCATCTGCTAAAAATGTTGCCGATAATTCTTCAAATCAAATCAAAGCTGATCCATTTGATCGTTCACCTTCATTAACACGAAGCGATGACTCTCCTGAACTGAAACAAAAAGCTTCACCTAATCCAGTCACACAAAATAAACCACAAGCTGTGACCCCGGAACCACAGCGACCCAAAACTCCAAAAACTGATATAAAACAAGATATGAGATCTGAACAAATAAAAGATGCTAAGGCACCTATTACACCACCGCCTTCAAAGTCGGTTTTAAAATCTCCTGTACCCGAGGCAAAGCCTCCTATGGGTGTTCATAAGCCGACGGAGCTAAATACGTCCTCCGTAACTACTGACATCAAAAAGTCCACACCGAGAAGAGTAGCCTCTGCTCCAAAGTCTCGACCTAAAGGTAATTAAGTAGGGTGGTATAGTATTCATATGACATTGTAGCGTATCGTACCCTTTTGAGATGAGTCAAAATTATGTAGTGCATTTTGTCAAGTTTCTTCTACTAATAATTTATTTCCTAAATTCAGATGGCGACAACGACAGCGGTGTTGATGAATCTACTCAAGGAAATGTATGTAGCATCATTAAAGTTATTTTTGTAACATAAGGTATTATTTAAATTACTTGTTATAAAATTAAATTCCTTTGAATATAGGATCTCAACGGGTCCCCGGGCTCACCAAACAAAAGAGCTCTCAGCAAGCTACCTACCAAAGAGAAGTCCAGTAGCAGCCTGAAGCCGAGTCTGTCGCGATCTTCAAGCAAAAGTGCAACTGTTAAAACTCCCGAAACACCACAACCCACTGAAAAGAAAAGTAAGCGACAAATAAATTATAAATAACAATGAACTTTGTAATTAGAATGGATGCCCCAAGAAGGGCCGTAAAAAAAAGAAGATAAAATACATTTATTCAGTAAGTAGGCGGTAGAGCCCCAAAGCCCATTAGAAAATCCTATTGTTGGTTAATTGACCGTTATTCTGTCTGAGTTCCTTACTAGTAGGTAATCGTCATGAATCGTATGAAATATAAATCACCTGTGCTCCGCATATAAATATACTTATCGATTGTTTCTTCTACTATGAAAAAGTTGAAATGTAATTAAAATGTTTCGTATTGCAGAAGTACCCATGAACAAAGTACAAGTGGGAAACGCTCCGTCACCAAATCTTAAAACTGTCAAGTCGAAGATTGGGTCACTGGACAACGCAACATACAAGCCCGGCGGAGGCAATGTTAAGATTGAAAACAGAAAACTGGACTACAAAGCTGCTCCTAAAATTGCCGCTAAAAACGATGCCTATACTCCAAGTGGTGGAACTAAAAAAGTAAGTATGCATCAGGTATATAAAAAGAAGAGTTTATTTTTAAGAAGATATCACCTTGGTTTGTAACAAATGTTAAGGGTTATAAGACGAGAAACTTTTTGTTTTAGATAACAACTACGAAGTTGGAATGGAACGCGAAGTCAAAGATTGGCTCACTGCAGAACACTGCGCACAAGCCTGGTGGTGGAGACAAGAAAATCGAGACGGTGAAGCTGGACTTCAAGGATAAGGCCAAGCCAAAGGTTGCGTCCACGATTAATATCACCCACAAACCGGGAGGCGGAGCGGTCAAGGTAACTTCACTTATAAGATTAACATTTCCATCACAGAACGGTTTAGGAAAATTTCCAAGGTAACTGAAATATAAACTCAACTGAATCATCATGGAGTAGATAGTGGCTCGAGCTTTAATTACGAATTACGTACAATTAGTATTTTGGAAAAACATTCACCACATATTAAGCTAGACCAAAGAAGACATACGGCGTATGTACTTGTAATATGCACAGTCGTATAATGCCAGTTTAGTAAAACCAAAACATCATACTTATGCACCCAAACATTAATCTTACATTATGTTCTTCAGCCGACAGTAATAGCTAAAAAAGGAACAAGAGGTGTGAGTAGCGAGCATTTATATTGCACTGGTTTTGAAATGTGTGCTTTATTGCAATATTGTTAAGTGATTTATTGTTGTTCGTGAGGCGACACTTTATGCACTATGTCTTTATGTAAATCAGCCACTAAGATTATGTGATGTTACCAAGATAATGTGATGGTGTTTATCTTCTTCATCAAAATAAATGCAATTAAGATGTCGTTATTGTTTTGTAGTATATAAAATGGCAGTTACCAAGGTGGAGGGCTTCGCATAGGCATTTTAATGCATTATCCCTCCATTAGTGTGTGGAGTAAAAGGTTAGTTACGTGCCAGTCGGGGCTGGAAGAAGCGTTAGTTCTCTTTTGAGTTTAGAAGTGTTTCGTCCTGCGGTACAGGGTCAGATGCGCAGTACCCAGTGTTGTGTTGCGGCTGCCTAGCACTTGCTGAATGTTTCTTCTGTCTTGGATATACCGATGATTCAATTATAGCTTAATCATTATGAGCAAATGGGTGTTTAGCACAGGACACACGGAATGACACAATACCTATCATGTTAGCTGTTTATCAAATATATGCAACTTTTGATGTTATGGGCCGAATGTTAAATGAAACCTTTGAACTTTCAACGTCGATACGCCATACCGCAATATCGATTCACATGGATATGGTCTAGTTGCATGCAATGAACTTCTGTCATCGTTATTCTATTACACCATTACACTATTAAAATCTCGCATTGAATTTGTAATTTACACACACACTACAACTACATATATACGAGTACGATCATATTTATTTACACTGATGCAATCGCACCGAATATTTTTTATTTATTACCATGATTGATTGTTATATATAACTCTAAACGCATATGTATTTATCAATATATATTACATATTTGCACAATCGCTTTTTTAAACAGATCGAAAACCAAAAATTGGATTTCAAAGCACAAAGTAAAGTGGGATCTATGGACAACGTAAAACATAAACCAGGCGGGGGTGACGTGAAGATATTCGACGACAAGGACTACATCAAGCAGATGAGCGGGCAATCGCCGCTGCCGGGCAGCCACGCCGCTTCGGGACAGGAGGTGAGGCCTCTCCCACCGCGACGGGTCGCGCCTTCTACTTCATTCATATTTGTTTCTACGTTTTCTACTAATTTTTATCTACTAAGTTCATTTTGTGTTTGGTGATGGCTTTTCCACTATCAATCAGGTGTCTCATTTGCATTTTTGTTTGTTTTTGTTTCAGCCAGAATATGTTTACAAATTTTATTGAGGGGTAGACTTTCGCAGGTGACGGATGTTGTTTTAATTTGACTAACATTATTGTCGAATTGTTTTTCATTGCTGCCGTTTTTGTGTGTGTTGATAATGAGTTTGGTTGCTGTTGTTTCTTACATGGTATGATATCGTGTGAGAGAGAACCGGTGTAATGTGAGTGTTCTGCCGCAGAGCCCCGTGCCGCCGGCCGCGCACACCCCGAAGTCCGACGAGAACCTGAACCAGCAACAGTGTTAAGACGCCCACTCTAAGATATACGATTCTTCATGTTTTACACTAACTTTTGTAATCAAAAGTCCAAAACTTTTGTACATTTTATATTTGTTATACTTTTATGTCTACCCATTGAGTAACTATCGACTTGTTGTTCGTTAATCGCAGAATGTGCTAGTGTTTGAATCGATGTCAATAATTTGTAGCATATCCTTGTAGACAATACATTGAATACCTTTGGTATGTAGGTATTTTAATTATTTATTAATTTCTGAAATATTTTTTCATCAATATTTTTTCTTAGATGCAATGTTCTATTTGGAAACATGTTTTAACTGTATACAAAACATTTTAGGTCGCCAATTAAGTGTATTTGACAAACTTTTGTGCCAATAGATGACATTCGTACTTCATGTCATTTATTTTCGTAAATCCCATAGTAATATGAAAAAAAAATGCGTTACTGTATGGAAGGTATTTACACTTATCACAATCACCGTTTTCATTGTAATCAAACTAGCAGCACGTAGTTTACCTGTTTTGTTCGGTGTTAACTGCAACTATTGGAATATGTAAGACGTGGTATTTATAAGTGATATTAGGGTGTTATCATTGCTAATCATAAACAACATTTCAATTTTAGTTGATTTGATTTGTGATTCATTTCATACAGCCTCATAGACATGTAGTGCTGGTAATTGAGTATTATTTGGGGTGTAGTAAGATGAGAGTGGGTAGATACAGCAGCCGGAGTGGGGGAGAGAGAGTGGTAGAATATTGGAGGTATTTGATGGAATAACCATGAGTGAGCTTTTGTTTACGTACGCGCTTTTGTGCTGCTGTAGACCTGTCATAATTCGTGCGAATAGCTTTCCGGATAGCATTGCTGCGGACAGGACAGATGGGCTCGGGATCGACTGACCAGACTTTTTGTAATTAGAGTAAAAATGTTTTATAATGATATAAATTACAATCGTAAAATGTGATTAGAGGTAGATAGTGAGTGTATCTAAATTGTTATAGATCCCGTTGTGTGGTAATTTGTATTGTTAATTTTTGTTAGCCATATGGTTGAATGCATTTGAGAAGTAATTAAGTTCTTGTTGTATTAATTGTTCACAGTTTCATGTTAGTAACCTTCTTTAATTTTTTTTTATTGTTTAATAGTTAGTTATTTTAAACCCAGCCTATTCAAAATAACATTAGCAAGCTCCAACTACTTTTTGCGTTATTGTTTTATGGAGTCGTCGTATTCAATATTGCTTTTTAATTTGCTTTCGTGGCCAATCCAAGTTCGGTTAGTACCTGTTTACGTAAAATTTGATAAATGTTTAAATCTAATACATACATTAGAACGGATAAAGTGGAAGATATACCATGTAATAAGTATTATGAATTATTACAACTTAACACCTAAAGGTTGTTTCATTTCTCGTGTCTATGATGTCAAGGAGTGTACATAGAGGTTGCAAATTGTGTTTATTAGATGTCATTCACAGATCACTGATGGCATAGTAGACCATTTGCGGTAATTTGAGCGTAGTTTACTTTGCAAACACCTGCACAAGCACGCAAGCGAGTGACGTCACGGAGTCATGGTGAGTTAAGTTCTTTTTGTTTATTTTAATAACCGTTTTAAGAGCATCATTTTTACTCAATTCTGAATAGGTACAACGTCCAAAAGAGAAACTATACAGGGTGTAACAAGAATCCCGATAAAAAAATCTGTTTATAGAGTCACTTACTCCTATTAGTGTAATGCAAGTGTAGTGCGTAAATGTCTATATTCAACGGTTTTTTCCTCGATGTTCAAGATTTTTTGGAGTTTTTGTTACAACTTGTGTTTTGTTTGATAAAAAATGTTGCTGATTAATGATTATATTCATTCATCTGTATAGGTATTCCCTAAAGTTTAATTTTCCTCTATCATGACGATGACCTGCATATATTCATATGTTACCTTTGCCAAATCTCTACAGAAAACTAAAGTAAAATATTTGTTGATGCTGATCAAATGTTAGCCAGGTCCTTTATTTTGATATATCCCAGAGCTGTTGTTCAGGTAAAATTGAACTCGCATTAGCAGACTGCCAACTGGGTGGATGAATTGTTTACGAGAGACCTTTGGGGCAGGTTTAATCAAACCAAGCCACACGCAGCCAGACCGAAATTTTACGCGTTAATTTACCTTTATGGTTTTGTTGCACTAAGTCTACATACTAACTGTTTTTTTATTAATTGCGTTCTTATAAAATTCAATGGTTACCTACTTTCATTCTGGTTTTGATCAAGGTATGTCTTACCTATGTAGATCAAATCCTAAAGTCACTATACATCACAGACACATTCATGTAATTATTAGATTTATTCTAGCTTTGACGGGCTTTATTAAATTCCGTCCTCATTGTAATTTTTAGAAATACTGACATAAGTAGAAATTCAAAGCCCCTGTATAATTTTCAAGCAATCTGTTTTTTATAGAAACATATAAACCAATTTTCATCACACTTGCTCGTAAATAGTGTCCTAACATGCTAGAAAAATCGACCGTAAATCCAAAATAATACCCGCGGGCCTTTTTTTTACCATTACGTTACTTATGTGCGTAATAGCTTTTTTTTTAAATATTATACGTGGACTCGAACTATCACAATACGTCAGGACCCCAATTCTTGTGCCATTCGATATGAAGTTTCATTCGAGATGAAATGTCAGTTGAATACTATTTCCTAACAATCTCGCATAATAAACTATTGATCTCATATGTCACTAGAATCGGACTCCGAACACGTTTGACATTATCTGTGGTAAGTCACAGACAATGACGTAGTCTGCCGCTAATAAGTTAAAAATATGATCTTTTGTCTGATTTTATTTCATTTCCTCGCAATTGTGATGAAAAACATTGTATGTTACACGGGTGGTAAAGGAAATACAAAGCTCGAGT
>OZ014448.1:11008128-11259145 GCA_963966035.1 Acleris laterana | reverse complement strand
AAGAAATAAATGAATTCTATTTATTGCTTAGTTTCATGCACACCTTAGAGTCACTTTTTTATAAAACCTGAAAAGGTAGTTTGTAATAAAAAAAAAAAAACTCAAAACTATTCATTATTGTGGTGCCAGTAGCATTGACGATCTTGTACTTCGACATGTGTACCTATTTCGTCAAACTCTTCTTTGCCAAGGTATACTTTAAAACACATGCTAATAAAGGATTTTATGTAGGGCAAGAGGCACCGGTTAGTATAAGTACATCGAGATACGTGGTGGCCATACTTGGAACGCTTGCGTTTTCCACACATTTGCTTACAAATATGACTTATCGAATGTGACCACGATTCAAAAAGTGCTTGACGAATTTTATAGTTAAAGAGTATTTAAGGCTTAGCGGAATTTAAGTGCGGGTCACTCAACAGATGGAGTCACCTTAGCAAAATAAAAATGATGCTAAAACTTTACTACAGCAATAAAGTCAGCTCCGCGTCACGCTAGGTTTGGGGTTCTTAGTAAAATATGTAGTTTCCACTAAACCAAGAATGGATCAGAGTTTTTAGTGCAGATTATGTGGAATCGTGATATCCGTTTTACATAAAACACAGACAATGGAGCTGTATCCATAAATAATGTCAATACTACGGCTAAACGTTATCTATTGTGCCTGGGAATTCTAATGCCTGTCAGTCAATACTGTGTAAAAATGCAATAATGTCGTATCGAAGGTTACGCGCTAGCGTGACATGAAATACGCCACTGGCGAATACGTATTTTCGTTTGGAT
This sequence comes from Acleris laterana, assembly GCA_963966035.1. Classification (NCBI taxonomy): domain Eukaryota; kingdom Metazoa; phylum Arthropoda; class Insecta; order Lepidoptera; family Tortricidae; genus Acleris; species Acleris laterana. The sequence continues at coordinate 11,258,362 of OZ014448.1, read as the reverse complement.
GAAACGTAAACATATCCGGTAACCTTGCGATTTTGTTTGACCTTATTTTGTTCCGAACGTTCGATCGCCTGAGCTCGAGTTTAACTGCATTTGTAAGCAACGTGTTGTTGTATAAAATGGAAATATTTAATTGATAACATCTCTTTTGTCCACTTTTACGGAACTGACTCCGTACAAAAATGTTTAGCGTATTTAGTCTTAGCATCACACTAACTGCAATCAGTCACCCGCTAATTGCATCAATTTAGTTTGCAGAGTAAGAATGTTAATGCATTCAATTCAGTCTAAGTGTGACCTGAATAATATGACACCTTTTGGAAATTGACATAACATTTTAGAAGGTTTACCATTGAATTGCCGACAGACTTTTAATCGAATATTATTTCAAAGACAACGTTTCAAGTATTTTCATTTCATCGACAAGTCATTGCGTCGAGGACTCAATACTAGGTAATTTGAAACGAGGTATTTTAATTGGTAGTTTACTTATTTCAATAGAATTCATGTCATGACTAATCATTTCGGGGCTTTTTAATTGTTTTTTTTTTACTTGTAATAATATTTATTCCGCATAACATTATTTCAATTGGTAATATTTTGCTATCAAAACTAAACAGTAATGTGTCATGCTTTTCTGTCAACAGTTCGTTTTCTTGGGGGTCGCAGTTCTAACCTAACCTAACCCGCTTCTGTCAACAGTTCGTTTTCTTGGTGGTCGCAGTTCTAACATAACCTAACCCACTTCTGTCAACAGTTCGTTTTCTTGGGGGTCGCAGTTCTAACCTAACCTAACCCACTTCTGTCAACAGTTCTTTTTCTTGGGGGTCGCAGTTCTAACCTAACCTAACCCGCTCCTGTGAACAGTTCGTTTTCTTGGGGGTCGCAGTTCTAACCTAACCTAACCCACTTCTGTCAACAGTTCGGTTTCTTGGGGGTCGCAGTTCTAGCCTAACCTAACCCACTTCTGTCAACAGTTCGTTTTCTTGGTGATCGCAGTTCTAACCTAACCTACTTTGAAAGCCTCGTACTTCTATTTCTTGATATAACTAGTTATGCAATAATATTATTAATTTAATATTATCAATCATTCTTAGTTTTATTATACATATTTGTTTGTCACACTACATAATTTGAAAAATGTATAAATGTGCAATAGGGCATATAAAATTGTATTAAAGTAATACGTCGAAGAAATGAATTGCAATGTTTTGTAGTTGTACCAATTAAGATAATTTGAAACAAATCAGCGATTAAGTAGTATTCGTTGATTAGTATTTCCACGTAGTAAGATAAATTTAAATAAATAGTAGTTGAAATAAAATAACGCCAAACAATATTACTAGTACTAATGTTTCGATGAATCGTTGTCGATTAAATAATATTCGATGAAAAGGTTGTCGGCAAAACAAGGGTACACCATTTTAGAAGCTTACGAATTGTTTGGTCCTTCGAGCCGGAGTTTACAAGGGGATATCGATTTATTTAAATGGAGTGTATTGATTCATGATGTAATTCATGCGATTAAAAGGATTGTTAACAACATTCCCAACGCGTTGCTGAGTTAGTATTATTAGTTTTACTCCGTGTTTCGCCGTACGTACGGGGCCGGCTTCCTAGCCACTGGCTTGCAAATAACGGGTTCCTTGGTTCTGCTGGCGACGACTCTCTTCACAGCCTCGGGGAAAGTTCTGGAGATGTGCATCGTAAAAAGCGCAAATATAAAAAATAAAAAAGATCCTACCACCATTTTGATAACAGAAAAAATAAATTAAAGGATATTATTTAAGTATGTACTTTACATTTAAGCGTGAAGAAAAAATAAAATAAAACATACAATATAGAACAGTGCAGAAAGTTTTCACGATCTACTAAGAAAGAGTAGAGGAGTCCAAATCCACCACCATTTTCTAACAGGTAACCATTTTTAAACAAAGTGTCTGTATCACGATATCCAATGGATCCTTCACATATTCAGTGAACGTGGGCGATTAAAAGGAACGCTTTTTTATGCATCAGGGTAAGACACTACTACAAATGCAAATGTCAAGGCTAGGCCACAAATATCCATATCTAAATATATATTTTTATCCAATTATTTTTCGTTTTGCGAACTCAATATATGTAAAGGTATGCATATTTATAAATAAATACGATTCCTGCTGCGTGTGGCTGTTATCTGTATGCATGTGTTACTAATTTTAGAAAAACGTTATTCATCTGATACTCGCCATTATTTCATGAGAAAAGTTCTATATCCTTTATATTTCACCCGTAGAAGGCTAGTTCTTTTATTAATTATTCATATTCCATTCTTGATCGCCAATCAAAATTGAATATGTGAAGTTACCAGTAAAAAAGTCTGTAAGTTATAGTATAGTTTACCTGTTAGCAGCTTGTGGCCGCTTGGCGCCCGCGGTGGGGCGCGCCGGCGCAGCGCGCGGCGCCCCCGTCGGGGACGAGCCCTTGCGCACGGGCACCGGGATACCCCTGGGGAACACGTTATGGTCAACTGTGTCCTACGTCTCGCACGTTAAATCCAACAAGGATACTATGTTAAAAAGGAATTCATACAAAAAATAATCGTTTTTAACCGCAATAATTTCACTATTCTGATACTTATTTTCATAATTTACTGTTGGATTTAACGTGCGGTCTTAAGCACAATAGCAGTAAACACCGTTGTTTAAAGTAGACGCGTCATTGACATGGATTTTATCTGTAATTTTTTCGTATCTTTTGTTTCTACTTTACACGGCATAAAAATCAAAGTATGTTTGTTACGGGTTAAACTTAAATGGCTTCAGTTTTTATAGATAAATAATGCTAATCCATGGTATAAAACCCTAGGGTTATAGTAATGAGGGCACTGCCATTTGGGCTAAATATTTTTGATGTAATGAATCAATTCTCAAATTTTAATTAACCAAACCTATTTCCAGTCGTAACGACTTAATTTTTTTGAAGTCACAGATAAAAAAACTTACATCAAATTTGGGAAATGACACATTTGGCCACAAATACTTTGATCAAACAGAGTATAGAGTAATATTTAAGAGAGTTACCGGTGCGTCTGCTTGGCGGGTGAAGGCAGCGCAGGCGCCTGCGGCCGGACGGGCGAGGACACAGGCCGCGGGATCTTGGAGCCGCGCGCCGCCGCCGGGGACGTCTCGCCTGTATCATGGAATACCACATAATTATATACTCTGAAGGCACACTCTTGGGGTATCGGTATCTCAGGGGAAAGTACACATCAAGCAAAATAAAAACAATTAGAAAATATGGGTTGTTACTGGTTTTTGGTAAGATCTCCATGGTTTAGAATTCCTTTTCTTCAAATCATGGTTTTCCCTTGAAGCACCAAACTTATTTCATAGAATGTTTTACTTCGCCGAATTTTCATATCATATCGTGCAAAGGCAAATTACACGTCGTGCATGAGTTATGAATTTTTGTGATCATAGGTCTAACCTAACCTAACCTATGTAATCCATGCTTAAGATAACTTAAAAACAATAAGGTTTCTGTAGAAATTAGGTTTCGATGAAATGATACACTCGATCAAATGAGTGTCGATGTTTCAAGGGGATCCCTCAAATCATACATGCAAAATATTTTTCGGATTGTAAAGTCACGCTATTGCTTATATCCAAATCGCTGATAGATTTGGAAGCTTCAGGTTAAAAAAAAATTGCCACTAACGTAACGAAATATGTCAAAGTTAACGTGTAGTATCTATCCGCGGTTTGAATATTAAAAACGTTCATGTCGTCAACATAATGAAACTTATCTAAGTCACGGATAACCACATATTACAAAAATAAAATTTTATTCAACGTCAGCACATAATGATAATAACATACCTGAAGGCGAGCCAGGACTGTCTGCGTTACTGAGTAGTTCCCACTTCAGCTGCAGTCGCCGGAACTTGCCACCAGAGTTGCCGCTGCCACCACCTGTATTGGCGCTATTGCAGCTACCGGCGGACCCAGGCCGCCAGTCTTCCCCGCTGCAATCCAGCTGTAGAACAACGAAAAATAAGTCTCTAAAGGAATAAAGGAATCTAACTTTCGTCAAGTCTTGACAATGGTACTAATTTTCCAAGAGGGTACTTTTGACAGAAGGTATTTTTTTATCTAGATCTAAATACTTTCAGGAAAAATGGAGACCTTAAGATAAGAAAGCACTGGCTGGATGATGATTGGAGTCAATTAATTGGAATTACTATTAACATGAACTATGTTAGGAGTGTTAGGACATCACGTGACAATGCTTTGAAAAATGTAGTGACTACGAAAGATTTTAGTATTTTGCCTAAAACCTAACGTGCTCTCTGAGGCTTCAGTACCTCCAGCTGTTTTAACTTCCTTTCATTAAAAATATTGCTATAAAACAAAGTAAAACTAAATTTATTTTTAAAACCTATTTATTGAAACTTTTGGCTTCAAAATTCATGACATAAAACATAGAAATGCATTCCATTTTGCCAGGAATTCGATAGTTTGATAACCTTTAAGGTTGTTGCAAAAGTCATTGATATTTTACGACATATTTGTATGGAGTTCATTATCTTTGCGACCGAGCTATTTTTACATGTCTGGGTCGATGAACCGTGGTGTGAGAAGGAGCAGTATCCAGGTGGAATCGATGACAGGTACATTTAACTTAATAGCTATTTACGTTCAATAAGGCATTGAACCTTGTAAAAGTAATAGGTATTTAATTTATCCATTTACGATAATAACCCTATTTTTGAATAACTATTGCTGTTAAAGGCGAACTTCGTGCTAAAAAGCAATAAACTGGCAGTTTTAATACAATATAAATTAGCGCTAGATGAGGGAGTTGTTCTAACGACTTATTTTTAGTTTTTTTTTAAAACATCAAGTATTTACTACTTATTTCCATAATTGGTTAATTCTACAACAAAAATAACTGATAATTTAATAAACTTATAACAGTGGACGAACACAAATTCACACAAAAATAATAATGCGAACACAAAAAATAACATAAGAACTTATAAATAAATATGAATGGCATTTGCAAGTGGTTAATAAGCAGAAAGCAACCCAGCGCTAAAATAAAAAGTAACCTGGAAATGTATAAAAACAAAACACGAACTACGAACGAAGCACAATGAAGACACAAGCCCCGCCGTTACCTTCGAGTCGACGCTGGGGACCTTAGCGGGTTTGTTGTTTTCTAGACTATCTGTGTAATCGTCACTGTCGTCGAACACCAGCCTGTCGAAGGCTTGCATCAGCTTGGAGCCTAGTTGGACTCCAGACCAGCGGCGGTTGTTTTCTATTTCTATTCTGCTGTTGTTGGGACAGAGGTCATGTCCGATTGGGGAAGGGTTAACGCAAGAGCGTGGTCTGTTCTTTTCGACGGCAGTTTTAACGTTAGCCGAGTCGTTAAGTAGATCCGGGGTGGAAGGCTCCTTATGCCGTGGTTCCTTGTGGCGCAGAATGACGCTGGCTTGGTCATCGCTGGACAGCCCGCTGGACTGCATGGAGCGCACCAGCTTGAGCAAGTTCCGCTGGTTCAGTGTTAGTGGCGGAGTGTTAATCGAAGTAGGCTGTTAAACACCAGAGACTTTTAGCATCATGCATCATGCCAACGGCGAGTGAACGACCTTCGTCGGCCGACATACGTGATCGTTAAGCCTTATTTGCATTTTATGAAAGCTGTGCATGAAAATAAATGCCAGAAGTTATCCGTTCACAGACAGAAGTGTATTTACGTGAGTCGTAAGCACATGCAATAAACAATAAAATGCAAATAAAGCGATGTCTGGCTCTGCGGCGGGTCTGTTAGGATTAGGTGCTTCACGAACAATATTCCGTATTTGTACATATACTTACATGAATTTCATATCTCAAGTTTAGTACAAGTTAAGATTTTATGGGTAGTCAAGCTTCCATTAAAAAATACAATATTTTACTAGCTACCAATATTTAAAATCAATATAAGATATCTACCTTAGTTTTGTGACAATTTGGTATTTTTTTCATTCAGTACTCTCTCAAATTATTTATTAAAAAGATTTTAAAGTATTTAAACTGGCTTTAAAGCTCTAAGCTGGCAGTAGTCTTCGAAGATACATTGGTACACGACGGTTATGATCACGATCCGAACCGAAAGTAGCTTTCACTCACCCGACTAGCAGCTCTCATGTCGCTCTCGATCTTCTTAAAGCTTCTATGTAGCTCGCGCATCTCAAACATCAGGTCGAGGGAGAAGGGGAGGAGACGTAGCGGTTCCAACGCAGCCAGGAGTGAGTCCAGGAGGGCACGGCAGCGGGGGTGGCGCGCGCCTGCTAATGCTAGCGCGTCTTCTGAGTAGTGCTTGGCTAGCACTGACTCTCTTGTTCGGACGTACGATACCCACGCGTCCACTGATTGTGCGCTGCAAAATAATGCTTATAAGTGAGGTCCACTGTCATGAAGGTAGATAAAATATATGGGTGTCTAGCGGTGTCCTAAGAATCGTCATAACGACCAGTCTTGCGATTGTATGAAGTAAAATTTTATACCGCCCTAAGGCGGTTGAGGCAGTTAAGGCGGAAAGGCGGTAAGGCAGGATAGTCAGAGTAGTAGAAATAAATTAAACATCGTTTTATAAAGTAATAGATACTTGGTCTAAATTTCATTTACACTATCAAAACTTGCAATCTCAATAAAAATCCTCAATTTTCTCGTTAAATTTAAAGAGTTTGGGGGGTTCTGTCAAAAGAAGGGTACAAGGATTTTTACTTACTTTAGCAGACCCAAAATGAACGCGTTGAATTTGACCAAGCCTTCAGTCACGGCATCTTCGCTGTTAATCCTTAAGACTAATTCGTTTAAGGACTTTGTTATTGGACCTACAACAAAAATCGAAATAATAGGTAAGTAATTAATGGGAACATTTATCCTCAAAAATACTGATTAACAGAATCTGTTACCTTGTCTAGCAGTAGCCTCAACCATTTGCCAAACGGAGTTGTTTACAGCCCCAAAGGAAGTTTCAATGTTTTCCTTGAGTCCGTCCCTGAATATGGCATATAAAGCAGGACACAGTGCATTTAGAGCGATTTTCGCACATGCCGGACTCTGCTTGGAATCACCCAAGATCGCAAGTTCCGCTTGGTCGGTCGCCGAGGAGAAATGTTGGATTATCATCTCCACAGCATCCGTCACATTCGAGACCAAAGCTACAAATTAACAAATACATATATTTCGGTTATGAACATGAAAAAGTAACTTAGCAGCGCAAAAATCAAATAAAGTTTTTATGTTACCTCTCTTTTGTGACACATCAATCAAATCGTATTTTCCTCTGCTATCATGGTGTACAGGACTGCCAAATTCATCAGGGCTGGTTTCTGCCTCTTCACAGATTGGGATCTCCGCTAAGTTTTTACCCTGCAATAAACCCAACGACTTTTATAATGCAACTCTCTTTAGAATCAAAGTGCCACACGTGAAATGAATTAGTGAACAAAATAAACAGCCGATAAAATTAGCTCATCTCTAAGTGCAAAATAACATGATAAGCGGAATAGATCACGTAACAGAACTTAAAACTGAAAAAAAAGGTAGATGACTTATTATAATGAGCAAAGAAACAGAAAAGAACACAAAGGTACTCACAGAAATCAATAGGCAATGATGTCGATAAATTAGTTAATGAGAAAAATGATACCTGATATAATCTCTGTGAAATCACAGCAGAAATATTAGGCGAGTTAGGCGGAGTAGTGAGGCTTGCTACCTTCAGCTCTTCCATAGCCTTTACTTGGGTTGGCTGAGTTTCCGGTTTCACCTCAGACTTCTGAGCAAAGCTAACGGATTTTTTGCTATTACAGCTACTGCCGCTAGATTCTGTGGACCTTTGATTTTCTTCCTGGGAACGTTTCATTTGTAGAAACTTGGTGACCTGATTTCTTACCTTTTGTACCTGATTCTGGTCCCATTCATCCATATTTTGACAATTGAAACCGCTTAGCTTCAAAAATTCTTCTAACTGTTGTAAGTCAGCGCTGCTAATGAGAGCGCCAGGAGGAGGGAACTCGGTGTATTCAGTTTTCTTTGTTCTCGGTTTGGGCATAGGAGGAGTATGCGGTCTATGGTATCTCATTTCATTAGATTTACCAGATTCGAGACTACTTTCCGTACCGACACCTTCGTCATGGAAAAATTCATTGTAGTCGATATCTTTTTCAGCCGCATCAAGAAATTGTTGCGATAGCCTTTTAGCCGCTAAATCATTGTTTTTCCTGTGCTCAATAGTTTGATTCTGCAAATAGTAAGGCTCTTGCAGCGATCTCCTCTTTGTTTTGTGTTCGGTCGCAGCGGTCATGCATACTATGGGATCTTGCAAGAGTTCATCCATTTCGAACATACTGTAACGTTTCGTCTGTGGGCTTGATTTGCGAGTTTTATCCATCGACTTACGCAAAATGCTCTTAGGTAGGGGTGGTCTCGGGGGAGCTAGTTCACCTTGTTTAGTGTAGCGGGCTTGATCAGCCACGGATAGTGAACGTTTTGGTATGATTGGGTTGACTCGTTGGCCGTCATTATTACTAGCTTCGGAGCTCGTGGCACTGTCGTACCTATATACAAAAAGGGGATTGAAGTTTCCGACGGGCGCGGGGCTGTTTTGTGCCGAGGAGTCAGTGAGCATGGTCGAGGAGCCGCGGTAGCCGGACGAAGGCTGCGTGGCCGTGCTCGAACTGGATGATACGGTAGTATTGTGTCCCGCCAAGTTATTGCAGTCACAACTCATAGGCCTGTTCTTACCCCGCGTTGATGGCGAAGCGTTACAGTATTTTGAACCACACTCTTTCTCCTTAATGTTATGCATCAATTCGGGCAACTCTGATAACATCTGTTTACACTCTGTGGGTAGCAAAAAGTTTAGTGAATCCCAATCTTTAATATGCCCCAGCCCTTTCTTCTTTAACACCTCCACGTCATTGCAAGAAAAGGGTCGTTTACCTTTTACGTTCAGTCTATTCCTCTTGACTTCACTCGACTTTGGCGAAATGTTTACTTTGACTGGATTCAAATATATGTTTGGCCTGCCATTTAAGAAACTGATATCGGGTAGCGTATAACTAGGGTATAATATGAATACAGGTTTTTCACAATCTCCTTCTTTAAGCTTCTCTAGGAACGAAGGTTCAACCACCTTAAATAGTTCACGTTCATGGGATATAGTAGACATTTGTAAACTGGATGTCTGCATACTCTTATCTGTCGTAGCTGGTTCAAGGTGAGTAGAAGTAGCTTTGTTATCGAAAGGATCTCTGTGTAGTATTTTGTTCATTTTAGTTATTTGAGTTCCCTCTGACTCGGAGCAGCTCGAGATACTAACACTAGTGTTTGATGACTGAGATGAATATGACTTTCTGTTACTTCTTAGCTTTGAAGGACTATTCGTCATATTGACATTCGTTCTTCTAGAATGGCGTTTATTAACGGTAGCATAAAGATTAGATTCACTGTCACTTAGTTTTACACCTTCAATATTTTCTTCCTCCTCTATTAATACTTCATCGTAAACTCTATTATGGTATGGGTTAGAAGGTGGAATTTCATCGTACACTAATGAATTTTCTTCCGCAACATCATTAGGTAATTCCATTTGGGAGCGTACTGATGTTTTCAGATCATCTCTTTGTTCTCCCATTGAATCTCCGCTTTCGCCGCCTGAGCTAGACGGCCAGCACTCCGACCTATCTATTTGATCCACCCCAACCACATCATTGCTTTTCTGTTTCATAAACAATTTCACCAGATTAAAGGATTGTTTTGGTTGACTTTTGTCCGATGACGAAGGGTTTTCGGTTGATGAGGTGCTCATTGGTTCAGAGTGCTGGCTTCCGTGTGTTGAACGATGTTGCGAGACGTCGTACACTTTCATGCACGTGCCGCTTAGTCTTTGATTGGTGGTGAAAGAGTCGACCTGTAAACATAACGTAATAGGTTAAGACAATCAAGACCAAGCTCAAATATTATGACAAGAAAACTCAGTTTTTTTCGTACCGTTGAGTTACTGAGGGCTGCTGAATTAATGGAACTGCTCAATAGCTTTCTTCTGTAAAGATTTGGCAAACTTTGGCTTTTGATCACTGAGTTCGTCATGTCGCTTGTTGCATCAGTCGATTCGCGCGAGTCTTCATTATTGTTTCCAGAAGGATGCCTGAGAATTATTTATATCGAATTAAGTTAGCAAATTTAACACGCCTGGATTATTCTGAATCTCAATTATGAAGTTTAAATATTTCCCTTACCTTCTTAACGGAGATTGGTTGGTCTGTTTCTTTAGCTTACACCAAGTAGTTAATCCTAAATCACTCCTAGCCATAGACGTAGTTAGCTTATTAGTTAATCTCTTACATCTCTCTAATAATTCTAAATTCCTGCGTGTTTTTTCATCTAACGTTGCATTATCTTCTTGCTTCTCCGACTTGTCTGAAAATAGAAAATCAACAGCTTAATTATAACGAATGATTAGCACTATGAATCATTACTAGACAGTATCATGAGTTAGGTAAACAATTATGTCATTATTTCAACTTCCGAGGTATGTTAAGTACCTAGTGTGTGCTACCTAGAATTTGTACATTTTATCTACTATAAAGTTAATAAAATCGTGTATGTTGTATTTCACATTGTGAATAATGAAGTCGAGCACTGGGTAAACAAAGCGGTCTGTTTTATTTTTTCCGATTTCCCGTAACGCATAAAAAATCCATTTGTTTTCCATCTAATTACCCAACGATTTATCCTTTTGCGTAGCAAAATAAAACAGGAAAAATCGTAATTAAACATCGAGCGAAAATTAACACTTTGAAAGTAAGTCCTAAGCATAGCATGAACACCGCGGGTACACTTAGGTATGTCTTTGAGTTTTGGGAAATAATAATATCTACTTGTAGTAACGAAAAGCGTCCGTTTAAGGGCCTACCATGTTTTTGATTGACGGCCAGTTCAGTGCACTCACTGTCTTCAGAGTAAATAGTGAGGCTGCCTTCAAAGGCGATGGTGTAGTTGTCCTTGTTGGCCTGGCAGGTGAGGATGAGGTCCTGCTCCGCTGGAAGCTCGCAGTCCAGGCTGTCCACGCTAAAGTGAACCCCGTGGGGCTCCTTTACCGGGGAAAACAGCAGCTCTGACTTGCAGATTGACATCGTGTTGATGGAACCGACGGACTCTTCGCCCTGTGTATATAAATTATACTTAGTAAAATAGTATTTGAAACTGCTATAGCGATATGAATGATTTATTGATGCCTAATTTACAAAAACTGCGTCTCTGATTTTCTTAATAAATATTTTTTCGATCTGGATTCCAATAAGAATCTGCGTCAAGAATTTACGTACACGTGTTTCGCAAAACATTGTTTCTGAGAATTCTTGTGTTTTGGTTAAAGTGTTTATCAAACCATGTTATTCTCAATATGGTTCATAACTTGAAAAAATAAACAAGTCTTAGATGATTTAAGGTTGAAATATTACATTACACCACAACAAAATAACTAACAAAATAATCAATATTCAAATAACTCTAATATATCTATTAGCTAATAAAACAATCTACAGAATACGACCAAAGAGCGTTCTAGAAATGCTTCTCGGAAGCTTTCGACACATGAACGGCGTTAGCAAGAACATAAACATTTACGTTGCAAGAGTAATTTTGGATGCGGATGCAACTGCCGTCTAAAATAGTTCAAGCTGTAACTTTTACTTTACGACCGTAGGCTGTTATTCATCAATTATCTATATAGGCTGTTTGTCTTGTCTTTAGATTAATGAAATTAGGTAATTGAGACATGCATTTTAATCTTGATGACATCTTTATGCGATTTTGAGTAGTAACGGCGCTATCTAGTGGAAGCCTACGCCCATTAGAACGATTTATTTCAGCCGTAAATAGGTCATTCTGTGATTAAAATGCTCGATGATATCATACATTTATTTAATTTGATAAGTAGGTGTGCATAAAGTATCCAATGATTACATCAAAAATGATATGAAAAGTATCAATGTTTACATCGGCCACTTTGCTTGTATAAGTGGTTTATATCAATGGACTGTTGTATCAAACCCCAGAGCATTCAGCTGCAGGACATGACAAACAACATGGCGTCGGCGGGCGCGTTATCATCAATTTAATTCCTTTTCCTGCTACAAATGAGGTCACAAACCAAACAGCGACTCATCTAACTACTGAACTACCATGTTGCTACATTCTGTTATGAATTTTATTGGTAGATGCTATCGATTGTCTAATTAGTAATATAAAATGTTGAGGGTAATTAAAGAACAAAATAAAATTGTTAACCAGTAACAGATTATTTAGTATAGATATGTAAATAATGAAAGTAAACAAAACCATTAGTAATGTGGTTAGTGGCAGTGATAATGATGAAGATAATGAAACAAAAGCTTTGATGTATAATAATAAGATTAATAAGAGTGCAATAATAAAATATAGAGTGATATTGCAGAGTGTTTATTGGATAATATTGTAAAAGATTGACTACGAAATTATTGAGGGTTTAATTTATTTCTTTCTATCGAAATATAAGTCGTATTAGTTAAAATATTAACAAAAAAATTGATTACTATTCATGCTATCATATCAAGCTGAAAGAAAAAATTAACCATTTTTCGTGACTCACAGAGTAATATCCATTGTAGGATTCCCAGTCGTACTCCGTCACACCCATTTCGAAATAAATGCTGTCACTGTCCAGCACGTGATCACAGAATAGTCACAAATGTCTCAAGTTAATGTTTTTCACTATCACTAAAAGTTCAGAAAATCCAGTGTTTATGTGACACACGCACAGGTGCGGGCTAGGCCGGTCCGCGTGCCCGGGTCAAACTTGGTTCTAGAGTTGCAAGTAGTTGGCTTCATCGCAAGGAAGTACAGAGTACAACCGTTCCGATGCCCAGGGCGCGACTGGGGCAGCGGGAATACACATTTTAATATTAGCCACCGCCCGCGCTTCTCAAACTTTACACTTTTTTTCACTAACGTGTTATCAGAGCAGAGCTTCGTACGCGACTGTTAATAAAGTAGATCACGCTTTCTGGTTACTGAGGGCGATGAATGCATCATTAGCGTTGATGTTTTATTAGGGTTTAATTAGCATGTTGTGTGTTGGTAAGTTTTTCAAGGTTTTTAGGTCCATCGTGAATAACAGCTTTTGTGTGCCGGTTAGAACTTAGAGCCCTTATTGTGAAATGACGCTGTGTTACGGTGTGTATTATTCAATTTACGACTAGCCGACAGTTTGAGCGTTGCTGGCCTGTAGGATAGACTTCATTGGTAACTCACACATGGCGGCAGTATGACGACCACACAGAAGGACAATTAAATATAGCTCTCGCACACATGCAGGGGGAAACCGACCGTACGATGGGGGAATAACGAGCGTCGTTGGAGATTGACGCAATACAGTGTGAACGGTTACGCACACATTGACAGTAGTCCTATTTTGTCTTAACCGTGTTCAGCGCCCATGATAGTGACTTGTATGGATTTACGAAGCAGTTGTGCGCCATGGGCCTTGGATGCGTTAGTACTGGCGCTGGCGTCCCGTCCCGTGGGACCGATGTACGGTAAGACGCGGTCATTGCGGATGCTAGCCAGCGCTGAAGACTTTCGACCGGGTGTGTATGTGTGTGTGTGTGCTCCTGGGACGCCACTTACAGTTAATTGAGATCGTGGTTGCGTGACAATTTCATTATTACTTTACTTTCTGTGCAGTCTAGCATGTACTCTAACGGACTCTTAAAATTGATCATTTAATAAATGCATATAATTTTACCAATCTCTACAAATATGAACATCAATAGCATCATCTTTCGGGTTACAAACGATGCTACTTAAATGATTTGCCAAATTAAGTATTTGGCACCTAATAGAAACGGATACCTATATAAGTAGATATTTTTGAACAAAGAGATTTGGTTGCTAGTATTTTTAACTAACTATCTTTGGGTATACATACTTATCTTAAAATGGTTTGAAATATACCGCGTAAAGAGACCTTTTTTGGGTTCCATTTTCAATTGTCTGTATGTTATCAAGTACGAAAAATACCTATCAGTATGATACTTAGGGGCTATTGCCTAACGCACTCGCAATCGCAGTCGGCTTCAAAGTGGAACAATTCTTTTCATTTTATATGCAGACAAGCCTTCGATTTTCAAAATGAAAATGATGTTGATTACGAGTGCAGTAGACAATGGGCCTGCTGCTTAACATTTTTACGTTATTTCCAGGTCTGCCGGACTTTAGCGAACAAAATTTGTATACAAATATAAAATTAAGTGTCGAGTCGAGTACATTAAGGCAGGCCAAGGCCTCAGTAATACTTTGGTGGCATGCGGGCAGCGCTGCTACTTGATAACATAATTTATAACGACATGGCATGGGGCCCTAAAACTAAACGGACGGACTAAACTGCCAAGTCATTCATTGAATACAAAACGGACACATTCAAAAATGAGTCAGGGTTGCATTTTAGAAGTAGAAGCTGTTCGTATAAGATTTTTAAAGCAAGAGCAAATTATTTTGGAATGTGTCCGTTTTGTATTCAATGAGCGAAGTATGCTGCGGCAGTCCCAGTTTTGCTTTCATGACATCTTCTGAGAATGATGTTTCATGATTGAGCACCACAGTAACTGTAATCTGCTGGTACTCGACCAGAAAGGGTCACCGCCGTTGCCCTTCAAGTCATCGAGTATTAGTGAACAATATGGAAAAGTACCTACACCTCGGTTTACGTTTAACCAACAACGTTTTATTCTACTCGGCAAAACCATAATATTGCTTTTGACATGTTATCGTATTGTTTTAATTCGGCCGCCACTACTCTGTCAACTATAAAAGTGCTATCATAACGTTGTAATGGAAAAGAGCCCCGGACCGTTTGACGTACCTAATCGTAAATGTAATAATCTAACAAGTCTAAAGGAGAATGGGCAGAATGAACACTGGCCTAAAAACCAATAACAATAAGTTCTACATCATCAGATATCCTTTTTAATTCTACAGCGATTTTGTGTAGCGAGAAACCAATAACAGTGAGAAATATTTAAAACCGATGCCTACATAGACGACGTTAGAATAATAACTTTGAAAAACCGCTGTCTTTGCATAGCGATAACTTTTTTCACACACAGATTTCGAACCATAGTTATAATTTTACAAATTAGAATTACCTATTCGGGGACATATCGCTTGTACTTATTGGTTATTAGGCCAATTAGCCCACCCTCCTTTAAAGTGAACTGTGGGGTTATTATGACTTATCTGTGCAATTCATTTTAGAAAGAAAAGGGCAGAGATGCAACTGCTATAGCTCCGTCCTTAAGCTCACCGTAAAATGAACTGCATAGCCATGTCATAATAACCCCCCAGTTTTTAATTGGACCGATTTTATTATCCTAAAGACTACTGTTGGCCTTTCCCGATTATCTAATATTTATAGGTATATATCGTATCCCGCGTCCTTCACTCAGTCATCAGTGGTTTTGTGGGGGAGCAGCATTCATTGCCTCTTCCGGTACGCGCTTACTACTCAAGAACTTTTCATTCCTTATAGTTATCCATTCTACTTACAATGTGGCTAGCGATATAGAATACGAGTAAAATAGTAATTTCTTGATACATTTTACATTCCGTGTCTGCTTACATTGCGATGCAATTTGACAACAGCATTTTTTTTAAATGGTGTTCCGATAAAAATCAAGCCTATAAGTTTAGAGGTTTGTCTTAAAATCAAACAATATTTTGTTCTATTTTTTCATTGTTATTTACTGACAAAAAATATTGAATATTATCTGTGTTAGCTACTTTGCTACGCCCGCTTTGGTCGGAATGACGTAATTTTGTTGACACCAGCTGTGATGTAGAAAAAAAAAATATGGTGATTAAGCTCTTTAGCCGTTAGCAGACAGACCGAACATATGGTTGAGAGAGGCGATGGCTGAGATACGGGTTATACTTGTGAACGGGTGCTGTTTGTGGGGTCTGGTCTGTTCACGATTGCAAGGACTTGTTGTTCAATTAATTATTCTAGTTATAGCTTTTGACGTAGAGACCTCGGCGTGTTGTTTTCATAGTCATTATTGTTGGTTTCAAGAATTATTATTTATTACTTTATCAACTTATACGAGTAATGTAATTTATTTTCAAGTAATACTTATTATGTTTTTAGTTTGAAAAAAATTACCTTCTGCTGGAGTTTCTTGCGGCGCTTCTTCTCCGCAATGATGGTCTTGTCCAAAGCGCTAGTAGATTCACTCTATATTACCGACGTGTATAAGAGCCCTCATGTGGCCAAAATTAACTGAATATTTTTTTAAAATTTTGATTCCAGTTTTTTTAGCTGAAATATCTTTATGACTTTAAAAATAGTATGCTTTTGAGACAAACATCTACAAGTCAGTTTTTTTTCTGAACTCCTTTTAAAACTGTTCCTGTTTTCAATTGTGGCTGTAACTTGAAGACGACAAAGGAGCTGACGTGTTCTCGAAGTCCTGCGTAGAGGCAGTTTCACGAGCAGACAGAAATGCAATAATGTGCTCAATGTGCTCTTACTTTTAAATGGTTCAGAAAATGAATTACTTAGTCCTATTGAAGTTTAGCTTCAGTGAATAAAGGGGAATGAGAAAGTGAAAAGCATAGTAATATTTTAATACAAACACATATACTTTTATTTAGTCATTGCAGCGTCCGCCAGGACCGCTACCTCATCTTATCAGTAAACCTACCGCCAAGCACCAGTGTTTATATTGTTGTGTTTCGGTGTGGGGATGTGACCACCGGTAAAATTACTTCGCAACGCATTTTCAGTCTAAGGATTGCAATCTTGTTATTGCCTTCGAAATCAATTTTCTATTGGGTCACAGATGGGTGTCAGGTCGTTGCGGATGCCAGATTAATTGTTAATGTTACTGAACGCTAAAATTAACAGGAACTAACTTGTTAACTAATTACAAAACATTTTGAAAAACAATGTTTTGAAGCACGTGGGGGATTTTGCATGGAATAGCAATTTACATTACACTACACGGCGGCCATTACTGTAAAGGACCAATCTAAGGAGCTATCAAATTGTTGAGAATACGAAAACATGTCAAAAACAATAAGATTTTACTGTGTACGTAGAATAGAATGTCGGCCTATGGTTTTACAGAGTTTAACGGAATTTCTCGGATTATTATTAAATATTTTATCTATCTTATGACAGTAAAAACTTCCAAATACCTTCTTGATACAATAAAATAAAAGCTTCAGATGCAATGAGTAAATCTGTCGCCATGTATGATGCAATTTCTTATTCCTGAAGGGTTTCTGAATCGATATACTTATGCACCCAAAATTAGGTATCTCTGTGGCAGACAGGTACCTCGAGTGAAATGATAATTTAAATTTATTGAATTTAAATGGGCCAATGCACTATTATAAGCAGGTAGATCTATTTTCTTATCTTCCCGTTCTACACCGCTAAAAAACATGTCATAGCAAAGGGTGAATTAAAGAGAGTGAAGTCAAAGCTGCGAATACTTTACATTCCAGCTGTGTACAGAGATGCTGAAGGAAAATTGATTCATGCAACACTGCAGAACCCTGTACAACATACTACACCACTCAAGCTTGAATATTATGGCGTTTACTACATCTCCTTATTACGACAGGGTCCCACGGTGGGACATGTAAGTATACGTTTTTGTAAACGTTGTAGTTGTGAATATATGATGACGCGGTGAGTGCGAGATGCATTTACTTATTACCTACGTACCTAAAGCTATTCAATTGAATATTTTAAATAACTACTCGTTCATTAGGTCGGTTCACATCGTTTAAACTGGCTCAATTAGTAATACAGCGACATCTATCGCATCACTATGCAACGTCTTAGTAAAGTCAAACGTAACGTTGCATCTCTACACTACTAGATGGCGCTACTGGTTTGTACTTCATTGTTATTGCGTTTGCGACGAATTTAAAACCCGTTTTTAGATAACAGCAGCTATTAAATTATTGCTATCACTAATCAGTGAAAAATTGAATGTACAAAATGTGCACAACATTTAGTAAAGTGACTATGAGATGATTTAAGCGGTAACGTAAATGAATAGAAAAAGGAATGACTGAGATAAACCATCGAGTTCAAGGCGTGGCGAACCTGAAAGCTACTGTTGGCACTGAGAGAGCTGTCGAATCGGAACTTTTCCATGAGAGAGCTCGAGATGCTCGCAAACATCTCGCCTCGGGGGTTACTCTGCAATACACCACGATATGAACGTCAATGCCCAGAAAATATTTGTTAAAAACTGTAAAACAAACATACGTAAAATATATAAAATGAGAAAAAGTAAAATAAATAATATAAGTTCAAACAAACATGGTTAAAATATTGTTAATGTAAGGTACGAATTTTTGTTATCAAATTCGACCTTGATTGCAGTAACGAGATTCTTGCAAAAAAATTACCGGCAGACTTGGCTAGCAGGTAACTTCATACCGCAGTGAAGTTTTCGCAAGTCTTACCAACGCTTCATAATGTGTCACTGCGGTGTCATATCCTTTACGACATTTTCCTTTTAAAGCCACAAAGTGACACACCCAGGAGATTCATTTATTTACCCACAACCCACAACTTGTAAAAAAACAAGGAGATTCCGTCATGGAATATTCTTACAAAAATCTAGGCATTCTAGAATCTTATTCATCGAAATTCTATTTATTTTTATAAATTCATATCAGCGACATTAGTACCTGTATATTTTATATTTGTCTGTATTAGACCTTCGTATCTAAAAGCGTTTTCTCAAAAAAAAAGATCTCGTAAAACGATATGCCGAGTTTTTTGTATTAAGTTTTTTGTAGTAAGCGATCAACATAGAACGACATCCATATAATATCGATTTCAATAATGACTTTACTCACGTCATGCGTTCGATCATCGTTTATGGTGTCATGTGGGAGGTTGGCAGTCATGAGCAAGGCGTGGATGTCTTCGGTCTTGAAGCTCTCCATGTCGGCTTCGGCCAGGTTCGCATCGAGGTCGCGGGCGATGTCGTTGTACCGCGAGGTGAACTCGAGGCGCGCCGCGAGGTCGCTGATGCCCTTGTAGGAAGCCGACACGGAGGACAGCACCGAGGTGTGATGACAGGAGCTGTCGCGGAATATCGGGCTGGAAACATAATACGCCGGTATTAAACTAGATATTTGATCTTGTTTTTGTTGGGCGCCGTGAGAATCGCTGGTGGGAAGAATGCTGTTTGATTTGGCAATGAGAATTATATTGCTACTGATACATGTTAGGCTGGGTGTCAATCTACAAAATATAGACAATTAGGTACTTATAGTAATGAAGTCACATAACATGACTATTGAATATTATTAAATTATTAGCTCTATTGTCACCCTCAGAGAGGTAATCTCAAAGTTGGTACTTGTAGATGAGTCAATACTCGTACCAGAGATCAATACTACTTTAATAACAATGTTGTAATATACATATTTTTTCGTGCAATAGAGAGTTTACATTCGTATAGATACTTACAATGTGTTACTTAATTAAAATCAAATCAACAACTACAAATTATCCGTGAGAACGAAAAAGTTTGCAAACACAGAAGAGTTTCAAGTTTTATTTGTCGGAATAATAGACGAAACATATGTGATTGTGAAGTTAAAATCTAAAATATCTTTTAAATATATCACAAAAAATATTAATAAGAACTACCTTTTTTTTTTTTTTTTTTTTTTTTTATGTCATAGAGAAGACAAACGAGCACACAGGCCACCTGATGGTAAGTGGAAACTGTGACCCATAGACATTCGCATTCACAGGACTGCGATGCAATCCTAAGACTGCAAATGCGTTGCCAACCCTGAGGACTAAGATGGAATGCCTCTATGCTAGTCATTTCACCGGCTGTCTTATCCCCAAACCGGAACACAACAATGCGAACACTGCTGTTTGGCGGTAGGTTAATGGATAAGATGGTGGTAGCGATCCGGACGGGCCCTGCACAAGGTCCTACCACCCGCAAAACCTAGTTCTTTAATCAGTATTTTCACAGTCCATTATTTATTGATAATTGAAGAATACAACCCTTGATCTTGAAATCCCGTAGGTACCTATTTGTGTCATACGATACGATGTAATACGAATACCTTGGAATTTGCGGGATTAAACAGAAACAATACCAAATTATTCGTAGCGTATGAAGTGCCATATTACTGTCACTATCAGCGCTAAAATCAGGCCATATCAGGATATACTACGGTCAATACATTTTTGGTCATCTCATTGAATGCTGAAAATATCCCAAGTTGTAAATAAAACCTAAAGTAATTAGTAAATAAATTAGATTGCAACCCATAGGAATTTATTTATGATCGTATCTGGGGCGCATACTGCCTGGCCACACCTACGTTATTTACGACTGGCTGAACCTACGGGTTCGTGTACCTCAAATTGGGGTCCGCAAGTGCCAAGAGTTTTAGACACACGTAGTGATCGTCGTTGTTATGGTATGATCATAATCACGTACCTACAAATGCTAGAGCGATATGGCCTGTTATTTAAATGAAGCATTCCAACGTACACCCTCCGTCTACATTCTAGTGCTCTGTGTAATTTGCGAATGCTAGCGAGGACGGCGTTATATCACCTCATATTGTATCTATATATTTATTAAATAGAGCTACCTTCATACCATATCACATAGGTGAACCTTTTACGTAGAACTAGAGGACGCCCGTAACTTCGTGCGCGTAGAATAAGTTTCTCTCTCTTCCCCCTAATTGAACCCCTTAGAGGATGAATTGCCATAATCCATTCTTGGTGCTCATTTACATCATGAAAGGAACCCCTGGACCAATTTCAAGTTTCTAGGAACAGTAGTTTCGACTTTGCGTTGATATATATTTAAGTCAGTGAGTCAGGTTTTCCATCTAAATAACTATATAGATTTGCGAAAAATAACAACCAGTCATCAGTGTTGTTTATCATTTCGTTCATTATAGCTAAAACGAAACGATGTGGTGAGTAAAATGGAATAAAATCGTTAAGCGCGCCTGCGAATGGTCCAATCTTAACCTAATGGGCAGGGGATGGTGATTACATTTTATGTGAAGACGTCAATAAAATTAGTTATAAAATTTGCGGTTGACATCAGACAGAGTAACGGGAAAAGTACTGACATTATATTACGTTATTTTTAATCCAACAAAGGGCAAGTCAAATAATAATATGTGATAATGATGCTTTTGATGAACTGTTTCTCAAGTTATAAATCTATGGATTGAACCAATTTGTATAAGATTTGTATCAAGAGCGATATAAAAACAAGGGAGTGAATACTGAGATGACGGCTGATAGAGAAAGACGTGTTGCGCCGACCACAAATGCTTGGGATTCTGGGATCATAGTCAAAACGAATCAAACGCGACGGCACGGTGTATCAAAAATCGTATTCAAAGTATCGGAGAGCTCTTTTTCCAGTAAGGAAATACAGCTGCGATTGCTGTCCTAATAACACACGCTTTTTAGTATTCTGTAGTCTAGTTTCGCTATGTCCGTCTGTCCGCAGCTTAGCTTAGCTACATATTAGTCACGCCCACAAAGTGGTAAAATTAAATGTTGAAAATAAATTTAGGTAATGTAGGTATCTCCCCTACACGTAACGTGGGTGGGGATATTTTTTTTTCTCTAACTACTTACCCCACGATGTGGGATGTCGTTGGATAGGTTTTTTAAAAATTATGACAAGGTTGTAAAACAATTTTTCGGTTAAGGGCTCCGTTTTTGAAATCTTATGATTTAAAGTGCAAATTTTTGAGTCAAGCGTCAACAGCCACAACTACAAATACTAAAAATCTAAAAAAATATCTCAAATGTAACGAATTTCAAAGAAAAACTTTGACAACTAAGAAGACTTTATTGGATCCTGAGATACATGCGATTAAAGTCTTTATACCTACTAAAATCACCTACTCGTAAGGCAGCACCAAATAACTTTAAATAGAGAATTACTCTACTTCTCTATCTACTTGTTGTTTTATGATGTTTTTTTGGCCCTGGACCGGGTCTTTTTTATCTTCTCTAGCGTTAAAATACTTACTTGTAGTCAAGGAACCACAGGTAGCCCGAGTTGTCGCAGTGCGCGTCGAGGCCGTCGGCCGAGTGCTGGCTGCCGGCGAGGCTGGTGTTGGAGTTGCAGTCCTCGTCGACGCCGGGGCTCGCCGCCTTCAGGCCCAGCCGTGGCGGTGGCCCTGGAACGTTGGTGACGTTAGGACACCGTTATACAGGGATGAGAGTTAGGCGGGATGCCTATCCAAACTATTTACCAGCCTTTTAAGGTGGTAAATAGTTAAAAATTGCAGGCCAATTAAGGTAATTTCAATAGCAATGAAATAGTTTTCAAATTAAAATGAAAGGAACGTTATTTAATACATATCATCGGTCACCACCTATAAGTCACTGTAGTCGACCATCCGTATCAACTGTAATGAAATTCGCAGAAAGATCTTAGATAAAGTAGAGACTTCTTCGAAAACAATAGGTTATAATAATCATTATTATGCTTACAAAGCTTAAGGAAGTCACCAGTGAGTGACTAACCGGACGGCTGACTCCAAATATTATGTGAGAAAGTCAAGCAGGAATTCAAAATAAAGTTGACATTTATACTTTAAAGTGGTAAGTAAGATAGGTACGTGTTTCGTTATCCTCAGCGTAACCTAACCTAACCTAACCGTAACCTAAACTATGTAGATTTCACTTGGCTTACTAAATAAATTATTAAGTATCTAGTCAACTAAGGCATGTGTATGTTTTTTTTCTCCCGTTCGCTTTAGAAGAAGTGACTGACAAGTATAGACATGACTTAAATTGCAAAGTGTTTTTTTCCTGTTGCCTATAAATGTTGTGAAATATCATCCAACATAGAAGAATAGAAACATGCAACGGCAAAAACCAGTTCGATAGAGGTATCGGTTATAATTCACGAAGTGTCCCATGGCGCCACATTACTCCGTCACGAGCATTGTATTGTAATACGGGCTGTGTCTGTGGGCAGCTCGTGGATCCGAGCGTGGGCGCACTGGACAACTTGCCTTCTAGGGAATGTTGCTATCGCGGAGAAGCTATAAGGAAAAGGGATATTTTTAGCACCAGGCACAGGGAACCAGCTACAAGTATGCCATTCCAGATTCGTAGAATGTGGCTTGAGGAAAGAGCCATTCTCGGAGAACAAACCGTTTCTTGTGCGTATAAAAAGTACGTTTCCCAACAGTTCTTTCAATATCGACGCCTACACTAATACCTATACAAGCAATTGATAAATGTTAATAAATTCTTGCTTGGTCAATCTTAACAAGGCAAGTATGTTTGTTAATCGTAAAGAACATATAACGTATTGAGATTGATCATACTTTGACATGGATAAATCGAGTAGATTTACGGTCAATAACCGTCACATGTCGAGTATACATAGGATGGTCGCTGATCCAAGTACAGAGGCCGGTTTAAACGAAGCATGACGCAAGGACTACTGACTCATCTGTGATTAGGTACTCGATTACCATCAGCGCTAGAGTGGCTCCGTCTGCCCAAAGAGTTTAAAGTCGATAGACTTTGTAAAGCAAACCAATAGCAATTTATGATTCACAACTATATTTGCATTTGATGTTTACCATAACAACGAGATTGATAGATGATCGAAGTTTCCTACACGACTGTCGGCGTCTAAATGTGAATGTTTGGCCGAAATATTCTCGAACATAAATTTAGTAAACAGCGTATAAAAGTAACCGTAAATTGTCAATTCGAATGTAAAATATGCGGTTAAATGCAGCGGGGACTTGTCTCGCGAGCGCCGAGACGGCCCCGTGGGCGGACGCGTTGCATTACTTCATTTCTTCAATTTGTAAGCGCGGCATAAAATCTTGGTGCAGCTTCCAACCCAGGCGTTAAAACGCCGTCAGGCGTATAACTGGTTAGGAATAACAAGCATGATTATTTAAAAAAACCTATGTCGTGAGAATTTTACGATGATAGAAATATTGCCACTAAAAATATAAAATTTGCATCGCGTAAATAACTAATCCAAGGACTGTGTAGGTGCTGAACAGGATATTGGCACAGACTTTGTTTATAAGGCATAGCACGATAAATTTCTAATTCCGATAAAGTAAACGTATGACGCGGCGGAGTTTTTTTTTCATTTTAAACAATATGCTAGCACCCTTAATTAGGGCATATTATTTAACCGTAAGATAAACAAACTCAACGTTTCGTGGAACGCGTCGAAAAAGCTTTCTAAATTGCTCATCCGTGTTTTGATAACACCTCTAATCAATGGCATGGAGCCAACGACTTGTTGGAAAACTAATACCGCTTGCTTTATTATCCGAAACTGCCCGTTTGGCTTTCTAGGCAATTAGGGCTCGACATTTCGAAAAATAAAACGCGCTAATGCAAGCTTTAACCGTGTTCCCGTGTTTATTAAAGACATTGCTATTCGTGTCGCGGTTATCCGTGTCGTGTGTCAGTGTCTCTATTTTGTCTTGCTCGGCCGGAGGCAAGTCATTTTTCAAAAGGAATTAAGCCGTGTGGCTTAGTCCTTAAATAATAAAGCGGATGTCACGCTCGATAAGCTTATAATAAGTGCAGCGAATCGTGTCTAGATTGAAATAAACCATTGGATATAAACTAGTTTTTTGTTTCCTAGATTATTGTTTCCTTTTTGCAAAGTCCACGAACAATGAGAAGTGCCCGTGAGATCGCGCGCCGCCCGGCTAAATTGGCCGTGATGCAAAATGGAGGTCGGGTGGGCATTGCGGCACTCAGAACCACTGCTGTTAATTCAACCGTTTCATACCAGTTCCAGTAATTAAAATGACCACAGTCCTACTCTGTTGGTTTTAAAGTTTGTTCAGCTAGTTCATGACAACTAGTCGGTATAAACAATCTGTAATTATCTTGAACTTGAAAAATAAGTAAGATATGAGTTGATTTACGCGAACAACTTTCCGGAACGTAATTGGCAGTAAAAATAATTGAGGGTAAATATCCAAAATGTTGACCGTGATATTCGAGACACCGGTCAACAACTGGTTCACGGTTACTCGGGCAACACGCGGAAGTAATATCGAGTTCAAAGTACAGCTTAATGAAAATGTCTCCAATCCCATATAAAAAGAACTTGTTCGTAAATAACTTTGACGTAAGTATGTCGTCACAAAGAGAAGAAAACAAAAGCACCAACACACTGAGGCAATAAGAAAGAGCAAAAAACATCTAATCACATAAATACTTTCAAGGTTGCGTGGCTCATATATCGGGTTGTTTATTCTGTGGTAAAGTAAAATGAGAACAAAATGTAATACAAGTATCCTCAGCAAGTTGATCCTGAGAATGGTAACGCAGTGCAACCTTTCACCTCCCGTCGACGCTGACTCGCCTTGCCTTGTAGGGCGGCGGCGCCGGTGGACCACCGACACACTCGAGAAATGCTGTCCGTACAAAACTGGGAGCACGTTCCGAGAAACTATCGAAGAACTTGTTGTTTATTTATCTGTGAGCGCGGACGCCCGTATGATAAGGACCGAGGATTATATTTTTTACTAGATCAAAAACCTAAATAAACAACATGAAATACCTATGGTGGCGCGTTGACATGCTTTAATGTTGAAAATCATTTGGGAGTTGGGGTCTTCAACACCTTTATACTCGTAAGCTTCGTATACACAATACATTTAAGGTTTAACTGGAATAATCAAAATAAAAAAATCTCAATTTCTTTTAGCTACTTAGTTGGTGACCATGTTTTTGAATGTGTTTTCTTAATCTGCTTATGTTTTTACGGCGCATTCATCTATCAGGCTTTAAAGAGCTTTATCGAAATGGAATGTCGTTAAAAATGTGTCAGAGGAAAATTGTGGAATGTTATAAAATAGCTACAAAAAGTACCTGCTATAAGAACAGTAAATGGACTGCTGAGAACCCAAAACTTAGAATGGTCAAGAGGCTTCAAGGCTTTTAACGTTTGAATGGATAAGTACAATGAGTATTCCCATAAGAAATAATGCAAACAACTACGCATAACATTACAGTTATTCTCGTAGGTAGTTGTTTATGACTCGCAGGAAAATAACGATCAGTAGCATATGTAAAAATACATTGAGGATTATTTTAAACGGAGTTAGTGAGTCATTAGAAAAACAAAGTGCGGGACGAAAGAGGCGACAATAAAAACATAACATGAGAGCAGGCGCCGGGTAATTTCGCCGGGAGAGACTTGGGTTTGCAAAATGGAAGAAAACTTGTAACATAAATAGTCTTACTGCGAGAGTATGACCAATTCTCTAATTTTACAACGGTTACTAAGCATTAAGGGCGAAAATAACGCGGTTTCACACGCAAAAAGTAGGGCTAGACTAAATGAAGACTCATGTCGGACAAAATAGAACTCCTAAAAATGCATTCAATTCATAAAAGCTATTTTAACCAAGGAAACTAACACATTTGTATTTACAGAAGTTCCTTAGCTACCGAAATTCTATCGTTTGTCAAGCTTATACATAATACACGAATTTAAGTCTAACATTGTTCCTTCCGCTCGTGCTGATTCATGACGGATTTAATTTATATAATTTTAATACCTACATGCAAAACTAGGATTGGCCACGAATACGGGGAAATAGTTCAGAGCAAAGATAACGTAATCAAGAAACAGGGCCAACAACTTTTGTGACTGCGTGGACCCTTATGCCAATTGCAAACATTTTCATGTTTTAAAGAATATTAATGGGGTAGTTAGTGGTATTTTTTAAGCTACCTACTCTGACTAATGTATAAATAATTGGTTTCACATTTACGAAAACCTATAGACCCATCCCTTCTTTGATTCAATATAGGTCGTAGGTCCCTAGATTTGGATCAAAATTAAAAAACTAACCTTAACCTTAGCTAGCCCAATGTAAATTACTAGAAATACTCGTAGTTCTAGGAACAACTCTACTACTGAAAGAAACTTACGATAGGGAGAATTAACGTATTTAGGTATACCTACTTAGATTAAACGAGAGATTTCCGAACTTGTACAGACTAATATCGGAGTAAGTCTTATTCATTCCAGTTTGGTAAAATCGATGGTTAGTGCAGTAAGTATCATTAAACTTGAATTATGATATGACATAGATATAAGCAAAGGTTACCGATTTGACATTTGGAATATACAAATGAACAGTTAACAGATGACATGTGGAATTTGAATCTATTACCGAGAGCTGAACAGAGACAACTAAATGAAAAGCTGGATTCAGGTTTTCCAATTAGTAGGTAGCAAAGTTTCAGCGCGTCATTTCCTGAGCCCGTTTAAACTAGCTCCTTTTACACTTGAAATATCATTGGATATAGGAATTTAAATGTTTATTATGAGAACGGATGTTTGTTTCGTTCTATTGACACCTGCGATACTCGACAAACACGTGGGTCGTTATTGATGTTATAGTTTCATGATTGCAAGAGCTCGGTAGCGCAATGTGCATATGACAATGACTTACTTCTATTCTCGCATAATACAATAGTACCTGGATGACCGACCTTTGCTCGGTTTTTTTTTGGTTGGTAAGTTTTCTTAAAATAGCTAGCTCAATCGAATTATCTCTTCCGAAACCCCTGCATACTAAATTTCATGAAAATCGTTGGAGCCGTATCCGAGATTCAGATTATATGTATATACAAGAATTGCTCGTTGAAAGGTATAAGATTTGTAAAACTGAATCATTATCATTAATAACCAGGCTAAGGTAAGGCCAATGAAAAGATAAACGCCGTCCTTTACTGTCACATCGTTATTGTCTACGTTTTTTTTATTGCACGCAATTTTGTTTACATTTACTACCTTGGCTCACTTCATTAATATAAACCTTAATCAAGTTAAGAACAAAAAAACATAAGTTTATGTTGAGACGCGCCATTGTTGACTTGACAAAACTTAATAGATTTCCAAAGTAATTTATTTCAGTATAACACAATATTATTTTGTCTTTGTCGCGGCGGAAACATCAGGGCCTTGGGGTTCGGAAACGAAGGAGTCATCGTTAGTGGGACAGAGGGTCTTCATTCTGGGTCGTGGCTGATTCAGCAGGTCTCCATTGCAATCCAGCAGGGCAATTCAGCCGGTGTAATGCATGGGAACGTTTGAGCCGGCCACTATACAGGGTTGGGAGTAATTAGGATAAGTCTGAGTAGTCAAATTTGTTTTGTTAGTGTTAAGAGAATTTGACGAAGGCTATTGCCGATGATCATTCCTATGTAAATCGTCTTCGTCGAACTTAATATTTTTTCCATTGAACAGACTCAAAAATAGCTACAAAATAATAATTATGCTTCTTTGTCAGCACTTACCAAATTTACCAATTAATAAGGAGGTTTATTAATCTACTTATATAAAAAAAACTAAAAAAGATCCACATTTGCAAACCAGAAGACGTCACACTACCCTGATTTATGGCCCGACTGTGGTTAATGTTCTAAGACGGGGTCGTTGTAATTAACTTAGGTATAGTAATTTAAAAAAACACGTTGCCCATAAAAAAACAACAACAATCTCAAGTAAGTATAAAGGTTTAATTGTATAAATTATGTCAATAGCCCATAAAATAGGTAAACGTTATGTCAGAGACGATTGAACTTCATAATTAGGTAAGTACTTAGTGGAAAAATATTTGCTTAATACCTTCAACATAACTATCACGAAATTAGAATAAACTAACCCTTAGAGTTTTAGAAATACAAAAGGTGAAAATTACACTCTTTAGGTAAATTCCGACCAACACTACCGCCCACTTAGGTGTCGTCGAAAATCAGTCAGGAATACCCTACCTAGCACACCCCAAAACATTACCCACGTCCTTGGGCAGTCAGGTATAATACTACTAATTACTCATGAGTTCTTCAAGCTAGAAACTTCGAACAATGTAGCAGTTATACAAACAATCGTAAGGCATGTAGAGTAGATGCCTACAGATGTATCCTGATGACGTGACGCAAGTTGATGGAAAGGTCACGCGGCGGCAGCCATTTATATGCTCCTCAAAATACCAGCTCCCCTTTTGACATTTAAATAAGTCTGCTTCCATATCCTTTGTGTTGCAAAATCTTTTCAATAATTGTAAGGGAGTGTATGGGTGTTGAGTTATATCGTACTGTCGAAACCATTAGTCATTTAAGGAGTTGTAATTGTTTAAAAATATTAACTGTTGCGTAATTTGTAATGTGGGCTTCGGTAATAGCGTTAGCAGATATGTTCGTACACCCACAGAGGTGACCGAAACAACAAGCGCTGAAAATGTTTCATGTTTTATCCCGCTAATTGGTTCTGTTTGTGTAATTAGAATAATAATGAGTAAGTCTGTTATCTGAATGAGAATGTAAAAACGTTGTAAATTTTGCGAAAAAAATAATTTGTGTTCATTCTTTTGTACGCAGTTAATTAATTTGACATTTAAACATTACAGCAAAATAATAAACAGTCTGAATTAATAAAATGGATTGTATGGATGGTTACATTTTACTCAGTTTGATACTCTAAGTGTATTTTTTTATACTTTTAAATACGTATGAGCTAATAAATACTTTAGATCACCTTTGAGTTATCCGTAATACGCAGTTATTCGTCGATAGTTTGGCTAAGTTTGGGTTCAGCACAAACTACATAGTGACCACAATATGGGATAAAAGAGTACGTTCGGTTCTTATTATTAAATCTCAAACCCCGCATACTTACCGATACATTATACATGTTTATTTATTTAAATGAAATACTCAACAGGATAATGTTGATATTGTTACTAAGCATACTCTAAACGCATACAAAGTTGTACATGAAATTAATCATTATAAAGAAGCCCGCACACAAGGCGCATCCACACGTAATCGTGCCCCACCTTCGTTAGAATACAATACCCCTATCGGATTGAACCCATTGTGAGCGACGCCGCAACACCCTATATGCCCGTCTCTTGGTCATACTCGTAATGACATTCACATTCTATTGTTTTCACTCGCATGCTTTTAACGTTGTTTTTTTCTAATTTTGCTGTCGCACTTAAGAGCCATTAAAACTATACAACTGGTACACTTATACGAGTACTTGAATATGGTATGGATTAACTGTCTGTGGACGAATAGCAGTACCTGTTAGATACCCTAAAGTAGGCATATAAAGGTTTTTATTTCGAGAACTCATCTATACATTGTTATACATTTTGGCTGACACCGTAGTACCTAACTTTATTTATCTAAGTAGTTCTTTCAAATTTACTTTGAAACATTAATAAAAATAAGTACTTACCATTTTTTATGCTCGAAACTGGGAAATTTAATTTAAAGCAAGGAGCGCCCAACCAGCCAATATAGTAATGTTGAGCTCATTAAAAATATCAACGACGCGGAAAATCTTTAGAATTCTTTCTGGCGAATCAAACCGACGTAAAGTGGCTGTTTTTGAGCGATTCTTCGATTTTATATAAAGAAAAATACAGTGTTTTTAGGTTACCCACTTAATTAAAGTAAAATCTTAGTTGAACGAGTAAAAAATGTTTTCAAAGTTTGCATTATTCAAAAACAAAGTTTATAATTACAACTTATTTGTTAACTCGATCCACCTTGAGTCGGACACTTGAATGACCTAGCTCACCCACTAACCTCGGCAACTTAGAACCGCACCGCTCTAAATTAGTAAAATACAATAAAACCCAGGTTTAAACTTAGCAAATTAAATTCGCAACTAATTTAAACTGTCAGAAGTTTAAAATAGAATTGTCATTCCCATTTAAATCAATAATTAATCTTTATAATAACGTCAGTTAACTTGTCGGATTTGTAGCGATTGTAACATGGGAATGGGTGACATTTCGACGTAACGTTTTTATGACGAGTGACGGTTGAATTATGGTTTGGAAATAAGCGCGGTGAGTTATGGTAGTGTGGCCGGCATTCCTAAAATATAGTTATTATTAGTTGTAAATCTTACTAATCCTATTTTTTGACCGTACCATTGCGGGTCACGGCAACCACTGGAATAAGTAAATATATGAGGCAGATTTATTATACATATAAAAGAACTGTTTTTTTTTTGGCGAAACGAGTGACATTAAACAATCGTATGAGATCATTATTATCGGGTACAAGCAAAGCATACCAATTGAATTAATCCTTTAAATTACTAAAAAGCGGTGTTCCATTCAACAAATGGTAGTTTTCCATACGCCACAATCTAGACATTCTAGACTGAAACCCGGCACTTCTGATTAAAAAGTCGGAGCGTATTGTTCCCCAGTCGAATGCTCGACATCCGAGTGCTCCACGGAACAGTCTCGACGTTTTAGTTGCAGTGTTTGCTCACTGCGCGGTACAGCTGCAGTTGAAACAAATGGCGGCGTGCATACGCCCAAGTGACTCACGATGCCCGGCTACCCATTTAGATTTGAAGCCTATTTATCAATAGTTTTACTATAACGGGCTGTATAGTTTTACGATGACGGCTGGTTTCTCAACATGGTAAGATTTTGGCAACGATACAATCTACGGTTTAGAATAAGCGTCACAAATTGTGGCTCCTGGTAATTCGTTCAATAAGACGTTATAAATGACTATTGTGACATTAAAATTAGCATACTGAACAATTGCATAGCGCTCTAACCAGCTGTTGGCCAATTAGTAAAATATTTACTGCGCCTTGTATTGTCACAGCAACAGTAGTGAATAAGGTAGTCGGTGTACGTATAGTAAACAATGCAACGAAATTGCGGCGCCGGCGCCGTCGCTGCCGTCCTTGACTTGGCGCTGACATGGCGCCAGCGTTATTCCCCACCGCCAGCGTTATTCCCCACCGATAGGGTTGGCATAGATATACGTTTTATAATACGACTCAGTAATAAAACAAGTAAGATTGTAATTTTCCAACATTAAAAAACGAATCTCGTGTTATAACTCAAAGAACCAATCACGGGCAATTGTTATAATAAAACATGGCGGTGCTGATCGATCAAATAAAACACTGCTTAGTCATTGATAACCTGGCAAATACAGTAAATCAAAAACAGTAAAAGCC
The DNA here is from genome assembly GCA_963966035.1 of Acleris laterana. Lineage (NCBI taxonomy): Eukaryota > Metazoa > Arthropoda > Insecta > Lepidoptera > Tortricidae > Acleris > Acleris laterana. The sequence continues at coordinate 11,226,210 of OZ014448.1, read as the reverse complement.
TGTAAAAAATATGATAAGAAGACAATTAACGTACATTCAAGGAAATTGATTCTTAGATTACTTTGGACTATGTCATAGTGACAATATAAATAAAATCATAATAAAGTCTCTTAAACAACACTGACCAAAGGACGTAAATCAGGGCCGTATACGTAAGTACCTACGCATTAGGGAAGTTGGAATATCCTTATGATTGCGTGAGTCACGAATAATTTAATACGTTAGCTTTTGTCTTCGGCTGACTTATGCTGGTTAAACACGTCAAATCGAATTAAAGGAACAGCCTACTCTCAGATCAGATGAAAAGCATTTCATTATTTAACAACCCAAAAGCAACCCTAATCAGTTGATGAAACGAATTAAGCGTTACTACAACACCCACCAGTAATTTATTGTTACCAAATCCGTGGAAAAAAGGTTCCTTAACTAACTGATTGATTGCCCATTAAAGGTGTCGTTAAACTAAATTTACTAGCACAGCAAAGTATTTTTGTTGCAGACGTGTTTGTGTCAAGAGACTGTTATGGGAGTCCCGCTAGAGAACGGTCCGGTGGTAATGAACAAATTCAATAACCACCATTGGTAAAATAAAACAAGTCGGTTGCGACGAGTGATGGGTAAGCGGCAAACGCAGTGACCACAACGTCCACAACACCTTGACGTTAGCCACAAGAACCGCGTCGACTTTCTAAATCTCAACGCACCACTAGACCACTCACACGCTAAATCAATTTCAAATAGCGGACGCTTTAAGGAAGCTAGTAAAACGTACGATGAAGCATTATTCGTCATAAATGCTCTTATTCATACGTAATAGAGGATTTCCGCAACGTAGCTTACTCGTCTTGATGCAATATGATTGCTTCTTGCGATCCAAGACGGGACGGCCATTTGAACACTTGGGTTTAATGGCTATCTTAGTCTGAGTGCAAAAACATAAAATTGGAAACTAACATTGTCCCTCATAATGTACAACGACCAAGTAAGTCGTCTGTAACCATAAGATTGATATTTGCCCGTGTCAAAACCACAAGGTCAAATACAAATTACAGTAAACTCGAATTGACAAATACTTCTCTTTTAATTCGAGTTTAATGACATTTTCATTTCATAAGAATTTGGGTCTAATTTTAAAGACCACTTATTTGGGCAATTGTACACTCTTGAAAGAATTTTAATTTTATTTGTCACGCAGATAGGTATTTCGGTCGTGTGGTTTCGTCGCTTCTCTTCTTAATCAACATTGCAATGCAAAGGTTTAAACTTTAAAGAGTTTATGTTGGCAGCGACGCGACGCCAGATAAGAATTAAATTGGTTATGGAATGTCGCGTCGATATTGCGATTATTGCGTGAATGTGCATTTGGGATTACATAACGCAGTGCGAGTAAAAATATATCCAATAGTTGTAGAAGTAAATTTCCCGCCGTGGGAGGTGATTGGGGCGTATTAATAGAACGATCGGCATCCAAGCCGGCCGGCGTGGACAATGGATTCCATTCCAGACGAGATTCGATCCATATGGATGAGAAAGGGCTCGAGTCAAATACTTTTGTCATTTATTCTGTGTTTCTCCAAACTTTCCTAGTTTTACTGAAGAATATGTTACGACTTACGAAAGCATACTGATATTGATGTTTTCTAAACACAGAATATCCATTATGATTATCGCTTTGCTACTTTCTATTTTATAGTCATGCGTGCATGTGCATCGACGTTAAATGTCGTTCAAAAGAACAATTTCGTTGTAAATCTCTAAAACCACACATATGCTAAAAAATACGGCATAATAATGACAAAGTAGCGTCACTATCGGTTCCGTCTGTCTTGTTTCACCCCTATTTAAAGGTATTGTTTTGATCACATTCAGTGCTCTAATTTCCTTACAAAATGGACCCAATATCGAATGCGAAGCACTAAGTATGTTATCTCAGTACTACTTAGATAGACTCAGCGTAACGTAAGGCTAGTCTGTATTTCTGAACATTATGCTAATGCAACGGTATCGAGCTCCGCGTTATCTGCCGTGGCGCCTGCAAAGGCATCATTACGTTCCATGACAAGCCCGGCTTTGCAGCTTGCAAGAAATGAGGTGTGAACGGGACGTTGGATAACCTGACAAGCAGAGAATTTATAAGCTGTGAACCTGAGATTAGATAGGCTCTTTAAGGTACCAAGAGTTATGAAGTTTTATGTTGGTTGGTAGCAACAACCTTTTTAAAAGCTAATGTCATGTTTGCCACATTAGCTATTTCATTAGCATTATTACTTTTATTTACTCACATTATAAGAATTTACCCTCCTATATTTTCGTCAATTTTAAGGTGTATACAAAATCCGGAAATTTACCAACAATATCCCAGTGTCAGCTGCTAAAGTCAATAGCTTGCTCGTCAAATCCGATCAAACAAAATATTCGATAAACAGGAACAAAAAGCAATTTATTCCGTAAATGTTACAAGACGTTACTATCTTTAAGCGGTAATTGTATTAAGGATCGAGACAGTGGTAATCAGATATAAACCCACGGTCCAGCTAGGCGCTATCGCAAACGTTGTTCGCTAATTTACAGTCAGTAGAGGAACGTCATAAATTCCGCTGGAGCTAAAATGAGATCACAGGAATTCCAGTCTAGCCTTGAACTACGGGCTGAGCTTAAGTTTCATAGATATTATGACATGCTAGAGCGCTTTTGTGTCCACATTCCAGGTAACTAATTACTCTTGAAGTAATTTAATCTTCGAGAAGTTTCGAGCTCATATTTACTTTCGATGATCTTCTATACTTGTTAAAGTTATTTCGTTATGAAATTCGGTAACTCCTTTACGTGATTAAGTCTTTGATGCTTGAGCATGTCCGTGGTTTGCGGTTTAGGAACTCGATCAGATTAATTGACTTTACGTAACGTGTAATTTGGAGTTTGATTCTATTTATTACTGCGAAGGCAATCTTTTTGCTGGAGTTAAGCTAGTTTAACTAAAGAACCTACCTATTACAGGTGTTATAAAATGTTTAAGTTTTTCCACGGATAAAAGATTAAGTGGCAATTTTAGTAACCAATTTACTAAAATGTTTTCTGTTCCATTTATAAGAGCCTTCACCGAATAATGGTTGTTCTAATTTAATTAAGTTTTACGAGTAAAATTTTTGAACACTAATAAATTGAAGTAATGACTATGGAAGATTGATGGAAATTTAATTTAGGGTTTTCCAATTTAACGATAACTAAGTTAACGGTAAAAGAGGGTAGAGAACATATTTACAGTCTTACTCTATAAGATTACTTGTGCGTTGTTGTATTGTGTAGACGACTATCTACTCAATACAAAGAAATTTAAACTTTAATTGACGAAGTGGTTTCAAAGCACTGTGAAAGTAACACTTACGCCATGGCAACATAAAGTTCAAAATAATAGTCATGATGTCTGTGAGACGTATACCACATCAGTTAAAGGTTAAAGGATTACGGTTGTTTACATTTGGCATATTTTGTAGATATAAGACTATGTTTACCGATGATCATGGCGCATACTGCGTTCATTTATCCGAATCACAAAATGTTACCTTTATTTACTACCCTTGCTTGGGCTAAACAATGCGTTTTTAAACCGATCGGTGAAAGTCAGGGAACAAATGCTTTTGCTCTTATACTCGTAGTAACAATAATACAAGTGGCCATTCTTTTTCACAATACCCTTCTAAACTCGTCTTAACCTACGCCATCATCGATCGCGTGAAATTGTGGGTTATGGCTATCATCTCGCTTAAGGGACGATATTACTTCGTCTTGTTTAGTCATAATCTACTGTAGGTGTTTTTGAAGTAAACCTCGCCGGAACGAGATCTTTCGACGCACTTCAACTTGTAGCAAGTCACGTAAGTATGAGCCGATTTATGGCACGCATTAAAAATCGCCTCGAACGTATATTATATTCAATAAAATGGTGTAATTACCTTCATACTTCCCCGACGAACACCGATGGAAGTGCATTTTGAATTCCTTAAGTGGTCTTTCCGCGTACTATAATTACCATGCATGGTAAAATAATATTTTTTACTCTTGGAAACGAATGTATCTTATTATTAAGCGTAATTTTAATCTAACCCTAGAGCATGTGGGCGAACCAGAGCCGACGTATCTTGTTTATCCCACTCGTTCTCCCAGTCTGCGATGCGACAAAGTTATAAAATCACATGGAGCGAGTTAAAACATTACTAAAAACGTGCAAGCAGACTGTTTCCACAAGTAAAAACAGACACTGTTAACTATAAGTATTGTCAAAATATTGATAGTTTTAGAAAGAAAACAAAAAAGGACTCTGCATACAATCGAACTATGAATAGGATACCAACTTTTGAACGATTAACATAAATAAAATAAAATGTCTTGTATAGGGCGTTATTGAGAACAATAAAGGAATTGAAACGAATTATAATTCCGTACATATAACTGAAATAAATTAAATCTAGCCACTGATAATGACGATAAAAGTAAATACGTTTTAACACGTAATTTTGAACGCTAATCATTCTCATCGCTATGCGTTATTGCAATCCCCATAAGGTTACGGCTGCATCGTCACACGACCAAAATTACGATTCAGAACGATATCGCAACCAGATACCGCGCTCCAATTTCAACAGTTTCACTCTAAATATTTCATAGAAAGACAGCCACGGCAGCTGCACAATAATTATTATACTCCATAAACCGCGTACGCAATGCGGGGTAATCTTCCAGTTTCAAAATGATGAGTCCGTTATAAAACGTGACGTTACATAAAAACGCCTATTCTTGAGTAACGCACATATTTATTGTATTTTTGAGATGTGGTTTGGTAAAGGAAATGAAAACCGAACACACTAGTCATAATATTTCAAAAGTTGAAAATAGGCTCGGAGAAATTGCAGAGAGTCACAAGTCACAACCATGTGCCCGTAATTGAAAAGCAAAGTAAGTACACGAAATACAGTCATAATTCATAATCAGTGAAGATATTGAAAATTAAAAGAACGTCAGAAAATAAATGCATGCTTTCCGTTTTCATTCATGGTTCTTCATACTGAGTTTTTTTTATCAAATACGTGCTACTGTGGTGTTAATTCTAGTGAGTCCTCGTGATAAATAAATCGTCACGAGGTGTCTCGACGTTATAATTGCAGTAATCGTATATCGTTCGTGTTCTCTATGCCAACAACGTACGGTAATTAAGCTCACAATTATAATAATGAACACGAAACAAAGCGATTTTTTTTTGTTATTCACTGCAAATCCTTTTACCTACATTTCCAGAAATTAAGGCTCGAGTGTATGATACTTACTTCTCTTCCTTATAAATACTTACATATCTTTATCACATTTCTTACTAAACTTCAAATGGGCACTTACCTGAAAGCAAAAAATACATAATTTAAGAACAACGTCAAAAGTTAAATATAAGACAGCGTGCATACGTGTGACGTAGAAAGTGGACAGTAAAATATTTTTTTTCTGATTCGCCATCAACGCTCGGTCAATAAATAGACAGGCGTAATCGTTTACGAAGTTCTACTTTTACAAGATATCGATATATGTGCTAAGCAATCAATTTATATTATTTAATAATTACGTAAGAAATCTCCAGAAAACCTGAAGTGGTTGTTATGTGAGTTTGTTAATCCAAGTATTATGAATTGATAATGTCATTAGCTCGTAATACATCACGCCGACGACATCCGCACGATTATCTCTCACTTCCGATCTAACCAGTCGTGTTGTGCAACGTTATCAATTCTATTACGTCTGTATTAAATAGCCATAAGATGTGGCTTCACAATAATATAGGAGGCTTCTGTTTGGAATGAAAGAGTAATTTACTACAAACAAATAGTGTGGTATGGCGAACAGACGCCTGTTCGATAAATAAAGACTTACCGCGACACGTATTCTTTTATTTCAAAATGTAAATGAAGCTATTAGCTATCTGTTAAATTAATTAAGTGCTTTCAATTTAAATACATTTCGAGAAAACGACAGTAATCAAAACAACCGCTGTCTACGGCACAGTGACGACTGAAATGAAAACCAACAAGTACGTCCTCCTGAATGGTCCTCACCCTGAAGGACGTTTTCCTTTGTGATCCAGTTGCTCACCTCGCTACGGCTTCGTGCCGTTTAAAAACAACACGTCCTAACGTGAAATCTAACACGTTACATATAAAGTTGCAATTAGAACGTAAAACGACACAAGAAAAACCACTGAATGCCGCAACGGAGCGTGAACCATGAAAGGATGCGCTGCAAACTAGACGGCAAAAAGTAAGACCTGCGTACTTGAGTACGTATAATAGAGTCCTGAGTACTTTCCTACTCCGGCTGCCTTGTAGATATAGGGCAGCATCAGTATATACGTGGAAACATATACCGATTTTACTTGTAAACTTCTCCAATTACTACCTATTTTTAGTTCTATACCTTGAGACAACCACTTATTTTGTAACGAGACCGCAGAAACAAAAACTATAAATGACATAAATGCACCTTATTTGGAATGGATGTTAAAAAGCAACACAGATCGGAAGGCAATCAATTATCAAACTGGCTCTTTGTATTCACTCATTGAGTGCGGAAAAAGTAACATTTCCTATTTTATAGTGGGTAATGTTTATTTATAAACTGGAGTCGACTGAATGGCGCGCTTCATGGGTAATTTAAAAGCCATCAGCAATTAAAAGGGTCCATTCCTTTCACTGCATGCGGGTGCAGCACATAATAGCGCCATTGACTTTGGGCCAGCGATAGACCCGTCAATCTAAACAAAGGCGCTTTGAAAATATTGTGACAGATTTATGTTAAGCAATAACTTAGTAGGTACTCGTAGTTGACACGACGGCAAGATTGTAAGCTATCATAAATAAAAATGATTAAATATTTTCTTTGTAACATATTATGGTGCCTTAGGGTATCAGTTTCTATTTCTCACTTCAATGTTCATCATTTACTTTCAGTCTTTTATAATTACGTGATAGACAACTTGTGCATTGTTCTTCCTACGTAAGTTAGCTATCAACAATAGGCCATGGTTTCTGCATGATTGAGTAATAATTAACTGAATGGAAGGCAATCGTTTCATATTACAAAACGCATCCCGTCGATAATCAAACTAACAAGTTTGTCTATGAGCTATATTGTTGATACAAGTATGTATAAGCTATAAGTATTTAAATGTTACAGGGTGCATTAAATATTTTAACGAACTTCAAGATAAAAAGGAGGTTAGTATGTTACATCTGCCATTCCATCGTCGTTATTAACAGCATTTTGCTCCCCACTCCATTGTTCATATCGTCGGCGTGTCTACGCATAAAGAGGCGAACGGACAGCGCCCTATGCAAATGTTGACCGAGGAGCAAGTTTGCGAAAAATTCACAAGAAACAAAAAATGTTACGACTTTCGCCGATGTCACCAGCAGTAATGTAACCGTGTCCATCGTAGGCAAACACTTTCCACAGTGGGTGTCAGTGCTCGCCCATTGTGTTAGCGAAAGCCGAATAAAAACAAAAGATATTACATAGGTACTTGTTGCACGCCTGGCAGATTGGATACGTATGGCCATCGCATGAGCATTTCTTGTTACACAATCGCACTAATGACAAAGGTGGTACGTTAGTTATGACTTGTGCATATCTGACCATGTGAATCGCTTATTATGAACGCTTTGGATATTTGAATCGACCCATTTTCAAAACGAATATTGCTACGTAAACATTTTGGATATGTTTCAAAAACTTCTACTTCGTTCGTGCCTTCTGCTACTTAAAAGGGTGCTGTCAGAAGCAGTCTAAGCCGTGTTGTTATATAAGGCGGAAAATGACGCGATTCATCCATCGATTGTTATAAGAAACTGAAGATAACTTACACAATGAAGGACATTACGCGACCTCATTATACACTGAACCATTCGCTCGAGTTCAGGGTTTTTACATACATTGTGCTCTTAGGTAGGTGATACTACGTTTAATAAACGGAGCGACATTTTTTACAAACATTATCTAAGTATTAAATACCACTAGATGGTCGTCATTAATGCTGTTAGTAGCACGTCAATTAGTAAAGTGATCGCATCAGTATCACTAGAAAGTCGTATGGGTGGTTTTTCTGCACATGTCGGTGCTCGGATACTGGGCTAGACCTGCCTGAGTTATCACCTGTCTCTCCTTATGATCGTGGGCTTCAGCTCTCTCTATTTAATGGCTTTCTGAGAAGTAGGTACTAATGAGTACTATCGAGAGTGTGGCAAATGGAATGTTTTTCGCAGGAATATTGGACGAATTTGATTTTATTTCGCCCTTTTATTAAACGTTTCGTTTTCAAAAGGAGGGTCATTCTTCGGCGTTTTAACCGCTGTGCTTCGCACATTATTCTAGACAAAATAAACAACTTTGTTGCTTCTGCTTCTTTTACATCGCATAGCTATGACTATTCTCGACAAAATCTTGAAAACAACAATCACGGCGGTACAAACGGCCGAATAATCATCCAGTTAGACTCTGAAATTACCTTGTCTGACAAAAGCTGTTGTAGCTGCATCGTACCTCCGTGTACCTACGTCATACGCTCGCCGCGTAGTAGATCGTGGACGCAACTGAAGCTTGAAGCTTCGCAACGTGCGCGCCGGTTTTATTATTTATACTCGTGAGACAGCATGAGTCTCGCGCGCTATCTCTCTCGCACACTCGCGCTACACCATTGCATTGGTTAAAATAACTGTAATCCTATTGGCTAGTCATTTAATGTAAATATTGTTATTGGTTAATAATAATTTTAGGGTCTAAGAAATTTTGTATATATACCGATACATCGTTTTAATAAATCACTCTTATTTCGATAATCGAGTTTCACTCATCTCCTGCTGCAAACCAAGAACTCCCAAAGTGGTGACCCCGACGTGATACCTACCTACCTAAAGAAGAAAACAATGACGACCAATAGTGAAACCACCGATACGCTACCTCAAGAACCGGTCAAGCCCGCAGTAACCCCTCATGAAGTCGGAGGCATCTCCCTCTCGCTCCGCGTACCACCGTTCTGGCGTGATCGTCCCAGACTATGGTTCATCAGCTTCGAAGCCGCAACTCACGATCTTAAGAAGAGTCAAGCACAACTATCCCAGTTGGTCATCGCGCAGTTAGACAAGCAAGATGTAGAGCAAATATCTGACTTACTTTACAACCCGCCGTCACAGGACCAGTACAAAATATTGAAGGAGCGCTTTATCTCCGTCTACGAAGAAAGCGAAGGGCGGCAGTTCCAGAAGTTACTCCAAGAGATGGAACTGGGCGATCAAAAGCCTACCCAACTACTCCGCCGAATGCGTAACCTGGCACGCGATAAAGTTCCCGATTCCACACTACGACTAATGTGGATGAACCATCTACCGCCGCACGTCCGCTCCGTACTCGTCGTCAGCGACACCATCAGCAAGACCGCCGCGCTCGACGAACTCGCACTTCTAGCCGATAAAATGCTAGAACAAAACCAAGAGATCTCCGCTGTCACCTCAACGCCGCCGCCACCACCGACATTTACGCCTGCACATGCACATCAATTCGCCGACTCTCAGTTCCTAGTTGAAGAAATAAGAAAATTAACGCTAGAAATCGCTGAACTCAAAGCATCGCATCACAGCCGCAACTACAGGAATCGCCCGGCGCAGTACAGCCGTTTCCCCCGCCAACGCTCGCGCGGCAGATACAGCGCCCCGTCTCGCTCTAACTCACGCGGGCGGAGCGACTCTCCATCGCCGCACTGTTACTATCATCGACGTTTCGGAATCAATGCAAGAAAATGCACGATGCCATGCTCATTCAGCATGGAAGATAATAAGAATAAGGAAAACTAGAAAATACGCTGGAAGCGGCGGAATCTAGCGTATCAAGCAAATCCTACCGCCTATTTATACAGGACAAGAAAACAAGGCTCACATTTCTGGTTGACACGGGCGCAAATATTAGCGTCATACCGAAGCTGAAAGGAATGATCGCGAAACCATTACCATTCAATCTCTACGCAGCAAATAATAGTACTATAGCCACGTATGGAGAGAAAACACTAGAACTCGACTTTAACCTACGAAGACCGTACAAATGGAAGTTCATCGTCGCAGCAGTTAATAAACCAATCCTGGGAGCAGACTTCTTAAAACATCACGACCTAGTAGTCGATCTAAAGAACCGAAGATTAATAGACAACGTTACAAGCCTAGCAGTCAGAGCGCCAGCCTGTAATACGGACATACCTACAGTCAGAAGCATCGACCAAAACCAATCGTATCACGACATCTTAGCTAAGTACCCCGGCACCACGCGACTATCTGCAATGGAGCTCAACAGCAAAAACAACGTCGAACATGTCATAGAAACAACCGGCCCGCCAATCTACGCTCGAGCAAGACCTTTGCCGCCGCACAGATACAACGAGGCGAAGCGCGAATTCGAGAACATGATGCAACAGGGCCTATGCCGACCCAGCAAAAGCCCATGGGCCAGCCCACTGCATGTCGTCCCTAAAAAAAATGGCGACATTCGCGTTTGTGGGGACTACCGCAGACTCAACTCGATCACCATTCCCGATCGCTACCCAATACCCCGTTTAAAAGATTTCACGCATTTGCTGTCAAATAAAAAGATATTTTCAACACTCGACCTCAACCGAGCCTACCAACAGATACAAGTCGCAGAAAAAGATATCGAGAAAACCGCCATAATAACTCCATTTGGCCTGTACGAGTTCCCGCGCATGTGCCCGGGATTACGAAACGCAGGGCAGACCTTTCAACGATTTATCCATGAGGTACTCAGAGGCATAGACTTTGCATTTCCGTTTATCGATGACGTCATCCTAGCCTCAGAAGACGAAGAGCAACATCGTCAGCACATACATCAAGTATTACAGCGATTCGAAGAACATGGTGTAACAATAAATCCATCGAAATGCGTTTTCGGGCAGACTGAAGTTAAATTCCTCGGACACAACGTCTCCAAACACGGAATCAAGCCGCCTGAAGAGAAAATTAAAGTCATCAACGAATACCCGAAACCATTAACAATTGAACAACTTCGACGTTTTCTCGGTATGATAAACTATTACCGAGAAAACATACCGAATGCCGCATCTATTCAAGCACCGCTAACCGCCTATCTGCACAACAGCAAAAAAAAGGACAAGACTGTAATAATTTGGACCGAAGAAGCCACGCAGGCCTTTATCAAATGCAAGAAGAGTATGCAAGACGCAACAGTCCTCGCTCACCCGCATCATTCCGTCCCGCTCGCACTAATGTGTGACGCGTCGGACCTCTCCGCCGGGGCAGTACTGCAAGAACGCGTTAACAACGCCTGGTTACCGTTAGGATATTTTTCAAAGAAATTCTCCGATACACAAAAAAAATACAGCACGTATGATCGCGAATTATTAGCGATTTATATGGCCATAAAGCACTTCCGCAAGACGTTCGAAGGCAGAAACCTAATCATCTATACCGATCATAAGCCACTCATTTATGCATTTACCAAAGTGAACGCAAACAGCGAAGTACCAAGAAGAACGCGACAAATATTATTCATCGGCGAATTCACTACGGACATCAGGCATATCAGTGGTGTTGATAACGTCGTAGCAGACGCGTTATCACGAATCGACGCCATTACCTGCCCCACCACTCTCGACTACGAACAGCTGGCTGACGCGCAAGAAAAGGACAGCGCTATACCATCTTTAATGAAGCACCCCAACCTGCAGATAAAAAAAGCAGCGTTGCCCACGTCAACCAAACAGTTATATTGTGAATGCTCTACAGCACGAGTTCGCCCGTACATACCTGAAACACTCCGTTTCAATGCATTCAACGCAGTACATGGAGTTAGCCACCCCGGGGTTAGAACAACCCGCAAGCTAGTACAAGAGCGTTTCTTCTGGCCTTCAATGAATACTGACGTCGGAGACTGGACCAAAGCCTGCACGTCATGTCAAAAAGCGAAAGTTCATCGGCATACTAACAGCGCCGTTTCAACTTTCCCGCCTACAGCTGATCGTTTCACACATGTACATATCGACATCGTCGGTCCCCTCCCCACCTCTCCGCAAGACCACCGATACCTCATTACAATGATCGACCGCACAACAAGATGGCCTGAAGCAATCCCATCACAAGATATATCTGCAGCATCAGTCGCGAAGATATTCTATGAAAACTGGATTCCACGTTTCGGTTGTCCTGTGAAAATAACGACCGACCAAGGGAGACAATTCGAGAGTAAACTATTCGTTGCTCTTACACAAATGCTAGGCGCTGAAAAAATTCGAACAACGCCGTACCATCCACAGAGCAACGGACTCATCGAGCGCTGGCATCGATCGATGAAGGCTGCACTGAAGGCTAAATTAACACCTAACAAGCACTGGATCGACGAGCTACCTATCATCATGCTAGGATTACGCGCTGCATTGCGAACAGATACGAATGTTAGCCCCGCCGAACTAACATACGGCCAAACCCTACGACTGCCAAGCGACTTTATCACCGAAACAACTGTCAGCTCAACTATGGACCACGACTACGTGACAAATCTGCGTCACACCATCAGCAACCTCAAGCCTGTTCCTGTTAATCACCACGGCAACAGTCGCGCTATTTTCGTGCACCCAGACCTACAACAATGTCAACAAGTATTTATACGTGTAGACGCGGTTAAGAAACCACTGCAACCACCATACGACGGACCGTATCCTGTAATAACAAGAAGCGATAAAGTATTTACAATCCAACTACCAGGACGCGAAGCCGCCATCTCCATAGATCGTCTGAAACCAGCTTATATACTAAATGAAGATACTACAGTGACATCTAGATCCACGCAGTCCAGGTCCGGCCGAACCATCAAGCTCCCGGTACGTTTCACTTGAAGGGGAGTCATGTAGCTGCATCGTACCTCCGTGTACCTACGTCATACGCTCGCCGCGTAGTAGATCGTGGAGACGTGGACGCAACTGAAGCTTCGCAACGTGCGCGCCGGTTTTATTATTTATACTCGTGAGACAGCATGAGTCTCGCGCGCTATCTCTCTCGCACACTCGCGCTACACCATTGGTTAAAATAACTGTAATCCTATTGGCTAGTCATTTAATGTAAATATTGTTATTGGTTAATAATAATTTTAGGGTCTAAGAAATTTTGTATATATACCGATACATCGTTTTAATAAATCACTCTTATTTCGATAATCGAGTTTCACTCATCTCCTGCTGCAAACCAAGAACTCCCAAACTGTCATGAACACACTTTAAACTTAACCAAAGTATCGGTAAACAACTTCGTTTACTCTTGAGCATCTCCGGCTTAGGCTATTGAATTGTCTAACACACTTGTGACTATCATAAAACGTTTCAAAATGCAGCGTTAATTAACTGGTATTACTATTCAAATGTTTCGAATGACCTTCTTCGCTGCATTTCGGCGTACAGTAGTCAAAACGTTTATTATTAGACCATGGCCCAATGTCACTTGGCACTAGGTTGGTGCTCCGAAAGCGAGACATGAAATACACCACTGACGCCACTACGACATTTAATATTGCTATACGATGTAACACAAACAAAAGTGTAATGCGAGTAGATAATAAGGAATTCCTCATACCTACTACTGCGATCCCTCTCCTAGTTTTGCAGCAAGAGGATTATGAAATGTTTTTTATTGATTGGTCAGATCAGAATTTGTATTGAATGTTGCCCTTTATCGAAAAACTTAGCTTCTTCTTGGTTAAACGCCACAGATTAGATGAATCCCGTGGTCAAAGTTTGTGAATCGGCAGACGGCCAATTCGATTACTCCCTTTAGCTGTGAGCTATGCAATTTGGCTGCCGCGAGCATGAACTCGGAAGCGAAACTGCCGTCATGGCCGTGGTTTTTCTACCTGCCAGCAATATAAAGAAGCACCAAGGTCCCAATGCAAAATTGAAAATCTTCATCTTTTATTAAAGACACTAAAAGAAAACAAGAAATTGCATTGAAATGGGACTGCAATCGATCAAGTCGTAAATGGTAATGGTGGTGGTTAATTTCATACGTAATAAATGTATTTGTAAATTTTCAAGACTTCAAGACTAATGGACTATAATATAGTTTTATCACAAAAGTAGCTTGAAAAGTGTCTGTGATATTACGTCACATACTAGATGGGATTAGTATTAATATAAGTTATCTGATGCAAAATTTGCACCACTTATGAAAGTGTATTAAAAATGTACAATAATTATTTCTATTAAGTATTTAATATCGTATTAGCATTTTATTGCCTCTCGCTTTCTATGTAATAAATAGCTTTACAGCTTATAATTAATTTTCGAGTCCTGTTTAATTAATTGCGAGAACGCGTCTCCATGCCATTAAGTATGTTATGTTATGTTATAAAACGCCTGAGTGGGTCCGTCGCGTCGGGGAGTTTTCATACACTGCGAGGACACTCTTACGCAATCAATGCTCACTTCCGTTTGACTTCCATCATGACTTTCACTTTATGCCATCTATCGCTTACAAGGAAGTGAACAATAAAACAAATAAGTTTCCAATTACACGGCTCTAATAGCCACCTTATGAAGTTAAAGATTTTCTAATGATAAATTACGCAATGGTGTAGGAATGAATTGAAACTACTCTGGAACAACTCTGTAGTCGTATCTAAGAAAAAAGACCGTATACCTACAATAAGACTGATCACTGATCAGTAATCAATAACAACATTCTGCATATAAACTTGAAACTGCCATTGTATTTTAGCTTCGATTTTAAGCTTCTATACTGAAAGTGAAAAGCATATTTTAATCGGAATTCTCACACTGCTTATTTCCCAGACACTATTTATTAGATATTACTAACATTGTTCATGGTTGATATGAGATGAGTCTGATCTCATTTAATGAATCACCACGCCATATACGGAGCAGTCCGACACTTAAATGGAGAGACGACATTTCTAATAAAATGATTGGACCACATGTCTCAAGTGGTGATTTAAATGTTAGGCCCTGAGTTTCTGCCAATCACTCTCTTAAAAATAAAATCCTTGACCGAATAAATCGTTGCTTGTTTTATCCAATAAACATCAATGCTAGCTCAGAAACGGTGAATAACTAATGTTTCATCTAAAAATAAATATGTTTCATACTTGTGAGAAGACAGTGCCCCTGCATAGTCACCTCACTTGGCACTATCGTTGGAATACCAGTCCAAAAAAAAACAGGTAGTTTAAATTGAAACACAGGCTAAGTGACAAATTAAATATACATTTAAAACATGTTAAATAAACAGTAGGTACGATGCTAGTCATACCTACTGTAGATTAGGAGGACGTAAATTATTATGAGGATGCAAGAGCCCCTATGCGTATGGAATGTACCGAGTACGGCCATGACACAAAATTAAACACTAGTACCTACGTATGTTCATAGCTCGGACCACGGACTCGTTGCTAATTAAGCAATTTGACGAGGAAAACTGTCGCAGGTACAACGAGGGTATTTCTGTTGTTTATCCAACCACGACCCGCGCTCAACCGATTCGAAACAAAGAAAGCCTTTCCGCATGTTTTCCGATGACAAACCAAACTGACAAAACACGGACACCGACCGATTTGTTTTAAAAACTGCTCCGTTTGTGTACAAAACATGAACGAGATTCAATGAAACTTAAGTGACTGAACAAGGAAGGTTTAAGAAAAAGAGCCAATGACTGAAGTTTAAAGAAGAAATTGAAGGACGGTGAAATTAAATTACTTAATAATGCGCGGAAAGTTAATTAACCAGAGTGAAGTCTGTAAATCGAGGCTGTAGGGAGGGACCCTTGGGGTTTTAAGAGAAGATTATAGGTACCGACTCTAAGAACGACATAATTAATTATTGACATCATTTCAATCATTACAGAATATACTAAAATGTTATGGATATGTAAAGAAAACAACCACTGATATAAATATGTTCCGAGTATCAGAGAGGCCCATTGAAGAAGAGGTTCGCACCTAATAACCCGTCAACCACTTAACACCCTACTGTCTGCTCTCCATCGCCGGCTGCCGGTATCGAATTCTTTCGCAGTATTTTTAGATCTCGCACGTAATAAGTGCTTCGTCTGAGTACTTAACCCATCCATATTGTGCCAATGTTTATGGGATAATAAGTTTCCTCATAATTTTGTTCTCATTGAATTTTTCTTAAACATGGGTCAGGTCTCAGTAAACGTGACATACGAGGAACTCGGAACTTAAGTGGTCTAGAATCTAGATGATGTGGTGAAAATTTTTTGTAATATTGTAGGTACCGTAAAAAGGGGTGAGTAGGGATTGAGGGGTGAGTAGGGACACAACCTAAAATAAGTCATAACTTGTTACAAATAAGAACAAGTATTAAATTGACAAGAGAGTCACGTCTATTGGAAAAAAAATCAGTGTTATAATTAGTACCATATGCTTCATTTTGGGTTGTGTCTCTTAATCCCTTACTCACTCCCATACTCACCCCCGTTTTACGGCACTAAAAATATTTCTGTCGGTTTCTTGATGATGATTAGTAACATAGGTACCTATTATTGATATTATTAGGTATTGTTCATGAAAAGTTATGCAGTGATGGTTTTCTTATACATAGCAATGACCAATGCATATATACTGATGGTCAATAGCGGTCGCGAATATCGCCGTACGTGGTTACAGTTATACGAGTATGCTATCGATTCAGCCTGACCATAAATTTGTGTGACCACTGATTGTGATCACAAAGGGCCATGATCCGAACTTGCACTTGATAATTATGTTACTCACTAATTTGCTAAACAAGTAACAACCGTTAAACGGTCCTAAGAAGCACCATCAAAATATTTCCCAAGAAGAAATGCTTAAAACTTTAAATACCAATAATGATCACTGTTAATTAATTAATAAGTAATATATTTTGTACCTACTTCAATAGTTAGACGTCTAGTAAACAATGTAAATCTTAATTATTAATCAGCAAGTAATGTAACGCAATTACGTACCAGCATTTTTACACTGATAATTAATCTGCTCAGTTAATAACAAGGTCACTTACCTGCACGGCATTGTTTCCTTGGCCTGACAGTCTTCGCGGTGCTTTATCGCTTTAAACAGATAATAACCCAGGCTGTGGCCACACAATAGGTATTCCCAACTAACTAATACCTATTGTTATCAGTCATCTGGAGTCACTAAGAAATTTTCATGCGCACTTTCCTAGTCTAATTTAACATGGAAAGTTCGTAAAACAATAGACAGTAAGCTGTATTAATTAAACCTTGAACCGCATTATACTCCAGATAATAGCTTTCTTGGACCTGTTAAGTAGGTTGAGGGCGAGGTTGTTGACATTTTCTAAGTTAAAAAATCATCATTACCGACCTCAGACGGCGGCAGAATATTCAGAGTAAGTATCTAATCTCACTTACCGAGAGACATGAGCGGGAGACATCTTCTACTCGACTCTGATCCAAGGCATACAACAATATTTTTCACATCTAAAAGTTGTAAAGTAATAAAACTGGTAGGTTATTGCTATCGAGTACGTAGTCTGCAAACTGTCCAGGCGCCGGAGTGAGCGAACAGTAAAATCGCCAGGAAAAGTGGGCATCGAGCCAGCAGACAATCCGACAACGATTCCAAAATGAATTATTTACAAACTTAAACGCATTGGATTTGGAGCGGGAAGAGAAAACGAATATAAACGTGTAATCACTTATCTACTATCTACTAGCGTGTCGCGTCATTCTAAGCGTATTAGTCACTTGGGGTGAGGGACTAAAATTAATTTTGCTAAGCTAAGCACGCGAAGCCGGATGCTTCCCCTCATTTAAAACCGCGGCGAGACATTTTTTAACAGGCTTATGGTAATAATATTCAGAATTGATTTAAATAGAAATATCAGTGTTTTCGGGCTTGTACAACTGGCTTGTTACAATACGAACAGGTTTAGAGGAATTCATAAAGTTTATGGGGATGAAAATGCAGTTGCTGGACTTGCTGGGTTATTTCAGATGTAGAAATAAATGACCGCTTTTTAATGTCACGCAACGTCTTGTGTAACTCGTTGCGGGTATAAAACAAGGGTGTAACAAAAATATATCGACGCAGACAGAGGGTAAGCGGGGTCGGCGGCCTAATCCGGGCCACCCCTGCCAGGCGGATTCCAGGAAAAGACTCGTCGGAAACGAAACTGAAGCCAACTTTCTACTTCTACATACCTATGGGCATTTAATCTGGAAAATGTGAGTGCAAAATGTGGTTACAGAATTATTAACAAGTTTTTAGAGTTGTTGCTAATTCTGTAGCTCTGCCTACCCCACTCTGGGAACAAAGGCGTGAGTTTATGTATGTATATGTATGTATTTAATTTAGAGTAATTTGCTGTTAAGACGTTGAACTAATATCAGATTAGAAACACGTGGGGTTTCCCTCAATCCATATACTCGTAACACGATAAATTCCGCGTCTAGAGTAAGTTAATACAAAAAAATCGTTCGTTTTGAGAATGACGAATAATTCGCACGCGACCGAGACTTACAAAAGGTTACGGGAAATGGGCGTTCCTCCGCATAATGAAGCAGTATAGTCTCGAAATAACCATAAATAACCATAAATAACCTAGGCACTAAAAACAACCCTTCCAATCTGCAATAGAAAAATATAGTACTGTTAAATTCGTGAAACGTAAATTTTGAAACCTAGGAGGGTTTCAGATATTTTTGAGCGCAAAATAACATTTTATTGCTGGCGGCTGTACAAGTCAGCCTCATACAAGATTTATTCGTCACTAGGGTGAAGTAAGGCACTGCGGCCCGAGGCGTTAATCTCTGGAGTTTTTCCCGGGAAGCACGCACGATGATTCATCGCGACCCGGGGGAAACGGATAGGTGCCGGCGGAAAATTGTATAAGCAAGACGAATAGTGTAGCCACTAATTTGTTCGAAGGCCACGCCACGTTTCAACTTTTGCTTTTGTTTTGGGAAAGACAAAGTGACAGCTGCTGGATAGAAACTGTTACTTTTCACACGGAATTAGCATGTGGCTAACTGTATGTTGTTATTGCGATAATGTTTCTAAGATAATACGGAAATTCCAACAAATATAGTTTTAAGAAAATCTACACTGGCCCGCAAAATTAAGTATCACGTTTTTAATGAAAATTTCATTGAAAGTGTGATACCTACTTAGTTTTGCGGGCCAGTGTAGTACCAAAATATCACTTGCGAAAGTCTTTATGACGGTAGCTTAGGGTAGGTCAGACTTGTGACTATAAAAAAAACTCATGTGACGAGAAATGCCTTTAGAAGAAATGGAAAATCTACGTAATGACACGGTCGTTGAAAAGTATTCTATAAAATAATAGGAACCCCTTTATGACACGTTACTTAGTGTTTCTGCTACAACTCATCTCGTGTACCTACCTAGTTTCTCTATTACTTTTGTATCTATACTAATATTATAAAGCTGAAGAGTTTGTTTGTTTCTTTGCTTGAACACGCTAATCTCAGGAACTACCGGTCCGATTTGAAAAAATCTTTCAGTGTTAGATAGCCCATTTATCGATGACTGCTATAGGCTATATATACTCACATAAACCGAAGCGAAGCGAAGGCGGATCGCTAATGTATAATAAATTCTCGATTATGAACGAGTTTTACAGAAAACTCACATTAACTGAAGCGAAGCGAGGGCGGGTCGCTAGTGTCAGAATAAACTTTCTGTCTTTCTAACCGCAAATGTTTGTTGTACTTATTTAAGTAACTGTTAATGTAAAACTATAGGTTCTTTTATGGTTAACTTGTGAACGTCGGGATTCGTGCAAAATGGCCGTTAAGGAAAATTTACCATCCTTTTTACGCACGCAAGTAGGCTTAAATTGTCGAGGCTCTTTAAGGATGGCACTTGAAAATAAAGTGAACAAGTTAAACCCTTTTGTTCTTGAGTAACTGTCAGATATTCTGCCTATATATAGCTATGATGCTCTTTGCACGGTAGTATAATAAGTTAATAAGACACTTATTACTTGGTTAGTCTGAAGTGACGGCTGCAAGTATTATAAGGAGATCGATATTACAGCTTGGTGTCATTAGGTTTTTATGGACTATTGTATGGCGAAGTATCAACTTACAGTTCAGGGAAATGAGAATAAATTGATATTTATTTAGGAGCGAAGCGATATAGCTTCACGGCGTATTACATTACGCATCATTTTCATTTTTTGAGATTTTTAGTGGGCTTGATATATCGACGACCGTAATCTAAATTGACGTAAGGGACAAATGGCTACTTTTCAGGAGAGCCAAAAAACTGTTTTTTTTTTCATTTTAAATTCATATTTTTTTTGTTTGTTTACGTATCATGTAACTGATAATAGCCAATTACTTATTTTCTTTAACCCTTTAACTACAAATAATTCAATTTATCATTTAACGCTTAGTTACTGAGATAGCATGTCCCTTACGTCAAAAAAAAAAAATCATTATGTCCAATACACCCTTCTTCAACAGTTGACTTTAGAGTGAATTTGATGTATCTACAAATAAATTGAAAGAAACGAAATTAAAGTGGTCGTAACTCCATTGAAACTAATCAATGACAGGGCGTAAAAGGTACATGGGAAATTATCTTAGGTGGAATAATAAACCAAAACATAAAATGTAAATGTGTTATTTATTAGAAAAATTAAGAGATCAATCATGTACCTAAGTATAGACATAATTTGCCAGAGCTCGGAATCGCAATTATGTAGTGGTACTTGTGTGTTTACAGGACTTTCACTATTTAAATCTTCATTTTTCTTTTACTATCGGCAATATACAAGGTTTTTAATTAAAGTAAAGTGTTCTGAAGAAGTAAAAGAGATAAGACAATTCTAATGAAAGTTATTCGTTGCTCTCGTGTTATTGTAAACGAGTGTTTTTATAATTATATTGCAATGATACATCACTATATATTATACGCCATTATGAGCTCTCTTTAATACGTCAATAGCTAGTAACAAGTAATAAAATAAAACAAAATACACTATTCGGTGTAAAAACGATTAGAAATGTAAAAACATAAGCAATTTTAATTCGACAGTATCAATTAGAACTTAATAATAGTAGTACAATTAGGCCAAATGCTATCTTAATAGGGTCGAAATACTTACTGGTGTTCAGATACCAGAATTGTATAAACGGACCAAAAATTCTTAAAATAAACTTAATAAAGGACCAAACTATTGTTTAAAGTATAGATTAGTACTTTAAACAATAGTTTGGTCCTCTATTAAGTTTATTTTAACAAAATAGCACACAAGTAACTTAGTTGGTATTTTCCTAGGAAGTTATGTCGTAATACCAAGAATGAATAGATATATTTTAATGTATTTAGAAACGTAACAAAGTATTTTGGTTAGCATAGCATTTCTAAAGACTTGAAAAATAATATACCTACATAAGAAGACACAAACACGGTAATTGCATGTAGCCGAAACCTTGATATTTTATTAAATAAAATACTTACTGCAATAACTCTTCTCGATCCCGCAGTAATTTATTGCGTCGAGCTAAGAGTGATTCAATACTGTTCCTATTCATCGTTATCAAATCTCGGTTGCCTTCCTTATTATTAAGTACTTAAACGTGCGTGAAGACGAGTGCTCGTGCAAAACAGAACTGAGCAAGCAGCGGCAGCACTCAATTCAGTGTAGCCAGGTGTAATTCGAAAAACGAATAGTTTTTTTATCAGTCGAACATACCTTTGAATAAATGATTATAAAACTGTTTTTTTCTTGTTCGTATGTATGTATGTAAACGCTTTATTGGAAAACTAACAATTGAATTATGTATAGAGTATTCTCATTAAAATTATTTTATTTTATTTCTATTGTAAAATTATAGTTATCACGTGTCGTGTTATTGTAAATACTTTATACTCTGTTTGCACAAACAAACAAACCCTTGGAATATTATTTTAAATGCATTTATAGCCATATTTTCAATCGAAGTCCAAGGCTCAAAAATCAATAGATTGTCAAGAAAATTCAGTAGATTTCCTAAAAATCAGATGAAGCGGCAACATTGTCAACCACTACCAGGAGCGACATGCTCTTTCTGCAATGTTTTTGATACACGAGGTGATAGTGAGATCTCTTTCACCCTCAAGCAACTTTAAGTGCGTTAGACTAATTTAGCTATATTGACGAACACTTCGTATGCCATCTAACGAAAGAGATAACGCTTACATTTTTGGTAATAGTTAAAATTTTGCAGCTATGTTTTAATGTAAGGGACGGTAGTTTTGACATTTTACTTGTAAAAAAATGTCGTATATACTCTTAGCAAACATTTGAAACAATTACAAATTACCGTAAGGGTCACTGTTGCCTTACATTTGTGAAAGCAAAACTGCGTATCGTACAATTGCTTAAGTACAGAATAGTCTTTTACGACGTAGATAAATTTAGAAAATTATAGTTACATCTAATTGTGATAGAATGAATTTTGTTTTTGTAGATAATTTTGAGAACGTTAAATGATGTATCGTACCTTTACTTATTTAATGGCTCCTTACAGCGTTAGGTAAATTGCGAAGATGAATGTTACACCAAGAAGTAAATGAACTTTTTTTTATTGCTATCGATACGTCGTATTTGTTTGAAATACGGAGTAAAAGTAACATTTTCTTAAGGCTGTAAGGGGCATGTTTTTTAAGGCTATTGAGATGTCACCTATACCAATCGATAGAGAAAAAAAAACTGAACAGAACTCCATTCATAACTCATTTTCGCCATTTTGTCCCTTACGTCAATTTAGATTACGGTCGTCGATATATAAATAACAACCTCAATAACCTCATATAACAACCTGATAGAGAAAAACGATAAGAAATCTAAATTACCATTATGTTATTATTAAATCCGCCTGTTGACTCTCTGTGTAACATGTCTTTTGTATTTACTTTCAGTGATGTCTTGTCTTTTGTATTTGAACTTGTCTACACGTATTCTCGACTTCACGAGCTATTCCCAAAGTTAATGCGTGCATACGAGTACAAAGAAAGCCAACATGACACTTTCATGTAACATTTAGCACTTAACAAATTTACCTCCTGTGGATACTTAACCTTTGCTCCATTGAAGCGAAAGTCAAAATCGATTAAATTTCATGTTGTTCAACTTTCACGATTTTCACGCGTAATAAATGTAACATATTTTTGGGCGAGAACTTGGTCCCGTTTGTTATATTGTAACTAATTTTACGGCAAAGTATTTAGAATATGAAAACGGCGTACCATCTTTATTACGAAATTTTGTTAAACATGTTTTACCGCTGATAAACTAGGCATTGGGGTCGACATCTCTCGTCATGTAAACTTTCAAATCAAATTGAACACAATAAATTGTGTGCAAATTGAATAAATACTGTAAGTAATCAAATTTGACCCATGCAAACACCGATAGTGACTATGCAAATTAAATACTCGTAATATTATAATATGCTTATTTAAGGATAATTATTTTGAGTTTGACTTATTGACATGGCCGGTGTATTGCTTTCCAATTTCCATATACCATGGATATGGTTTTTTTAGGGTTCTGTACCCAAAGGGTAAAAACGGGACCCTATTACTAAGACTCCACTGTCCGTCTGTCTGACAGTTACCAGGCTGTATCTCATGAACCCTGATAGCTAGACAGTTGAAATTTTCACATATGATGTATTTCTGTTGCCGTTATAACAACAAATACTAAAAATAGAATAAAATTAATATTTAAGTGGGGCTCCCATACAACAAACGTATTTTTTTTTGCCGTTTTTTGCCGTTAAGTAATGTTGTATAGATAATGGTACGGAACCCTTCGTGATCAAGTCCGATTCGCACTTGGTCGGTTTTCTTCACGGGGTAATAATAGAGGTATTATTATTTGAAGAAAAGCGTATTTTATTTCATCCTCGGCATATAATCAGAATTCCATTGCACTGTATGACAGAATCCACACTTTCAAGGAGGCATAAATTATAATTTTATGTGCTGCGACTTTTCCTTGTTCACTCGTATTAATTTGTTGTTGCTGAGCCCTCGTTAGTGTTCGCATAGCTGTAGGTATAAATAAACAAGGTAAAACAGGATGAGATGATGGATGAAACAGAATTATACAATTTTGTGCCTTGAGAGTAGGTAGCTACGAACGTGTACCATGTATCTAAATGAAAAAATATTTCGTCGGTTTTTGCCCTTGAATCGAAACATAATAAAAAGAAAAAATACATGAACGCTATTTACATAGTCTGGCCTATTTAGCTAATTTATTTCCTTCGTTATTTTTCCCTGTTCTACATTAGGTATATTAACTACATATGCCGTGATTCAATCATTACAACCAAGGTGTTTGGTAAAACATCCTACTTTATTTTAGAAGGTACCTAGTTACAACAATATTTTCATCTCTTCTGGTCAGAAAGTAAGGATTTAGCGTGATTAAAATTGTATTTCCATCCCTAGAGAAGTAAGTGATTTTGAAAATGAATTTGGTAAACACTTAGTCATTTTTGACTCGTTATTAAACAATGGAAGAATAGTTACAAACTTTACAAAATAGTGTATTTTTTTTATAAAACTCCAAATCGATCCAAAAGTTCACTTGCTACAGTGAATTTTCCGTTTTTTGCTAACGTTAATCAGTTAAACTTAAGGTAACTAGTAACGCCAATTTTCAAGAATATTAATCATGGAAAAATGCTAGTTACATGGGCTGAGTAAGAATTGTGTAAGTATTCTATAATATGCCAAGGGTGTATTTTAACTTTAGAGTTATTTAGATATGCCCCGGTATTGAAAGGAAGTCCTCGGAAGAACCATGTGTTATTATTAAACAGATTTCGTATTGGATGTGAGACAGATGTTTAAACTCGACATTAACATTCGTCATGGTGTAAAATTGTCATCAGTTTTTTTTTATAAAATTATACTTATTAAAGCCGAAAAGCACGAATCATAATTTTGATAACGCTTGCAAACTTGTTATAGATATTTTGTATAAGCGAAATGAACGGGCAGATCATTTTAATAATGAACAATGCTCATTAGCTTTTAATTGTTATTAGTGTAATTTATTTAGTAAATGCTATTTATTTTATCGTCATAAAAATTAGAGGTATTGGGAGTAGTTTAGGTACCTACTTAGTGGATAAGTCAGCTTTATTGATGTTAAATTCGTATTAATTTTTACTTCAGCAACTGTCAAAGCTTCAGAATAAAATAATGGTCATTATACTCATACAATATATATAATATAATATAATATCTACTATATGACTAAGTCCGGACGTACAAAATAAAATAATTTTTTACACCACATGCTCAAAATTGCCCAATTATATGTAGGTAGGTATATCATGCAAACCTCACCTAAAGTTAGTCATTGCTGTAGAAACATACAGCAAAAATAACTTATTTGAAAATCGAACTGGCCACTTTAGGCCATATACGCAAAACAAAGAAAAAGTGAAAAATTAGAGTATTCTCCTTTGGGATTAAGCTGTCTTGGGCGAGCTTGAATCCCTTGCTACACTCAGGACTCCGTTTTAATTCCCTCGTTTCGCTCAGGAATTAACTCGTAACACCCTCGCTACGCTCCGGAGTTAAATCTGCAGTCCCTCGTTTGCTCAGGATTCAATATCGCACCCATGAAAACAATGTTTTATCCCCTCGGTGTTTAATCTACTATTATCATAATATCATGAAATACCTTGTCAAAAGCTAACTTTCGTAATTTGAACATGCATTTTCAATTATTTATTTAGGTTTCATTGGACTAACTAATATCGTTAATTTTCTTGAGTTACCCATATTTCCTGTCTATTTTGAACAAAACTCAAACCACGAGACTGAAATCCTTCTATCTGTGATAAAATAAGTGTTAACAAATGCCTTTATACATCTAGCCAATAATAATTAGTGTCCAAGTATTTATCCACACACGCGTACGCAAACACTCACACGCACACTCACACACTCACGCGCACACACACACACACACACACACAGGCGCGCGTGCGCGCTCATTCACACACAAAAACCTTAGAATGAGATAAGTTCATAGAAATAATTAAAATATGAAAACCTGTATAACCCTGTACAAATTAAAACTGTTCTCGATACGGAATCGGGTCCTGTAACACAGGGATTCCTAGCTCAGGACCCACTGTATTGCTTCTACTTCTTGTAATGTGTCATTTATGCAATAAACATTTTCATTTTCATTTTTTTTTTCAAAATGCAATGCAATGGCGCACATGTCCTTTTGTCACCTTGCCGAGCAACTGTTACATTTATTACTCCATTTTCGGCGCGTTAATTTTCTCGTTTGCCTTTGCCTTATCTTAATCCGAAACTCCGCGCCCAAGGCTGGCATCAGCCTTGATACAAATCATAAAATTTGACAGCGACAAAAACATAGTTAACAGGTGAAACTTGGGTTTAATAAGTGGTTTTTTGCAGTGCAAGTAACCGAATCTCGTCTCGGGTAAGAAATGTTGAAATGGGCACGCTTAACGGACGAATGCTGCGTGGAATTCTTGAAGAGATATAAGTTTCACTTTCAAGGTGGTCATTCGAGTGGGACGGATTTTTTTAACTCAACATTTCAAATGCCTAGTGGCAGGGCGTTTTATAGCTGCCGTCCCTTCCGTCCCTTTATAGGTATCGAAAAATATTTGAAAGAGTTGCATTGCTCGGAATTTTTATTTTACCGTTAGTCAATAACAACCACACAACTTTGAGTCAGTTAATACTCTGTCCTACTTAATAAATATTTTATCCTGTTGACAGCTAAATTACATATTGTTCTTATAAGGCGACTACATTGTAAGTATGTAAACACGATTGTACTGTTCGGTTTTAAAAGTAGCTGCACACTTTCGTACCGTGTCACTTTATCTTCTTTGACTGATTAGTGCAGCAGCTCCAACACTTTTAGTGCTACAGCTACTTAAAAGGACGACCGCACAAAACATAAAATCCAAATAATAATGTGGAGAGGCTAAGGGTACAGTCACAAGATTAAATTTGGTACCCACCTTAGGTTCAAAGTCAATCTGACATTATACAATAAGGTTGAGTTTCCTAAAAGTTACAGATGACTTGACATCTCTAATGACATTGACGACTTCAAGCATATTTTTCTTGAAATGGGTCCCAAATTAACGCTCGTGACCGTACAATAGTGAAGACGATTGAAGTTGACTAATGCCCGGTTCCTTTATTCAAGAAACGAATCGTTTTCCTTACGTCTCGTTAAAATTTGACTTTTGCTACGTACAAAATGTGTCAAATTTTAACGAGGCGTAAGGAAAACGATTCGTTTCTTGAATATAGGAACCGGGCATAAAACAACTATCAAAAGACAGGATCAGCCGGATGTCTAGTCGGCGTCTGCACATGTTCACTGTAAATAGATCAGAGCAATTTCTTCCTGAAATAAAGTAGAATTAAACTGCCAGTTGTGATCTCTATGAAGACGTTCGAAGATATAGCAAAGGTTCCTTATTTTAACATCGAGAAAATCACTCGTACCTCGTACCTATACCATTCTTGGATGTACTTAGCGATATTGTTTGTATTATTCTGTTTCTACCTACCAACTATATTTTGTGAAGGTAACTATTCCCGAGTCGAAAAAGGAAAAAAAAAAATAGATAAATCTTACACATAAACTGACCATTCACAATATTGTTTACTTAGATATTAGCGAACAAGTATGAATGCTGAATGTTTGTTTTCATTTATGAAATTAGGCAATCGACTTCTGACTAGTGAAAATTCGTTCAGTACGTCTGAATCAATGCCTTATAGTTTAGAGAGTACGGTGCCATGACTAAGAGAAAAATAATTAAGAACGCTGCATAGGTATAAGGTAGAAAATGATTTTTGCAATTATAAACATATTAGCAGTAAACTTTGGTATTTAGTCTTAGAACGATAAGAACACATTTGTAAAGTTTCTTCACCTCCCCATTATTTAATCACATCTAAACAAGCTTAATGATATTATCCATTCAGTAATCCATTCGTAAAAGGATTGGTAAACCGCTAACATAACAAGATCTAGGTGAAGGAACCAGTAATGAACCAGGACCAATGATGGACACTTGATTCTTATTTTACAAAACTTAAGGGTTAGGTATTCATTTTGTTCTGCAACAATCAATGCATGACCGTGTGATCTTTAGATTACGAGTTAAGTGTCCGTTTTTGGTCTAAAATTGTCCAACACTCTGGTGCCATCACCCTATAGGTATGCACTTATTAACGATGACCGCTTTATTTGTCAGTTTCAAAGGTATGAAATAAATTCCTTTCAACTAATAAGAAATAACAAATATAGCGATCATGAAAGCGGAAAATAAGTAAGTCGGGAAAGTAGTAGATAACATTTGCAACGAGATACATACTTATTTATTACGCTATTGAAAGTGAACAAACCAACAGATTTTTTGTCTGTGGTCAGAGGGCACAATTATAAAGACGTTGCATTCTGTAAAAGTTAAAACGACTGCCGAAATCAAAGAAAAATTACAGTATTTACTTGAGACGCCGTACGATCGCGTCGGTCGCCTAATGTCAATAGTCAATACCGAACATTTCGCCAAACTACTCAACAGATTCATTTCCACGGAACGCTTCATTTCGATTGAGGCACCCCACGTAAGACATCAAGTCCGAACAGCTCTACACTCACCTATAGATCTTGGTATAAAAACGAGGGTGGAATCGATCGGTAAACGAGAACTCCCCCGGACCGGGGTGCACTAATGCAGTCAAGGGTGGCGGAAGACGGCCGTTCGATATTCTTGAACCTGAGTCAGTACCTACTCACAAAAGGAACTAAAGATTTTTAGAGATTTATCCCATGTGATTGCGCATGTAAAAGCAAGAGATGAAGAAACGTAATGAAGTGACAGTAGTGTATTGTACCCTGTTCCCAATTGTTTGTTACATGTTGTACAATAGCGTGTAAGCAGTTATGACTTCCTAAAATATTAATGTTAACTGGATTATGTTCAATTAACACGAATCGTAAAGATCTGAGCATATAGGCGGATCATGAGCCGTTTCCTGTGATAATGAATAGTCCACGTTTTGTATAGCTACTGTAACAATAGCTGTTTTAAATGCTATAACCGACGTAGCACCTCGTTAACTGAATAATGGGTTTGAATAAACTACAAAAGACTCCATGGCGGCGACGTGGTCGACTCCAGACACATCCGACGCTGCTCATTGTTGGCACATTTTGTTCACTATACAGGCAAACATTTGGTTAACCTGGATAAAGGTTGGATAAATCAAAAGTGTAAACTATCCATCCGCAGTTTCACGCGTATTCAGGGTGAAGAAACCAAAGATATGGGGCTTATTTCGAAACTAGGCAATTGTTTATCAACGTTGTTTGTTTTGCTGATAACAGAAATAGCAAGTGCCCCATTTATGCGGGTCTGTGGACTCAGCAACCAGCATCATTCATAGTTGACACATAGTCAATATACCTGGAACTTAATCTCTTTTGAAATTGAATGAATGTGTTGTTATTTCCCAACGACAGAAAAACGCTACCGTGCATCTGATCAACATGAGTCTTGGCTACCTTGTCGCGTTTATCACGTCGGATTATATTCAAGAAATATTAAGCTGGTAATTTAAGTAATTCCAATTGGAAACACTGTCAGTTTTGTGAGCACTTCCAAGTGGCAAGCTATAAACAATTAATATAATGGGCCGCCTGGTCCATATGGGAAAATATGAGCTGGTTTATTGTTTTTGTGCTCGTGATGAAACCGCGACCTCGGCGGCTGCACCAATCACACGCCCCGACCAGTCATCGCAATTTAAAACGTTAGGAACGCCTCTCTAATAAGAGGACATGAGACCAAATTTTCTATCTACAAGCCTTAGGTATCTACGTCACTCGACAATTCAATACGACATTTATTTACTAGGTCAATAAAATGTAGTTCCATTAAGAAGCTTGCTAATACATTAATCAATAAGGTATCTATGTACGGTTTAATTAGTTAGGTTAGCTAAATGAACGTCATCTACATAAATGCATTTTAAAGTAGGTAGTTTTATAAAACTAATATTTACCATTCGGGCGAAGGTCTGTGTAAGCTTTGATCCGCATTTTCTCTTTCCAAAGTATCCTTTATGATTGTGCAATTTCTTGGTGCAAATATCACGAGCCAGGCACCTTCATCACTTAGCACTTAACACATTGAGGGTAAATCACCTCACATTTTCGCGTGTTCGATCGATTTAATCAAGTCAAAAAGGATACAAGTCAAGAAAATATATTAACAACCACTGTTCACATTGTTTTTGCACGTGACAAAACACAAGTAAAGACACTGCAAGGAAAATTGAATTAATTAAATTATTTATTTGCTATAGTACTGCGTATCGCTTCATTTGACAGCTGCGAGCACGCTATCCCGATCCAAATATTGGTTGATCGTGTGAATGAGCGGGAGACGCGGGGAGCGCGGGGAGCAGCGTGAACTCAGCCGCACGTGCCCGCGGGACCGGGACCGCGGGGAACGGGACACAAATAGCTCGGGATTAATCCCCCTATACTACGACCCGCGCGCCGACACATCTTGATACTTTCGGATGTAACATAAAAACAAGGAAATATGAACAATTTAGACAACATTAAGGTCGAGCGATTTGCACAGTGGCGAAACTTCAAGCATTGCATTATGAAGGTAGAATTCCAACAATATCAACGTGTTCAAAAATTGCTACTAAATTTAGTTATCGAAATGCAACGAAAATCGACAAATCAAGCGATAAGCTAGTACTGTAACATCGATAGAGATAATGGTATTGTAAAGAGTAAGTATAAAACTGACGTTGTTAATCGGATCAACACTGCAGCACCGCCGTATAACCGTCTATCGCGCAAGCGCTGCGCGCGCAACTGACGTGCAAGTGCGGCGAACTTCACGGCGGTCGACGTCACGCTGATGTCAAACAAACTCTCAGCCGCTGTGAGGCGGGAGGGTGCATAACAAACACCAATTACAGGTAAAAAAAATGTAGCCAGATGTTAAGCGAGGATTTGATGACCCGTATACATCGTACTCCCTTCGTTATCGACCGCGGTCCTTCAACATTTAGCAGATGACAAATAAGTGACTCATGCGGGCGATTACCATTAATTGAACCTAATTCTCTCGTATAAACCAGTTTGTAAGTCAAGTATTTTAATATTATTTTAACGGGTACCTATTATAATTGTTACACCTTTCAATGAAAGTATTATCATGTCACCAAAAGGCCTTTCCCGCAGCATAAGATTTTTGGATATCCTGAAAACATCATCAGCAAAAATAGCGTTCGATGAAATTCCATAAAATGGTGGGTGAACCGATTTAACATTATTAGATACATCTCTATAGTCCCAACCCTCAACTCCCGTAAATCCGTAAATCCATCTTTGACTAGACTTATCATGATAAAATATTATGGACCTCGTTATGGTCGTGTTATGGTTTAGCTTTGATGGGTAATATTCGTTGGGTTTGGTGGTTTCCACAATGCGACCATAACGAGTCGATAACGATGCGACCATGAGAAGTCTTGGCAAGGACCAAGATTACTAACATCCTCGCTATTCCTTCTGAGTAGTTCAGGTCAGGGCTCAGATAGTAGCGGACCGATAAAATCATAGAAGTTAAAAGCAGCTGTAATATCACAACGAAGTACAATAAGACACTTTCAAAAGAAATCTCTAAATATCCTAGAAAATAGCACACTTTAAATTTGAGGTAACGGAACAAAATGTTCCAAAAACCCATCTGCCTAAGTACATCTATATCTCTGTCTAAAATAATACAACGGTACTTCTGCTAAGTCACCATTGGACAGTGATGCGAGGATCACAAGCAAGTGAATGACCCCTGAATCGCAACATGAAAGCATTGTGTGCTATCAACCATATTTAGACTAAGCTGAGTCAAAGCTCATTAATTTAGACATCACTTTTTGTGCGAGCGGACGACTTGGTTACTCTAAGAATAGTTAACAAGCTGGTGTCGTCGTACGGAATAAGTTTTTTTAATTAGATACTATTCAGAAAATACTTACTTTATAACTTCTTGGTAACGAAACATTCAAAGCCATTGCAATGTGCATTTAACTATAATATCATTTTCACCTCAGCAGCTCAAACAAGCAGGTTTTGCTGCTTAAAAACAGTGAGCAAAATTCAATTTTGCTGCGAGCGAGAGGCAAAGTAGCTTTTTAATTATTTTTTTTAAATGCCGTGAGCAGTGCTGGGGCTACTCACAACATTCGAAAAAATTGAACTTCACTTTGTTCTGTCACTTTCACTTCGATAGGAAAAAAGCGAGAGATAGAAACAACTTGATTCGAAGTTCGATTTTCAAATTCCACACATAGTAGGCCCAAAAAGAAACGCACGTTCGGATGCACACATAACCGTAAAATTGCAAATAAAACTATCTGTTAAACTTTGAAATGTGTTTATTATAACTATTTTATACAGTAGGTACAATAATTTTTTTTATTTAATGTTTTGAAGACAAAATTAATGAAAAATAAGAAGTTATGTATCTACATAATTTTGTTATCGTTTTAACAATCTTTAATTTCGTGACATAAACCGCGGGGGCAGTTTCAGAACGCATTTCAAAAATAGCGGGATTATTGTACTTAAAAAAAAAAAAGTAATGTAATGTAAATGACGATGTAATTTTTGTTAATTTGTCCGCCATAGCCAATAGCCATAGACAAGGCCTAGTTAGGTTTTTTTTAAAGCCACAGACTACATAAAGCTGTATAAAGTTGTGTTTGCACTACGGCATTATCAAGTTGAGTGACAGGTTTTATCTGTTTCATGTTTATTTTTTCCACTTTTTATTTTATTAGTATTTTGCAAAAATGCTTGTGATTGATGCATATGCGATCGTGTCGTTATTTAGTCGTGTATTCACCAAATGGTCACAACGGAAGACCTGCGTTGGCCCTACCAGCTTCACGCTGTGTTGTTCTCGCTGCTGAGGTGAAAAGTTGTATGTCTCACACGAGACCAAAGTTTTTTACGTCTCGTATCTTTGAATCCCTCGCTACGCTCAGGATTCTAACCTAGAATCACTCGCTACGCTCGTGATTCAATAATAGAATCCTTCGCTTACTCGGGATTCAAAATCATCACTCGCAGCAAAAACCAACTTTGCTCTCTTGTTGAACAAATAACTATTTCCAGTAGTCACTTACAGGGTTTTAGGTTTTTTTTTTGTGCTTTGGAAATACTTTTTTGGATATTTTAAGTACGTTAAACCCAACTTTGAAGGGCACTAGAAAACAGGGCACTGATTGGAGAAGCAGATTATTTCATTTACCTAGACTCGTTTTTATTTCCAAGCTAAAATATTTTATCTTGAAAACGACTGAATCAGTATCTTGAATTCAGTGCTGGATTCAGATGACCGATAAAAAATATGCAAGCACTAAAACAATGGCAAATCAGAGTAATTCCAGACCCGGCTGCTTAAATTTGCCTTCTTTCAAATATAAATGTAACAATCGTTGGTATTTTATTTATATCTATACCAATTCGTTTAAGTACGATTCAAATAACAATATTGCCAGGTCAATGACCCGTGAAATTAGCACCTATCGGAAATGGTGGATAGCAGTAGAGGTCGTTACTCGTTACGCGACCTATCTACAGCAGTTGCTGAAAACTGGGTCGTGGCGAGTGGCGAAAAATTGGACCGTCCGGGTCGCCTGACATGTAAATAAGTTTAGATCGAGACAAAACCCGGTAAGTGGCTACTACCACATGAATATAACCTTGTCCTCAATGACAGGCAATAATGCTGCAACGAACCATAGCAATAAATGCCCGTGGCTCCTTGATTCATATTAAAACTGCACCCGAAACCGATTTCTCGGCATAACGTTAAAACGCCTGAAATCTTTAGTTCTACGTAACGTTACATCCGCATGTTGCGAATTTACTTATTCGTGCGTGGGAATGATTCTATAACTCTTCTATGTAATAGTGAACAATGTCCCAAATTGGCTATCGTTATTTTTGATAGTGCTGACTAACGGTACCAACGAGACCCAACATTACAACAGTCATAATACTTCTAAGAACGCATTAAGACGTCACGAAATCCAATTGCGACCTCATTCTCATTACATTAAATATACCTAACGATGTTTTAACACTTTAAAAATGAATTTATGTAATGCATCGTTAGAGTAGTTTAATTAACTAGCGCCATCTAGCGTGATCGATATGAACTAAATGGTGAGCGTTCGCAACGGTAGGCTGACATATGGCTGTTCTTACTTAGTAACTTACGCTTTAACTAGATGACGCGCTCGTTAAAAACTATCCTCAACTCTAGATAATTTTGCTACCCGAGAGTATATAAACACTTCACTTGATTTCCTTACATCACCGTTAACCTTGAGACCTTAGTGAGCCGATAAAGTGTCACATGTCGGAAGAAACAGAAGACTGCATATATTTAAACACCTTGAAACACTTGAGAGTAATCCGAATATCAATGCAAAATAAAATTGATAGCAATGTATGATTAGAAAATTACTTGAACTAGGAATTCTCCACGATTATTTGTATTGTGACTCAAATAGTTAGTGTTTTTTTTAAATATGCATTGTATTTTAACGCTTACCTCTACGTCGTTTACGTCTCCGTCTTCTATGCCACTTATTTCTTCGTTTATATAGTTTTTTACAGATTTTATCGTCACTATCTGTTGTGCCAGCATTTGCACTAAATGCAAGTTCACATATTTTTCCGAAAATACACAACGCCAACGCAATCATTTTCACTTATTTTATAACAACACAGAAAGTCAATCACGTCTTTTTCTTCCTTTTCTTAATCTTTAGTTTGTAAACTAACTTCCTTATTATCCAGTCGCTATATATTGGCACCACTTTAGAATACAATTTGATATGAACTGTAAAGTTACACATAACTCCGTAGCAAACACTATTGAATAACAGTTGGTCAAACACTCAAAGATTATGTTTGTTTCACCCTAGAAAATGTGTTTTTATCTATAGGTTATCGGGCACAAGTCGTCCGCGAGACGACCGCGTAGATGCGTCGGCGCATCGAGTAATATGTAAGAAACAAACACTCCGGGGGCCTTGACGTGATTTCTTAATATGGATAAAAATACACATAAGGTGGAGTAAAGTGTTACCATGAGTTAAAATTACCTAACTCGGTAGCGAGTCAAATGTTCTGTCCCTCGCACTCTATAAGAATACTGTATTCGCATTTCGCACAAAGCTTTCGACTTGCTAGCGACTTACGGTATTTGTAACTCATGGTAAGGGTACTGCTCTCAACAAAAGCCCTACATAGATAAGATGCAAAACGCTAACGTTAGGGATTTTCGTAAACTACAACATGGAACTGACGTTAGCTGACACATTCGGCCGCTTATGGTTATGAGACTTATGAGATACTTGAACACTAGATAAATCCAACGTCATAGTAAACGTAACGTTAAGCATGTTTGAACCTGGTCGTTATAAATGTCATTAATAAAATAATACTAAGTAAGTTTAGTTTAAAGCATGTTTGAAGTTAAAGTTTAAGTTTAGATTGCCCAAACCTTTTGTTTTATGATATTTGGTGTATTTTTTAATTAGGTACTAAACTTGTTTAATCTTGAATAATTTGAATACACACGCGTACGTTAATTACACAAATTCTGCACTTAGATATTCTCTTTCACATATCACAAACTTTAGAAACGGCTACCAAGCCGAAGGGCAGGTGTAAACTGACTTACTGAAGGGTGAAACCAGGCAACTGCCGAACTACCACTGCGTGAACCTGTATTTTTATCTAGATAAGGTTCAGAATCATTTATAGCAGGCCCTTGTTACGTTCGGGACGGTAATCAGGGTGCACCGTATTCTACGTGCTTTCTAGTGGGACGTGCTTCGAGTTGTAAATGTAACACCTTTTCTTTCTATTATAAAATAGAAAATCTGCTGATTGGCTCAACAATCACGTTTGAGCTATAGGAAACCAATAATGTTATTAATGAGAAATTGCATGTTTTAGAGTAGAGCGAAATTTACCAAATGTGAAAAAAAAATTACGCAAGATCTATAGATACTACTCGTACATGTATTTAGAAAACATCGTATTGCGATAGTATTCCCGGGAGTTTTTTTTTTGCAAGGAACGCACAGGCCACCTGGTGATTACATTTAAATTTTCTAAACTACAACCTCGACATGCAAACCTAAGGATCCAAATACGACTAAAACAAAATCAAGCAACAGAAACATAAATTAAATTTCACTTCATCTTAACATCGATATGTTGACGCGTTAGGTACGTTCTATCCCCAAAAATTTGACAGTTACTAACACAAAGAACGTTAATGCCGACGAAAGTCAATTAGTAAAAACAAATTAAACCGTCAAGCGACGTTCCAATTTTGAATAAGCTTCACGTCCGAGGATGTCAAATTTATGTTAATTTCAGTTGCAGCGTGACATCCGCACCGGGTCCATTAACATACAGACAGACAAGCGAATTACGTTCAACCCAGCTAATAAAAGGATATTAAAGTACTTAAGTATTATGAGTATTATCGATCCGTTAATACTGTTCTGAGTAATTTTACATAGTTAACAGTTGCTTAACACAGTTGGTCATAATGATTATTAAAATATATTGGTCATGAACATGACTTTGAAACTACCCTCTATACTCGTATTATGTAATTATATTTGAACTTAGGTTGACATGCTTTTAATTGTTATTAGTTTTAGGAAAATCTATATTTCCATTATTTTTAATTGACATTTAATTAATAAAATTCTCATAATATGACATAACATGAACACTTTTATAAAATTTTACATACTGCTTTGGCGGCAAAACATGCGATACGCAACTATTAATCTTAAGACCTGTATACATATAACTATACACCATGTTTTATGTACCTACTTAAAATATATTTTTTTATTTGATTTGAAGGCTATAATCTAACGACTCCGGAAACTAACGAGTTCAAATATTATGTGGGTTTAAGTAAAGTACAGTGGAGATCCTGTTGCCGGCTTCCGATTCCATTTTCAAAATAGCTCCTAGACACCATATTATTGCATAGTTTACAAGGTTTATTAGGAAGAAACCATTTTTTTACGCTCGTATCCAATTAGGTACCTACCAAGTTAACACTTTCAAAATGGTTTTGATTGACGACATAACGAATGTGCCCAGTGAGATATGAGTTTGTAAAAAGCCTTAGGTATTATAATGTTTGGCTTTCATACAATAAAGACATAAGCCAAGCGGGGTCGGGGTGACCCATGGTGCCACCTATAAAGTGGCTAATACTTTCTAGTTCAGCTTCTTAGTTTAGTTTAGACCGTGCTGGTTAACCGGTTTCCGGAGTTAATATTTCATTCTCATTTTCACTGCATACGAGTAGCGTCACATCACAACTATCACAAGGATCAAGAGTTCGGAGTGTTCCACAGATCGGTAATTCTTACTGAATTCTTATTTCCCTGTCATAAGTTCTAGATTTTGCGGTAGATGTATCTGCATTGAGCAATTTAATGGTAAATTTAAGCCTGTATCTTTGATCAGACATTTTAAATCGATAAAAAGATATTGATCTAAGTGCGTTAGTGATAGATTTCACTTACCCAACATCCTATTGACTTCCTTTTCAGTCATCGTCGTCGTCGACACCTTTCATGACTCGATATCTGGAAAAGAACCGTCACTTAGGCAATTGTATTACTGCTATTATCATTATCACAATACGAATTTTAGTCACTTGGTTCTATTTTATAATAATTTTAAACGATTAGTCATATACAAGATTTAAATATAGGCACTATCTTTACCTAAGTCGAGCGTTCTTTGGCCTAAAATACAGTAAGCATAACACAATCACAGCCGAGCACTAAACCAACACATAAACTCTGTAACGATCATTTAAAACGAATCCTCTGTACTTTAACAATCATAACGTAACGCACTTCACTTTAAAACGGTATTTTTAACAGTTAAAACAGGAAATATTGTAAAGATTTTTGGGATTGTGGTAGAGCCATCTCTACGAGGGTTGGAAGGCTAACGCGCGGAAATGCACGAAGAGTCCCGACCGAAGCCGAATGCAAATATCAAACAGGGCCGCACTTAGATATTAAATGTATGTCTTGTGGTTAAAATTTTGTCAAAGCAGCGCAATCTATGTTGATGTTATTATTTTAACCTAGTAATTGTCACGGAAAGTCACGAATAAAGTTTAGCGTTGACCTATTACATATAACATACCAATTATAAGAAATAACTTCAAGAGGTGATCAAATTTGTATCTAATACGACACTTAAGTCAGTGTTAAGAATAACTTATATCTGCACGATATTCTTGACTAACTACTTACTAAGTCAGATTATCGATACACTTTAGCCTCTATTCTAATGTGTCAAACCATATTGCCTTTGACATTATTTATCGTATTGTTTTTAACTCGTTTACCGCGCCATTACTGTCAAATTCATCAGAGCTACCGTAACACAGGTAGAATACAGGCCCAGGTTTCTATAAGTATATTGAACTACTGCTTGTGTACATGTCTAATTTCTATAAGATAAAACGTCAAGCCAACTGTGTGAGTGAAGTAAAGAACTTCAATCTTACCAAGAGGACGTTCAACTTTTGCCTCTTGATGCCGTTATTCTCAAAATAAGACAAAGATAAAAAAAAACAGTTTGCGCAGCTGCAATCATTTTTTTAAATTAAAGTTATAATGATGCCTAGTACGCCCCTGTGATAGCTAGTACTGCCACCCTGCAGTGGAGGCTATTCGCCATGTTTTCCACGCATGCGCCCTAATTTTCATACACGAGGCAATCACTAGCGGAGTTACGTCGCACGTGTGTTGCCAGTGCTAATATTATAACTTTAAAAAAAAAGACAATCTACAAGGTTTGTGTCAAATATAATCGTATTTTTTTCTAAAAAATAACTTGATATCTTCAAGGCGGTTGTCTTTTTTTTATTTGTAAAATGTTTTGAGTGATAGATATTAAATGCGCGCGCACATTATATTGCCGACATGGTAGAAGTGCATTGACAGCAAGCAAAGTGGGATCGATAGTGTGACGTCACGCCATTGAGAGCAGGTCATGAGCTTGCATTCTATTCTAGTTATGTTACGGAAATAGACTTACAATTTACACAACACAACTTTAAGGAAGCAGGTACAAAAATGTTTCAACATGAAACCGAGTACATTAATCAAGACAAACGTTTTATAAATGTACGTACCGAGTGCCTAAAATGGAAGCTTTATTTGCTTAAATAGCTGTTTTTAAGGATTTAAATATTGAATACGGAGCACAGGTTAGGGTTAAATAGATTCTTACGTATACGGGAATTTCATAGGTACCTGGTCTACTTAATACATCACCTTTTTTTTTTTAAATTTGGAATAGATAAGTTTTCAAAGCCAACTTCATATAAAAACCGAAAAATATAAATGGAAGCTTGAAATACTACTTATGCGATAGCCCGCCAATATACCTACTCGAAAGATCTTTTTGCAAACTTGCCGGTTTTCAAACAGTGCCTATATTTTTCTCTTTAATTTTGTTTTTTGTTTTTGACATGTTATCGTATTAAATTGTTTTGAACGCGATTACTATTACTGTCAAGTAACTAGGAGCTATCGTGACGTAGAAAATTCTATAACATGTCATAAGCGATATGGTTTTATCCAGTAAAATAGAGCCCCTGTTCGTAATGTTCTTCTTATCTACATATTTCTAAATAACTTTGCGTTATCTCTGTTCAAGGCGTAAGTATATTAATGTTTAAGACCAGAAACTCATGAATGTTATGACATCTACGAGTGTATGTATAATGTATAACATGCAGCCTTATAAAATTTGCTCAATAGATCAGGTAAAAATATTTTTCAATTCTCATGCTATAAAACTGACCGGCAGAGTAAAGTGATACTTTTTGTCCCAAGGGACTAAAGTACATTTTATTTATTTATTTATATAATCTTAATTGCTCAAAAGAATAAATATTTTATTTGTTGGCAACACCAACTAAACGTGTATTATTCATATATATCTTTCTCTTTTCTGCCCTTCTGCATCGAATATCCCGGTGAAAATACACGACCAAAACGACTTCCTGCATTTTATTTCTTTTACCACCAGCTAAGAAAGCGAATTAAACAGTCCACACACAATCAACAGTATACAAAAGGTGAACTTAATGCCGCATTCTCTACTAGTTAAACTTTGGGCAAAGCAGAGATTTGTGGTTGTGTTTTCCTTTTTCCTTTTCCTTTTTTCCTTGGAAAGCTGTAAATAGCCAATTACTTATGATCCGTATACACATGTGTTCGGCATTTTAATAGGTCCAGATTTTTTAAATAGATGGAATATGAGTAAGTAATAAAACTACACATTAAGAAGTAGAGTAATGTTTCCATTTTGTTATTAAGCTTTAACTTTTGTGATATTTCTGCTGACCAATAGAGGATGAGAACTCCAATTTCAACGTATTAAAATACAAAATACCTGCTAAGTACCCGTGGACTCACACGTTAGCGTAGGCAGACCTTAGTCATTCGATCGGCTCTTAATTGACGTTAACAAACGCGCAATTCACAGTACAGTACACTTTTACAGCTGAATCAGTATGGCATTGCGTTTGTACATGTGTGCGTAAATGTACAAAATAGAAGACAATCGTAACCTCACACAAGCGCCGTGAAGTGTGTGCGTCAGAGTAGTTCGTAATTATTGTTATCTTGTTTTTACCACTACACATAAAGACAGCTTCAATCAAGTGATTTTCCTTTACTTATACACCTATAGTGTGTAGGAATAAACTCATCGTACCTACTTATAGTTTCAAGGCTGACAACCTGCTGAATAAGGCGTCCGCCATCATTCAATGTAGATCAGGCTCTGGAGGACCTGAGACACGTCATGGCATTGTTGGTTAATTTATCCAGATTTAAAAACCTTTGTACGACGATGTATTCATTTTGGAAGACAAGTATTTAGATGGATTTGAATAACATACTTAACTTAGTTACTTTTATGGGCAATATAGCCTTGAAATTTAGGGAATTTTTTGCATTTGATGACAATTCTAGATTAATCTTATTATAATAATAATCTGACGGAAGAGGAGTACCGGTATTTGCGGTGCGCCGTTCTCTTTATCCTTTGCGACCGAAAGGCTCAACGCGGGTCTGTCGTTGAGGGTCGTAGTCGAAGTCGCAAGCACAACCTGCGGCCCCCTCCAACAACGACGTGGGAGACACTCACGGGTTTTCACTGCATAACACAACCTCCTTAGGTTCCCCCGAGTCTGGCGTTAAAGCATTTTCCCAACCAAAAAAAAGGGCCGTACGGATTGCCATACATTAACCATATTATCCTTTAATCTACCGCCAAGTAGTATTGTTCGCATTGTTGTTCGGGTGTGCCGGAGTAAGGTAACAGTATGTTAACTGGAATTTCGTCTCAGTCTCTTAATTTTAAGATTGTAGTCTTGAGAATGCAAATATCTATGGATCTCAATTCCTACTTACCATCAAGTGGCTTGTGCTCTTGTTTGCCTTCTCTATGCCATAAAAAATCGTCAGTCTCTTGAATGATTTTCTGGTGTTCCCTAAACTGGGCTTCTGTTTGTAATTACATACATACATGCATACAATCACGCCTCTTTCCCTTAGGGGTAGGCAGAGAACACTTCCTTCCTCTTGCTAGGATCCAGACAAACTTCCATCGTTTCCTGCACACGCATAAGTCTCGACTTGTCATACACGTGCGTCGGCTTAGGGTACTCCTGAACTGGCCTTTTTTTTTATGGCATAGAGAAGACAAACGAGCACACAGGCCACCTGATGGTAAGTGGAAACTGTGACCCATAGACATTCGCATTCACAAGACTGCAATGCAATCCTAAGACTGCAAATGCGTTGTTAACCCTGAGGACTAAGATGGAATGCCTCTATGCTAGTCATTTCACCGGCTGTCTTATCCCCAAACCGGAACACAACAATGCGAACACTGCTGTTTGGCGGTAGGTTAATGGATAAGATAGCGGTAGCGATCCGGACGGACCCTGCACAAGGTCCTACCACCCGCAAAAAATTGAAAACCCTTTCTTATAACGTTAACGTCCCCGATCTGTACCCTCACCATGAGTTACAATTACCGTACTCGCGAGGTTTGCGAGGGACAGAGCATTCGCCTCGCTAGCGAGTACGGTAATTGTAACTCGTAGTAAGGGTACTGATCGTGGAACGTTCGCTTTAGACGCCCTCTTCCAACATTCCCATTAATCTTGACTCATATATTGTTTCATCAATCTCACTTCATCCATTCTCTCCACACTCCACTTCAGCGTTGTTTGCCTTCTTTGTAATTGTTTTAATAAATATAATATCTACATCGTAATCATAATGTTAGATAGTAGATCTGTGTACCACACTTTCAACAATACGATCGCGATATAGAAGCTAGATGGGATAAAAGAAAGTGTAATAAAGGGCCAGATAACTCTGGGTATTATTACATTGTTGGTAATTCCAGTCTATCAATAAACATCGGGGATTGGATTGGACCCGGAACCATTTGCTCAAGTTCCTATTTTGAAGTTATTTTTTTAGCTTGATACCTACTAGTCCCCGTAGTTTTAAAAAGTTAACATTACAATTTACGTGGCCGTTATTCTCGGTAGTTAGGTATTAATACCGATAAATATAATTTATCTCTCTCTACAATTGTATTACATGGAGACATGACTAGCATATTTGATACAATAAAGCATATTATTCGCTTTAGACATGGTACATTGGTAAGCAATAATGCCAACAGATGGCATGACGAAATCTTAATCTGTCCATAAATATAACTCTTCCATGACTGACGGACAACGTACAGTTGACGCCTGAACCGCTGCAGCTGAAGAGAGTAGAAATACTTAGAGAATTGAAATTTGGAGATAATGTTTTTTTACAGTGCTATGTTTACGTGTTTGTCTTTCAATCCCGCAGAAACCGCTGATCTGATTTAGTTTAAATTTAAGATACAACCCCAATCTGGGTTTTTTGAAACATAGG
Source organism: Acleris laterana (assembly GCA_963966035.1). Classification (NCBI taxonomy): domain Eukaryota; kingdom Metazoa; phylum Arthropoda; class Insecta; order Lepidoptera; family Tortricidae; genus Acleris; species Acleris laterana. The sequence continues at coordinate 11,182,941 of OZ014448.1, read as the reverse complement.
ATTATTTTTATCCTGAAGAATTTAATAGTTGCCACGTAAAATAATGTCCAAAAAATACAAGGATGAAGTTGTCGGTATAGGCTGGTATAATGTACATACATACATACATACCGTCTCGCCTTCATCCCAGAGTGGGGTAGGCAGAGCTACAGAATTACCAATTATAATGTACAATGTATTATATTTAAAATTGAGCATGATGAAAGACAAGAAAAACGGGTGTTTTTCTGAAAATGAATGTTAAATGCCAAGCGTCTATTTTGCGTGTGGCACGGCATAAGCTTTGGCATTAGAGATATTTTCAGAAGTAAATAAATGCCTTCAAAAATATTAAACCAGCACTTAAGGTTATTTAAAGTTGTGGTAAAAATGCACGGTATTGCATTTTTCAATGTATCTGCGTATGACTGATTAAATAGCTAATCACCCTTACACTATCACTTCGCACCCACCTGATAAGATAGTATCTTAGAACAAAAACCGTATATTTCACTACACTTTGTAACCATTTAAAAACTGCACCAAAACACACACCTTTGCACCGAATGATTTAAACGGACTAACTAGTTAAGGATATGTATTGAGTAAGCCTTTGAAATGCAGTTCATTCGAGCTAAATTTATCCGTAGTGCTTTAGAGTCAGAGTTTAGTTTAGCGCAAACGACCTACACCTGAAACGAAGTCATTCTAACTTGTTCCACCGAAGCGCGAGCAGATAGCATTAATTAATGTTGCCGAATTGTTGGTTAATTTGAAATAGTTTTACTTACTAACAACGCTAATTACATTGATATTTCGTGTTACACAATCCCGTGTAACCAAGCCCCTTTAAGCATTAAATAATCTCTAAAATAAATACTAGATTGTACTTATTTTGAGTAATTCCTCACAAATTTTAAAATCACCTCTGTAGCCTAGGAGAAAGCTATCTAGTATACCAATACTACTCGTAAATTAAAATCAATATTTTGATCATCAATCTACCTACGCTACGATAGATGTACCTGCAAACTAAGAACCTACGCGATTTGTAATTAATATTTCATAGATAGTTTTTGGTGTCATAGTCACAGTTAAGATACGCATAATGATAGCGATAGATATTGCATAAGTAAACACGATGCGGTTAGAACTAGATAATCACGTAATGAACTTGCGCCGAGCGAGCACCGCGCGAGCCGAGCGAGATTCTCAACTGTCTTATTTTAGAGCTAGCTCTAGCACGGCCGTGAAAACCAACGTAATTGTACCACTACTTATTCATATGGACAATGTTCGTTGGCTACGTTTCGCAAAGCTACCCATTGCTTTTGAGACAAAGGCGTGGCGAATTCCTGATCTATCATACTCTTTGAAACGTCTTAGGAAATTCCATATTTAAAATATCTTCGACACCGACATACGCCAAGTAAAATTGTTTTTATTTCTATTGTGTGACCTGTCTTTCTGTGACCAGACAAACGAAGTCGACGAGCAGTCGAATAACAATGAAGTAATTATCATTTGCTTATCAGTTTATATAGAGCCGAGGTAGCTCGTGTCACTAATCACGTAGGACGCCGAATAAAAGGCTATTCATCAACCGACTTCAAAGAGAAGGTTCTCACTTTGTCTGTATTTTATTGGTGTGTATGTCTCGAATTCTCCGCCAGTCAACCGATGGTTATAATGATTTGTATGGTTAATACTCAGGGGTGGTGCAGGGTCCGTCCGGATCGCTACCACCATCTTATCTATTAACCTACCGCCAAACAGCAGTGTTCGCATTGTTGTGTTCCGGTTTGGGGATAAGACAGCCGGTGAAATGACTAGCATAGAGGCATTCCATCTTAGTCCTCAGGGTTGGCAACGCATTTGCAGTCTTAGGATTGCATTGCAGTCTTGTGAATGCGAATGTCTATGGGTCACAGTTTCCACTTACCATCAGGTGGCCTGTGTGCTCGTTTGTCTTCTCTATGCCATAAAAAAAAAATCGTTAATAGTGGTCATGGAATGCATAGAAAATCAACGGAACTCGTTTATAATTTGAAGTCAGTTCAACTTTTGCGGATACGGTTAATTATTTTTTGTTTAATTTAGTTATGTCGTATAAGTCTCCCAGAACTTGCATTTTCTCGATTTCAATCTACATTTATTAGACCAGTAGACATTTAGGAGAGACTGAGAGACGAAACTTTCTTGGTCAAGCGTCAAGTTGTACTAATGCTTGTAGATCTTTATCTATTGATAGTATCTAGGTCTTCTAGCATAACATCTCGTGGAAAGGATATTATCACTATTCAGGTCTAGATAAAGAAATTATAAGAAGGTTTACCGTTATTCGCTTTTGATTGCGACCTTAATTTGAATTAAATAGCTTTGACTCCAGTTAAGGTGTATTTCACCAATGTCAAGTTATTTTTTGACACTCTTATGGACTTAGATATTAAAGAAATATTACCCGGAAACAAACGTTCGGAAAAATAGTATTTTCTCTAATGAACTAAACAGAAGCACATGGGGTTAACTCCACGCGCTTCTGATAAGTAATATAAACTATCAACCGGTACATAATACATTGCTTACTCACAACACGAATAAAAATATTAGGATTAGGTACAAAGTAAAAAACAATAAAACTAAAATAAACATATTATAATAATAATAAAATGGTAATAGGCTAGTCCCACTGAAGTCGGCGACTCACAATATTTTCAATTAAAAGCCGACTTCAGTTGGACTAACCTATTACTTACCTACCATTAAAAAGTAATTTTTGGCATTTTTGAAGGTGTTTTATGTTGTTTTTTAAAACATTTATTTTAACAAGTTTATTTAGTTAGTAAGGGACGTATACGGTTTATTTTTTAAATTGACATGACGAAAATAGTAAATGTATACCAAAGTGCACTAGGAAAAGCAAATACGTCCCACAATGGAGCTTAACAAGTAATAAATTACGTGTGACTAAATTCAATTCACCATAGTCTTGTTGTTTTCGCTTGTTAAAAATTCTACCATCTGTCGTCTCTTCTGTTACCCGAATTAACGAGCAAACACAGCTCGGTGTTAGTGAATGATCAACTAGAATCCTGCCGAGAGTTCCGAGTGCGGTCGGGTGTTCAACGTAGTAAGGATCCGATGATCCAGTGTCAGTGACCATTTGAGTTCAGGCCGCGGCGCGGATCTGCTGGTCGGATGGCTCTGCGCAACGCACTAATACTAAATACATCTCTTTGAATAACCGGCTTGTCTCTAATTTGAAGCATACACTATCTTATCAATTCACATGTAAAAGCACCGCGATACTGGAAACTCGCTTTTACATGCCACTAGTGTGATGTATTTCAATATTTATTGATCTGTGAATGCAAAAGACTGGTTAATTAAGTGAGAATAAATAGGCTAAATAGGTTATCATGACAGACAGTGTTGATCTTCACGAGTTGGAAAAATTGAGGTACGTACTTTAGTAAAAGGTTGTATTGTCTTAAACTGCATGTTTTAATTCGCCTTTTTTGCCGTAGTAAACTGTTACAATTACATGCAATTGTTTTAGCTTTAACAATAATATTGTTCCATATCTAATAATTGTATCTAGGTCAAGGTCTTGTTTAACATGTAGATAACAATGCCTGTTTATTATACAACAACAATTACATTACAATTCATTTTACACTTTCACCTTCAAACATACTATTATAAAGTTATGTACCTTCTTCATTATGTAACTACATACCTACCCGCGATGGAATCAAACTATAATTAGTGCCATTTGTAAACCATAATTGAATAGTAGTAATTGAATTTTAGTGCAAAAGAAGATAATTCTAAGGGTTTTATAGAAGAGAATAATCAGAATCCGAGAGTATATCAGAAGCGGAGATGGCCTATCATTTTAGAGCCGGCCCTGATTGGAGCGATGATGGCCATCAACCTTGGTCAGACCACGTTGCAGAACTTCTATCTTCAGACAGCTTGCATTGTAGACCTCGAACTCGCACCAGATATTTGCGACAAAGGTGTTGGGGAAGAATTCAGAAGGGCTGAAGTAAGTAAATACCCTTTGCATAGTTAAATATTTACTTTTTGATTAGGAACGCGTTAATTTATGTATATAATTAGACGTTTAGAGTTGTTTGATGATGATGATTATTTAACAAGGTTGGGAAACATAAATATAACATTTTGATGGTAGTGTACTTTACCTATACGATTAATAATTGTGGAGGTTGTTGTATTGACCTATTAATCAGGATTTTCATTTCTAAAGTTACTACTTAATTAATTTACTGTATTTTGTCTATACTTCATAAAGTTACAATGCGTTTACGGGTATTGGATAAGGACACAGTTAGTCGCCTATATGAAATGTTGTTATCAGAAGGATAAGATGAATGTAGCCTTCGCGTGGTCATTGGGTGTTATTTTTTAAGGTGTGACGAATAAGTGAAACGTCCAATGTATGAGTAATAAATAAATACTATAAATTAAATGAACAGGTTTCGACTATTATTATTATAACTTACACGTCAACATCACATCTAATAGTTCCCAACATTTTCCATTACACTAGAAACTGTTCAAGGCATGTTTTTTAATTAGTAATTTTTTTTCCATTATTACCTACTGTTTTCCGAGTTGTCATACTGGTTATGAGTATTTAAAATCAATGTTAAATTTGAATAGCATAGAACGCGCTTTTAATGGAAAAGTTTGCAATGCGTGAGAAATGTTTCACACAGTTGGAAGAAGCAGGTCAAGTTTCATAGTTCAACATAAACATATAGCGATGTGTTATCTAAGACTGCACTATTCGCATGCACTGTCGTCCACACGTTCCGCGCTGGGCTTAATGTGTAAATCGATCTAGTATCTTGTTTTCTGTTAGCGACCTAGTGCCGTTCTTGGGATTTCTCAGAAAATTCTTAGTTATTCTTCCAAAAGACTCATATTTTCAGATTCTCAAGAGTAACACACTTTAACAGACCAGCCACTAAGCGGTTCCCACCCTATACGACTTCGGGTTGGACAATAAAAAATGGTTATTCCCACCTGTTACCACCTATTTGTTACCAATCGTAACAGCTGGTTTTTTTCCCCCACCTGTTACCACTAAAGTACTCGATGGTAACAAGTGGGAATATTTTTTCCATTTGTTACCACTAAAATATTTGGTGATAACTACTGGGGAAAAAAGTTTTTTAGTTTAGTGGTAACAGTGGGAAAAAAATCCCAGCTGTTACCAGTGGAAACAAATTGGTGGTAACAGGTGGGAATAGCCCATAAAAAAGAAATGTTACATAAGAGTCACGGTTTATCGCTAAACTTTCCAAAAATGAGCTTACTAATTTCTAAACTGCTGGCAGCACACGAGCAATAGTCTATAGTTGAGTTGTTAAACTTGCTGTAATCACCCATATTAGGGTTTCTTAGTTGATTCTAAAGAAAATAACTCGTATGGCTACAGACCCAATATTTTGTGCTCCTCCACAAATCGTTATGTTATGTATGGTACACTGAATCACTAAATAAGCAACGAGGCGTATTATCATCAACACTAATCTATAAATAATCTATACTGACGGACTCATGAACTGCATGTTTATCTGTCTGTGAGTAATCACTTATTAAAAGAGAAGAGAACAAAAACATCATTATCATCGTAGTAAATAAAGATTTTTCTCTCAGACGCGGAGTCGCCATAACGTACTACTTGATCATTTTGTGTGTGAAATTAGACAAATCTCAAAATTTCAATAGGTTTCGTGATTAAAATATATATATATATCTGTTATTCCAGCAAGCAAGTCAAACGGTGGTCGCAGGGGTCAACATTAGCCGGAGTTTCGTCGGCAGCCTCATAGCCACAGTAGTGTTAATGTTTGTGGGTCCTTGGACCGACTGCAGCGGTCGCAGGAAGCCCGTCATGATCTTGCCTCTAGTGGGAATGTGCGCGATGACTACTGCTGTTCTCATCATGATAACGTTTCCAGGATTCAGTTCTGAACAAGTCATATATGCCGTACAGATACCGATGTCGTTGGGAGGAAATTTTGGCCTATTGCTGGCTGCTGCTTTCAGTCATATTGGAGACGTAAGTTGCTTCGCAGTTAAATCTTGCCTTAGACATAATGGAACTGTAACCGATTGATGTGCAATGAAGAAAACTAGAATATTGTTCGACAGACTGTTTTTTTGCAAGAAACAATCAAGGCTCTTGTTCTACATTGACTTTTCCCCTATTGCATTTGTATTGTTCTCGACTAACTAGAACGCCATAACTATTATTATGCATATAACTTTGATCAGTGATCACAATAGTTGTAATGACAATGTAGAAAAAAAGGCCCAGTTTTTTACAACCCTTTTTTAACTTCTCTTGTAGGTAGATATTTGGGTCAAATCATGCAAGTTAATTTTGAATCGGAAAATGTTACTTATCATTGCAATCCCAATGACAATACTATATTACCTATAGGTAAATTGATCGGATAGTATATTTAACGTAGACCCACCAGAGCACCAAGTTTCGATTCGGATCGCAGATGATGACTGACGTAGTAAACAGTTGGCAACAGAAGCTGGTCAAAAAGAGTTTTTTCTTATATTTTTTTAAGTATATCCTCATCAACCAGTTGCACGTGTGTTCCAGGTGTGTCACGCCGAAGGGCGCGACGTGACACGCACGATGGGCACGCATCGCGCCGCTATCCAGATCGCGCAGGTGGTGGGCGCCATCAGCGGGCCGCTGCTCTACCGCTCGCTCGGATTCTACGGTGTGTTTCCCATTGTATTATTGCTGCAGGTACTAGCCTTGACTATTCATGTTATAACCTCTTAAGTTAAAAGGACGCATTTGTAATGTAAAAGCTATAGAGAAGTTTGGTCTTTCCATGGTTTGCGGTCGCGGAAAGGGATAGTGCCAGAGCAATCAGTTAGTTTTTACGTTTCTTCGTTACACTACGAGCACCTAGTAGTATGTTTGGCCGTGGAGTTGAGACCTCATACGTTCTGCGAATGAGGGATAAAGACGTGATCTAGAAATCTGTCAGCGTGCTGGCTCCAAAGTCCTGCAAGGGATTATCGAAATACCTACATATCGTCCACTGCTGGACATAGGTCTACCCTAAAGAGCTCCATCATGATCGGTCCTGTGCTATCCCCCTGTTCAGGTTCTGTGGATTACATGAGAGCCCATATTCTGGCCTGGCCCTATGGAGTTTTACTACTATTTAGAATTAGAAAAAATATGAATATAAGGTCTTGGGGCAGCGATTAAGGTTATAGGGGCTGTGATCCTCGGTCCGGTTCGTATCTGGTTCAAGAAATTTCAACAACGTGACAGTGCTGCCGGTATGTGTGAAACCTTTGAACCAGGTGGCACACTAAATCAATCCTTTCGTTTTCCAAAACTTACCATCACTTCCAACAATGCTCAAGAAAGTATAATTGTGTAATATGTAGACCAGCGCTGGCTCTGCCAGCATCACGCTGAGTTGTGTCCATTTCGTGACAAACCACTTAGGTATGCTTGTTTTCAGAATTCTGTATTTGTTAATTTGTTTGTCACGAATAAATAATTTCTTTTCTTTTTTAATAACTTATGAGTAGTTGTCGGTCTAGAGTGCCTTGACTGTTTTTCTGTTTAAACAAACTGATTGTGAACGAATCTTGGCATTGTTAATAAAGTAGGTAGGTATATATAAATTTACATTAACTATTTACTTTGTGATAAAATTTTAATATACGCAACGTTTCAACAATGCATTTAAATATTAATTTAACCGAGGTACGGCGGCATGGAACGTGGCAAATCTTATTTTTCAGAAATCTTACTAAGTACGATACAAGAGAAACGAATAGCTTAGCGTTTTGTTTATCAAAACTTACTTCATTTTGTAACGAGATTTTCTATTTTAGCAGTTAACTATTTAAATGTTCTTAGGTTCTTATCTTATCTATAAACACCTACCTACTGTACGTACCACACTGTTTTCGGTTTTTGATTTCAAATGATTAGGTATACCTATGACATTTCTGCCTGCTAGAAGCATTGTTCGCAATAATATGTTTCTTTGTCTACATACGAGTAAACGTACCCTGATTACTCTAACACCCGTATTTATAGTCAAGAAAAGTAATTACTTGAGTAAAAGTAATGACTAAAGTAACGATTTTTATATGACTTTGACACTACTAATACTCAAGTAATTACTATTGTTGACTATAAATACGGGTGTAAGATGATCCCGAGCCTAGCCGTATTTCGTACTATTACTTTAAAAAGACGTGTTTAAAAATATAATACAATAAAATAAAAATAAAAGAATCTTTTTTCAACAAAAACAAGCAAATAACGCTAACAAATAAAAAAAAAACAAAATAACGAAATTTCTGGTGAAAAGGTGCAGAACTCAGCTATGGAGCTGTTTTACAATCCTCATCTGGATAATATTTAGGCATTACTTATCTAAATTCCTGAACGGTGTCGCTCGCTAGGTTTGTACCGATGTAGTAATTATGTGAGCTGTCACAGGCATCGTCTTAGAATAATTAGAGTATAGGCTCTTTAATTCCTCCACCTGTCTTAAGGCCCGTGAAATAAAAGAGGCATTCCTTCTCGTTCCTCAGGGTAATGAACGTAAATTTAAAAACTGATTAAATTATAGGTGACTATGATAATTTTCGCTGTTTTATCCTTGCATTTCCAGTTATCATCCCTGGTCTACGTGATAGTTTTCATGAAGGACGTGAACGTGAACACAGAGAACAAAGTGTCCGTGTTCAACTGGCGTCTCCCCGTCCAGGCAGTCTGCTGCATGGTGAGGAGGAGGGACGGCTACAAGAGGATCATTATCCTGCTCATGCTGGTGGTTGGACTGGGAGATCGAATGCTGTTGGCCGGTAAGGGTTGTGGACTAGATCAAATTAGATAAAAACTGGTGATGTAATGGTGACGGTGACTCCTGTACTCTGACCTGATGCCTATCTTTTAATCGGCCTTACTGGTTGTTACGAAACCAAGCTAAGAGATATCAGTTCTGAGTGTAGGAGTCACCATTACATCGCCATTTTTTTAAGGTTCCGTACCCGAAAGATAGCCAACGTTGTAACGTCCGTCCGTCCGGACTGTAAAGAGCTGTATTTTTTGAACTGTAATAGATAGCGGGTGGTTACTTTTTCCGAATATGTGTTACTTATTACAGAGGATTTACTAACATTTTTTTACAAGAAACTTTTATTTTTTGTTGTATCGTAAAAATGGTAAAACATACAAGCGTCAAATTTGGTATGAGTATAGTACTTGACAAACTAAAGAAAAACCACTACTACAACAAATACGAGTACTAAAGAATGTACAAGTGAGTTGGCCTCGCGCTGATTTGCTCCGAAATCGAATACAAATCTGAATATCATAATAACTACTGTGCTCTAGTGTACGGGACCCTCGGTGCGCGAGTACTATTCGCACCTGACCGGTTTTAAGTATAATTTTGCTGGTGGTTGGGTTGGGCGACCGAATGCTGTTGGCTTGTAAGGTTGGGGATGGACTCAGTACAATATCAAATAGATTAAAATGGCATGAAACTGGCATGTAATGGTGACTCCTACATTCAAAACTGCTATCTCTTTATCAGCCCTTGGTACTGATTTTACGAAACCAAGATAAGAACCATTCCGCTTGAACAAAGATCCTTTATAAAGGTCTGTTTGGGATCTACGATAACATAGACCACAGACCAGACACTCACACAAAATAGGGAATATTGATGCCTTTTTTTTACAACTTCAATAAAAGCTGATTCTTTGTTTAAAATAACCAAGATAAGCCAACAAAGATTTGTTCCTATCTCTTTCTAGCAAATCGGAATTGAACATGTAGTTTATATGGCCGACGAGTGCATATCGCGCATCTCTGCCTATCGCTGTCATATTAGCATTTAAGTTCTTCCCTGGTGATCCATGCATATTCTCTATTCTTAATAGCTTGCCCGCAGATATTAGGTAAGAGGCCAATAAGGTGAAGTTTAAAAGAAGACTGTTCAATTATTGAGTTAGTATTCATATTGTATTATTTTTAAAATTAATATTGTAATACACTGGAAAACATTCTTATCCTAATTGTGCAAAATGTGGTTACAGAATTATTAATAAGTTTTTAGAATTGATAGTAATTCTGTAGCTCTGCCTATGTATGTATATTATGAGACAATGACCCCGCAGTCAAACTGTGTAAATAGTTTTGTGAGACAATATTCTACTGTTATGTAGTAACCAGACATTGAAGCTGACATTGTCCCCTGATATTGATTTATTTGAATGCACTGTAGCGTAGGTAAAAGCCTCTCCAAGTTTCTTCCAATTATGGAGAATAGGTTCGGTGGGCATAAACAATTATGTAACACAGTACGAGTATGTTTTGTAATCTAGCATTTCCTTTTTTTCATTGGGACGACGAAAATAAGTAAAAAGTAATTTAAAAGTTTTAGAAAAAAGAGGCATGAGTAGTCTTGCAGGCCAAATCTCTGCACATAACCGACCTATGAAATGGATCCCAGTTTTAGCTGACGAGAAAGCCGAAGTTTGCATACTCTCCCTGTCATTTTTTAAAGTTCCAATGATTTCCAAGCTACCTCTTTCCTTGTGTACCACTAAGACAAGCTTAGAAAAAAAACAATGAAAGTAAAAGGCATTATTACATACATACATTTAATCGCGCCTGTTTCCCAGAGGGGTAGGCAGAGACCACTTCTTTCCATTTGCTACGATCTTGACAAATTTCTTTCGCTTCTTCCACATTCATACATCGAGTCATGCACGCACGTCGGTTTCGAGTAATGAAGATTCGGCCCTTTTCCAGTATTTCTCCGATTTGGCATTATTTTTGAATAAGAAATTTTTTTTTGGTTTTTCAGCTGAAATCATGCTGTCATTCATGTACTACAGAAACAAGTTTAGCTGGGATGACGTCACGTTTGGCTTCTTCTTGGCCTATCGGAACATTATCAGCTTCCTTGGTAAGGTTGGGTTTTACGTAGTTACTTAATAGTTAGTCTAGTTTATCTATTTAGAGGGATTAACCCTCTCATTTTACGGAATCATCAAGGGATCAGATAGGTTAGCCTTCTGCTCTACCTGGCTTCTGGCTTCTACTAAGGATTGTTCAAAAGAACTGTCTATAACAAAAAAACTTCAATTCAAAAGTATCTTAGTCTGAGTCTTCGTAGTACAGTCAGCATCAAAAGTAGCTATGCAGAATACCATGTTCAAAATGATCTAGACACGACGTATTTTCTTGACTAGAGTCGAGTGCAGATCATTTTGACCTCTTCGGTTGCGTAGCTACTCTAATATAGCTGCTGACTGTACCTATCTCGTAAGCTGAAATTACTAAAATGTAACGGTTGAAAATCAATGAACATACTCGTACACGGGCCTGGTTCCTTTGATCCACCTTACATGAATAAATCATTACTACAATACATAAACATCATTCAAAATTCACGGGCTCATTACCCAAATGTTGGTATTACGGGAAATCTAACCCAAAATAACGCTTACGCAGATTTGCTACCAATTACCAATTAAACTAACCGAGATTTAGTGAGGATTGGCAAATTTTAAACCCTAAGTGGTTTTAAACATATTAACCGTTATATTATATGTTTTTAGGTACGTTAGTGATCCTGACGTTGCTGAAGCGGCGCCTGCGCCTGTCGGACGAGGTGGTGGGCGTGCTGAGTTGCGCTTCCTGCTTCGTGGCCAACTCCGGCTTGATGGCAGCTACAGCTTCCTATATGGTTTTTCTAGGTAAGCTACTTTTTTTTCTTGCGACCGATGCTAGCAGCTGCTGATGCTATGGACGTTGGTGTACACCGCAGAGCCACAACACCAAATACAGCACCTAAAGCTGTAGTATTCGAAGCGTATGCCTCGTGATGCTTGCTTTATATGAGAGAAAGGCAGCAAGGCACGTAGATTTCCATTAGGAAAGCTATCACCGCGGCCTTTAAACAGCGGCAACCCAAGAAAGGGTTGTCGGTCCATTCAGGCCTTTATGCTTGAAGGTTCTGTGTCATAACTGTTCGGAAATACCACTGGGGAGTTGATTCTACAGTTTTATCGTACTGGTAAAAATTGCCTAGTGAAACGCACGGTGGAAGAAAGGCATTAACAAAGCCGATCTTTATGGAATCTTCACTTGACGGTGACACGATAGCAGAACCCTGCGGCTGGTAATAATTTAAACAGTTCTTCAGTACACTCCCCATGATAAAGTCTGTACAGGGGGGTTATTATGACATAACTATGCAGTTCATTTTACGGTGAGTGTAAGGGACAGAGCTTTATCAGTTATATAGCTCTGTCCTTTTCTCTCAGCGTAACTATGTCATAATAACCCCCCAGCACACAAAGCAAACTGACGTCCTTACGAATGTTTTTATAATCTGATTATTGTTTCTATTTGGAAGGCGGCTTGGTTGACACATTTAGTATTAATTATAAAATATTTTAATCGTGTCTGATTATTTTTTATTTCTTTCAGTGCCTCTGGTAGGCATCATAGGTCAAGGGTCACAGGTGGTGCAAAGACCGTTATTAAATAAGCAGATTTTACCCTGCGAACAAGGTCAGTATCGTTATACTTCACACCACATCATAATTATCTAAAGGAGTTCGAGGTTTAGATTTGTTGCCTCTCTGCATACCCTTTTCGAAACGGTTCATAAGGTTAGGCAAAATACATTCCGCAAATGCTAACAATCAAAGAAATCTAACAAAATGTCGTAAATGACTGAGGTAAACGCACGAGTGAAAGCTTACAAAAATTATGTACTTAACTTACCTTTAGAAAAAAAAATAGAAAATAGAAAATATTTATTCGACGATCACACCTCCTCGACCTTTGTATGTACTGTGGGGATGGCGAGGTGTTATTAAATCAAACTTCATAAACGTGTAAATACATTTAATTAAAATATAATTTATGGTTGCTTATTTATCAATATTACGATGTTCCATTACAGAATATTAAGAGGTTCTCCCTAGTTCTGTCCATGACAGCTATCTCTTATATTCAGAAATGTTATTATTTTAGAGATGACGTGGAGGTCTTTCACCTTCACAGTGCCTTCCTTTATTTTCTGCAGTCACAGTAAGCGTCCGCGGAATATAATATTTATGTCCCTCATAGCCTTGCTACAAATACTAAAGCTTGCTACTATACTATTCTACTTTTGTAACTGCCTAATTAGCTTAGTCAATACATAATAGCTCCGCAGATGGATATATACATCGGGGGTGTTATTATGACATAGTTATGCAATTCTGTTTACGCTGAGAGAAAAGGACAGAGCTATATAACTGCCATAGCTCTGTCCCTTACACTCACCGTAAAATGAACTGCATAGTTATGTCATAATAACCCCTCTGGTATGTATTTATAAGTTTCTTCCCTGTCAGGTGACTCGTCTCGGTTCACTCAATTCTGTAGTGGATTACAATGCAAACGAAACAGCCGTTCAAAGTTATGTAATACTTTATTAACTATGGTCTTTTTAAACTTCCAGGTAAAATTTACAGCGTTTTGGGAGCCCTAGAATCGGCGACGCAAACTCTGACGTCACCGCTTTACGCCTATCTGTATAAACACACGGTGTCGACCTTTGCAGACGCTTGGTTGATACCGGGCATTATCCTACTCAACATACAGTTATTAGCCTACCTGGTTACAAAAAAAATAGGACTAATAACTTCTCCAGAGCCAAAAACTCCGGAGAAACCAGAAGTGGTACCACAGACCCCGTTAGATGACGGCACCTTAGAATTTGGAAGTTGGGTCGCAGAAAAAACAGAGGAAAAAGCAGATGTTAAGTTAAAACGTCAAACAAGTATAACGGAAAAGGTTACGTAGGTTCGACCTATTAGGTTGTGAATGTTGTGACTGAGTGTAAGAATAAGTAATAAATGTTGAAATGTTATTGCTGTCCCATTTTTTTTTATTTTGTAAATAAATACCTAATGTTTCTGGCTCGATTTGCAGCTTAGCCCTACCTCCTACCTTTTCTTATGATATAATTTATATCATGTCAGCTGAAATTGTTTTCTACTTCTTGATAAACGAGAATTTGTTTTAAATGAACTTCATTGAACCTAGCCTAGCTTTATCTCTTTTTTATAAAGCAATATTCTCTTTTACTTGATTGATACATGAACAAGTATCTCGTATTTCCCAATATAAAAGACCATTAATGCCCGGTTCCTATATTCAAGAAACGAATCGTTTTCCTTACGTCTCGTTAAAATTTGACGTTTGCTAGGTACAATATGTGTCAAATTTTAACGGGACGTAAGGAAAACGATTCGTTTCTTGAATATATATGTAGGAACCGGGCATAAGACACCTGCCCGCTATTAGATAGGTCGCGTCCATCCTCTCAAGATTTTCCTTCTTAGGTAAGTAATGCTAGTAGGTACGAGTACCTGGGTACCTACAATCTTCCACTTTCACAGGGCACACTTCGCGTTCTTCTCTTAAAAATTTCGTTCATGAACTTGAACGCGCCAAATAGGTTTTAACCGGCTAGTTGAAGTTGTATAATAATATACATATGTATGTAAACTTTGAACTGCACATAAACAATTACAATACATGTTTATATCATTACATGTACATAGGCAAACTTATCCAGATCTCAACCAGTTAATCTTGTTGTACACGAGGCAAACAACAATGTTGTACATAGGTAAACTTATCCCGTATGGGATCTCTTCCAGTTCACTTGGGAGTAATAAGCAAGGACAATGCAAGAGGCAAATTAACAATGCAGTAACAGAAAATAACAAATAGTACTTCCGAGAAACAGAAAAAAAAACTGCTCTACATAGTAAAATATATACTTAGTTAATCTTAGTTAATCAAATCTACTAATACTAACACATATACGTTAACAGCTAATAAGACCTACAACAGAGCTAAGGATCAACAAAAAGTTGTGGCTAAATCAACGAGAAGGGTCTGACATCTTGATGATTTAGCCACAACTTCTTTAAGCATTCCTTCAATGTACAGTCAAAGACATAAGTCGCTAAACAAAATAAAGCTACGAATTTAACTGTACACGAGAAATCTCCATGTGTTAATATACAAATGTATGTTCAAAACTCCTTGATCGTCATGAACGTTCAAAAGTCCCTAAACACTACCATAACTTAATTAACGCCAAAAGTCGCTGGACACTTAAACTCGATGAAATAATCCAAAAGTCACTGTACGCTAAAATTCCACGAAGAAGTCCAAAATTTGCTGTTGCCATCAATGATAATCTAATTACGTAGATTTATAAAGTCCAGCAACTTTTGATAAAATATTGTTTACTAACATTTGACATTCTGCAATGTTCACATAGATTTGATCAACCATTGGTTCAGCGACATATGGAATTTTACATTGTGCAGGTGTTTTGAAAATTTGGATCTGTTCATCAATTTATGTCTTCGACTGTACCTGCAGATCTAGTTTTTTTATAAATTGATAATGGGTTTGTTCTTTATTAACTTACCCTTGGAGGAGGAAGATTTAGGCCAGTCAAAGCCGAAAAACGACATTTTAAGGGAGCGCATTCTCAGGGGTGTTATTCTCTCAAAAACAACGGACGGGCGGAACGAAATCGCAGCGGCGAATTTAGGTAGTCCCGTCGGAGCGAACAAAACACATTTTAGCGCGTGCATTTTCAATTAAGCAGCCTTATACGCTTGATCCATCGGCAGTAACCATGCTGCTAAATTTAAAATGCACGCGCTAAAATATGTTTTGTTCGCACTGACGGGACTAATTAAACTCGCCGCTTGGACATTCACTCGTCCATCCGTCCGACCGTTGTTCCGACCAATCAAAGTATTCCTCGCCACTCGCTCATTTTGAAGCCAAGCAGAGGCGTTTATTCTTTTAAAATCTTAAACATGAACAGCTTGGCTTAAAAATGAGCGACTTGCGAAGAATAAATTGAGTATTTAACTAACTCTTTGTTAGGACTTGTGAATAAAATTGACAGTACAAAAGACATACTTATAGTTGATATATTAGATAATGTTTATCAAAGAAAAACCATTCCAACGCAGTTCGATTTGCGTAAATGATTGCTAAAATTGAAATTGGGTGTGATAGTCGTCAATGACATTAATAAAAAAACATTATGTTGACGACAATATTAATCGTTCGTTTCAGAATGAAGTACCTACCTATCAATTTACAATCATGTGAATCGTATTGTATTAGTGCCAACTGCCTTCTTATCACAAGATAAACGCTGTTTTCGAGGCTTAATCAATCGTATTAATACGGTTGGTAATATTTTAGAACATTTAGCGCTTGAACGTAATTAAAGCTAAATTAAATGTAGGTCAATGGAACGCATAATCGCACAGTTCTTTTTTTTCCTCAGTGCCGGTTACGTGCTTTATCCATACAAATGTTATAAATGCGAAAGTGTGTCTGTCTGTCTGTCTGTCTATCTGTCTGTCTGTCTGTTACCTCTTTACGCTTAAACCGCTGCTGAACCGAATTATATGAAATGTAGTATAGAGATAGTTATAGGATAGTTTGAGTCCCGGAAAAGGACATAAAATAGTTTTTATCCCGATAATCATCCCCTAAGGAGGTGAATTAGAGGGTGAGAATTTGTATGGAGCTAAGATATAAACGAGTTCCACGCGGACGGAGTCGCGGGCAGAAGCTAGTTTCCTATAAAAGTAAAGACCACGCGAGAAAAAGTACTTAGTTAGGTATTGTATGAGGAAGAAGCAAAGTATATAAAGAAATAGATTTATTCACTAACCCTGTGACACAATATAAAGTAGAAAATCGAAAGGAAAGAATTGGGGCAATAAAAAATGGACATTTGCTCAGCAAAATGCTGAGGTATCAGACACCTAGGTTAAAGCTCTTCGAGTCCAAAAATCAGCGTTGTATATAGCTATATACAACGCTGATTTTTGTCACTCAGAACATTAAAAGAAACATTACATGTAAGACTGCTAAAAATGTTGAAAATCCATAATTACCTACTATTTTAAGTTTTTGATGAAAAGTGGGAGGTATAAGTAAGTAGTGATAGCATGGATCCCTGGGTAGTGATTCCCTCAACAACGACGGTCGGACGGACGAACGGGTGAATGTCCAAACGGCGAGTTTATGTAGTCCCGTCAATGCGAACCTAACATAATTATTTTAGCGCGTGCATTTTCAATTTGGCAGCATGGTTTCTACCGATGAGATCGAACGTATAAGGCTGCTTAATTGAAAATGCACGCTCTAAAACGTGTTTCCGTCCTTCCGTTGATTTTGAGAGAATAACACCCCTGGAAAAGGACAAGGGATGCCGTTCATTACAAGGCTATTACAGCGATAGGGTTCCACGCGGATGACGTCGCGCGAAAAATCGAATAGGTACTGAAATACAATGTCAAAGCACTTTTAGCTTAAATTTATTTCTATATTTTTTAAAACGAAATATACGTCGTCGCATTTTGGGTTTTTTGCCAATAGTTATCAACACTTATGGTATGAGTGTTGATAATTATTGGAAAAAAAACCCACATTGTGACGTTTTCGCAGATGAGTGGATGATAGTTAGATATGTGTGCATGCTTAAGGTTTTGTGAAGTAGTCGAATGAATGTTTTTTTTTTAAATACACATTAAGTATGTAACTTGTTTTGTTTTTGCCTGTTGTGTGTTATGAGTCCTTGTCTGACTTACGTAATTTTCTTTGTACATTTGGTGCACATATATGTAGGTATACATATACATAATTTAATTGACATGAATGTATAACAATTCGTTTCCCTTTAAATTATTAATTCATGATTTAGTGTAAGTGGTTTGTAACCGTACTAGTTAGTTAAATAAATAAATAAATTAACTGGTCCACTAGTTCAACAAACAAAATATATGCTGGCATGACAAATTACTACTACTTAATCTGATGCCCACATCTAAAATGTATCGATTGATCTATTGCCGTATATGTCATGCTACATATTAACATATTACATGTATATTAACCCAATTAAATATCTACATTTACCTACTTGCATTTCATCATCAGTAAATGTTTTACGCGGGTAAAAAATCCTGGCGGTGTACTTTAATAAGTTTATCCAGACTAAGTATTATATTCATTTTATAAATTTCGAGACAAACAGTGTCGTACCAGTTTTTTTTTTTTTGCTGAAATCTTTGGAGCCAATTGGCTTTTGCTGTTTAGGGTTTTGTACCCAAAGGGTGCCAACAGGACCCTATCACAAAGCGTCCACTGTCTGTTCGTCTGTCTGTCAACGGGCTGTGTATCTCATGAACCATAAAAATAAGTAGATACTTTTAACAGATTATAACATAGAGTTGATGATTTATTTCCCTCTTTAATTATACGACGTCACGTTAGCCTAGTTGGTAGTGACGATACCGGGTTCGAATCCCCCCGCTGAGAGTTGATATGATATTGGTTGATAAACGCGAAAATTAATATTTTGTTTGATTTTTTCTATGTTTGTCTCTATTTAAGTAGGTAACTTTATCGATGTCTGGTACCCATAGTACAAGCTAACTGCTTAGTTTAGGACTAAGTCAATATATTTTGTTTGAGATTGTTCCCTGATATTTTGATCATTTTTTTATCTAATTTTTGTGCAATACAAACACCTACTGTGAAAATTACCTGTCTAGGTACCTGATACGGTTCATAAAATACAGCCCGCTGACAAACAGGCGGACGGACTTCGGGTACGGAACCCAAAAAACCTTAATTAAGACGCGCACATTACATAAGTAAACGGTTTTTACATACCCGACTGGCACAGAAGGAGGATTTGGTGAAATGGCCGTTTTAGCCTTATAATTCCTAGGTATTAACCTGGCTCAGATCACACGTCACAGTACAGATTCAGCCTTATTAATATGCAAGTGGGTACTATACTGAGTTGATTTATGTGGGAAACATGAACCCCTTAACCTAGGTGAAGGTTTAAGCGTGGACTTTACAAGGAGCACCGGTGCAGATCTGGTGACTGTGGCAGAAATCCGATAAATACCAGCAGCCTAGAGTGGTCTATTGTGGGATCCTTGAAAAAGACCTATTTTCGAGTAGTCTGGTATTGCGCTTCTACTTCATTCTCTGCCGTTTATTTTTTCATATCTCTTTTTTGCCATTCCCGATGGTAGCCGAAATTACAAAGCGAATAATGAACTTTTATTGAATCATGAATGTAACTAATGATTTTTTACTTTTAGTACTTGTTTTTATGGAATTTGCTAAGTTTTTTTTTTTATACATGTACATATTATGTACATGTGTAAATTAGAATATTTTTAATTGCCTTGTCTTTTCCATGGATTTCATCTGCATTTACTTTGGAGTAATAATTAAATATATTAGTTAAACCAAAACGAGAGTAGCAGGATTTGTAGGATGCGATAGAATATGGATATGGAAATAAGAAATACCAGACCTATGTCGAGTCTTCGTGTTTGTTCTCCAGTCAGGTACCTACCGGTTTATAATACAAAATACAATATCACTTTACGTATCACTTCCCTTGGGATCTGCAAGGTATATAACTGTTTCTTAGCACGCCCAACGGCCGCCTCCTGTCTCCGGTTCAATATCTTGCACTGACTACAATTTACTTTCTAGCAATACAAGCTACCTACGGAGAACATTTAATTATGTAGGACTATTCTTGGGGTTATTTTAAAATAAGAACTTTGGAAAACATTAAATACTGGCAGGCAAGAGCTGTAAAAGAGGAAATAAATAGTAGGTATCGGTCTTTTGGGCTTTCTTATTCTACACTATGCTTATATCGCATCACATGACAACAAAAGTACAATAGGAGTTGACACTTCTCTTGACTCATCTGCAGGCACGATCTGAAGGAGTGACAATTCAAAGTCTCAAGACAATAAGCAGCTTTATCCATCAAATAAATTACCGCTATCTTATAAATTCGCATCAATTCCTAAAATAAAACTTCTATGGTTTAATCTACACCGGGGTTCTATTTTTAGTTACTTGCGGTGATGTAAAGTGAACTTAAGTACCCTCTTATCACAATCGATGCTAAATATAATTTATTTTTATTGCGAAAGTAAAAAATAGCACAAAGGAAACGGGTGATCTGATATCACTCTTAGCCCGATATCTTGTCGGTATAAATACTGGCGGCGATCGCGAATTGTTACAGATTGAAAAGCAATCGCTCCGAGTACCCACTGGTAAAGTCAGCTCGCTTCATCAACATTGACGAGTCGTCGCATCTTCGATAGTTTACCTCATCTATATCTACCAAGTCATGTAAGTATTTCTCGTGCTTAACCTGGTTTCTATTCCTTATTTTCCTGAATTGAAACAATCCATCCTCATCATAACTAGCTCGGCCAATTACAGCGGCCGCCCCTATTTCTTTTTATTCCTCTTCGGTATTAGATCCACTTTAAATCCGATCCCTTTATTACCAGTGGCTAGACTCGTCAGGCAGTTTTCATTCGATGAATCTATTCACCCATCTGCTGGATTTTATTCGGGCAAAACATTAACCTGCTTATTTTATTTCTAGAATGCAAAACAACGGTTTCAAACTCTGCTTCCCCGGTGGTATGGCGCCCAATGGCCATTACAACCCGGCAGCTTGTCCCGTCCCTCAGTTCGGCGGTGGTAGGCCTGTTCAGTACGGACCCTGCTTCGGAGCCCCCGTGCCGCAGCCGATGTTCCAGCCTAACTCCTGCTTCATGCCAGCTTCAGCACTCCGCAGAGCAGTTCCGTCGCCCAACCCCTGCCACGCAGCACCCATTCCACCTCGCTATGACCCTTGTTTCCATTAAACATCGGCAAAATAAAGCCCAGACAGAATCTCGAATATGGCCAACCTTCGATTTATCGATTTGAAATGGTTCTTAACTTTACTTTTGCGTTAGTTTTAAGCAACACTCGTCATAATTATTGTGAGAATTATAATTTAAGTATATAAATAAATACAGTTAACGAATGAATATTTTATTTTATTTAAAATAGCATACAAATATTTTTTATTTTTGGGTCACAAAACATATCACTTAGGTATATGAGCAGGCCAAGAACGTGTTGGCATTCCAACTTAGTCCTAGTAACTTATTTGGGATCTTAGGATTATAGTCTTTAGATTGTAGTCTTGAGAATGCAAATGTCCATGGGTCACAGATCCCACTTGCCATCAGATGGCCTGTGTGCTGATGTGACGGCACGACTGAACGTTTCTCTTCACCAATGCCATAAAAAAAATGATGTCCAACGTTGAGAAGCAATGAAACTCAATGAATATTTTTTAATCATAACGCCATATAATGAAATAGTGAAATCGAACAATCAAAAGTATCAGAAAATCAGAACACAGCATTAGGTATTTTAATGCTAAAACGTACACAGAATAAAATAAAATCTCCCTACTTTTTCTTTAAGTCACTTATAAACGGTGCCAATTCCCGAACCACTACTCGAGACATAATCGCCACGACAACAGGGCCCTAAAATTATAAAGTTCGTAATAAAATAAAACAAATGTCGTACACGGCAGGTGGGTACCTGTGGCACAGTATAAACAGTACTTCATCTTCAACCCTAGGTCATATTTATCGCGTGGTTTGCATGTGTGCCTTGCGTGTCTCAACACACTCTACAAGCAAACTCAATAGGTGGCCCTATAGTCTAGTTTGTAGGGGTTTCTGCTTTACAAAAGGTCGAGATTTTTTTTTTGGATCTGTTTTAGTTACGGGAATTCTAACCGGGGGTTCTAATAAAATAAAAAAAATTTGCTCCGAGTGTTGAAATTTCATTATTTTTGCCCTCGTTATTTACACTGATCGCACTTTCTGCAGTAACAAAATAGTACATTGTGTATTAAGGGTGGTAAAGAAAGAATTACAAACGAGAGTCTGTTAGAAGCCCGAAGCCGAAGGCTGAGGGCTTTAATGACTCGAGCTTTGTATTGCCTTTACCACCCGTGTAACATACAATGTTTTTCATCACTATTACGAGGAAACGAAATAAAATCAGACAAAAGATCATATTTTCAACTTATTAGCGGCAGACTACATCATTGTCTGTGACTTTACCACAGATAATGTCAAACGTGTCCGGAGTCCGATTCTAGTGACATATGAGATCAATAGTTTATTATGCGAGATTTTTAGGAAATAGTATTCAACTGACATTTCATCTCGAATGAAACTTCATATCGAATGGCACAAGAATTGGGGTCCTGACATATTGTGATAGTTTGAGTCCACGTATAATATTAAAAAAAAAAGCTATTACGCACGTTAGTGGCGTAATGGTAAAAAAAAGGCCCACGGGTATTATTTTGGATTTACGGTCGACTTTTCTAGCATGTAAGGACACTATTTACGAGCAAGGGTGATGAAAAGGTATTTTTTTTTGTTACTGCCTTTACTTTGTATTACTTGACCTGTTATTGTATTGTTTTAGACTCGGCCGCCATTATCGTCAAGTAAATAAGAGCTATCAAAACGTTGACCATACGATAAAAGGTCAAAACGATATGGTTTTTACCATGTTTAATAAAGGCTCAAGTCAAATACTCACGATATTGTTTTTACCCGCCTAGAATAGAGGGCATTGGAATACTAGACAAAATAGACCAGGGTAGAAGCCTTTAAAAATAATAAAAAGTGAAAAAAAATAATAGTAGGATGAAACCCATTGGAAAAGGAGGAGAATATTATAAAAATAAAAGGAAAAATAATTTACGGGCGATCTGAGGTCGGGAAGGGGGTGGGGGTGAGTTTTTAAGGGTAAAAAACGGTTTTTCTCGATTTCCGGCAAAACTAAAAGTCCTATCGAAAAAAATCAAACGGCAAAGTTGTAGGTAATAAAAAGATCTAAAACTTTTGTATTTACACTTTTTTCACATAACCTCAAAATTTATGTGAAAAATCCAAAAAACCAAGTTTTTGGATTTTTATTTTTATCTTTTACAAACATTATTTTTTTTAACGAAATTTGGTGAAAACTTACCTTTTTATGTCCCAAATACGCTGTAATTTATTTGATTAAAAATATTTATTTTTTCACCTTATTTTGAATTAATATCGAAAAAACACCCTAATTTTCAATCGAAAATTCACCCGTCAAAATATCAGCTTTTTTCAAAAAGTTGGTATGGTTTCTGTTCGTTGAAATCTCTACTTTCCGATGGTGAAAAAAAATATATATGTTACTACAGTAAATCTTCTCAGAAAATGCAATCATCCATACTGATAATCTGAAAAGACAAAATCGAATTAATAATGCCTTCACTATTTTATCGTGAATAAACTCCCATGAAAAAAAATTTATTAAAGAAATAAATGTCAAAATGTATAAAAAATATATTATTATTATAAATCTATTAAAAATGTATAAAATATATGGAAATCGGCCAAAAGTTTGTCATTAAAAATATATCGAATACTGGTTAGGCTAACGGTTGTAACAGCTGCTACGAAATATATAGTATATAATAGTAGGTATGTATGTAGTACGACCCAGGTCCGCCTAGCCTCTTCCCCACTTCTCCACGAAATACCTTTTGATGGGCTACAATTTTTCGTAGGTCACTCAGGTATATCTACTCAGGTATATATAATTTATCTTAAAATAGTTATAAATAGGCATCTACGCATATAATATATTTATTATTATATATATATACACGGTATTTCGTGGAGAAGTGGGGAAGGGGCTAGGCGGGTCTGGGTCTTACTACATACATACCTACTATTATATTACCTATGAATGTCGCTGTGTCTATATGTGTGTATAGCTTAACATAACATTAGTAGTCGATTAGATATTAGGATAAGTTAATTAGTGTTAAACTGAGCGCATCTCGCCGATAAACGTGACAGTTTGGCGAGTAATATTAGAATATGCTACTGTAGTCTTTATAATATTCAATAAATTAAAAGAAAAAAAAAAATATACTATATATTTCGTAGCAGCTGTTACAACCGTTAGCCTAACCAGTATTCGATATATTTTTAATAACAAACTTTTGGCCGATTTCCATATATATTTTATACATTTTTAATAGATTTATAATAATAATATATTTTTTATACATTTTGACATTTATTTCTTTAATATTTTTTTTTTCATGGGAGTTTATTCACGATAAAATAGTGAAGGCATTATTAATTCGATTTTGTCTTTTCAGATTATCAGTATGGATGATTGCATTTTCTGAGAAGATTTACTGTAGTAACATATATATTTTTTTTCACCATCGGAAAGTAGAGATTTCAACGAACAGAAACCATACCAACTTTTTGAAAAAAGCTGATTTTTTGACGGGTGAATTTTCGATTGAAAATTAGGGTGTTTTTTCGATATTAATTCAAAATAAGGTAAAAAATAAATATTTTTAATCAAATAAATTACAGCGTATTTGGGACATAAAAAGGTAAGTTTTCACAAAGTTTCGTTAAAAAAAAATAATGTTTGTAAAAGATAAAAATAAAAAACCAAAAACTTGGTTTTTTGGATTTTTCACATAAATTTTGAGGTTATGTGAAAAAAGTGTAAATACAAAAGTTTTAGATCTTTTTATTACCTACAACTTTGCCATTTGATTTTTTTCGATAGGACTTTTAGTTGTGCCGGAAATCGAGAAAAACCGTTTTTTACCCTTAAAAACTCACCCCCACCCCCTTCCCGACCTCAGATCGCCCGTAAATTATTTTTCCTTTTATTTTTATAATATTCTCCTCCTTTTCTAATGGGTTTCATCCTACTATTATTTTTTTTGGTTTTAAAAATTATCGACCCTGGTCTAAAATGTATTACGAGAGCGATAATTTTATTAGAAATGTATAGAATTAACGTAAGCTGCCGTACTTATACCAAACCTCTAGTAATTTTTTCAAAATTGCTTACATTAG
Source organism: Acleris laterana (assembly GCA_963966035.1). NCBI lineage: Eukaryota > Metazoa > Arthropoda > Insecta > Lepidoptera > Tortricidae > Acleris > Acleris laterana. The sequence goes on along the minus strand of OZ014448.1, from coordinate 11,157,987 downwards.
CGTTATGTAATGCATCTAATTTAACAAGTTCCTACATCATTGGAGTAATAGAAACTGTTGCTGTGTAGATTTGGTAATAGGGTTCCCCGAATTCTAAAAATCTAGGTAGGTTAGGTTAGGTTCGTTTTTACATCAGGCTTAAAGGGATAAAACAAGAACCCAGAAATAGAAGCTCCGCCAAGCGGAGCTCCGTCGATTGTGTCAAAATAAATTGCGGAAAAAAACAATTAATACCTATTCATAATTAAAAATACATTAAATTAAGCTACGAGTATTTCAGCTTTGTGGAAATCGAACGAGCGCAGAAAAAGGAGACTGAAAAAAGCTTCTTGGAAACATTGTGTTCGTGGAACCTACTAACAAATCCGTTTTTCAGCCAAAAGTTTGCTCACATAAATTATTGAGAAACTTAATGCGGCCTTCTGTAAAACAAAAAAAGTTATGGTTAGTAGATACCTTTATTTAAATATATTGAAATATATTTAAGTGATTTTGCTTTTATCTGACAGATAGGCGTTGTAATAATTTTTACTGAAGAAAATATGAAGATGGTGGATGGTGGATCTTTTATAAGGCCTGATAAAAAATATCAAAGAAGGGTAAATATAATGGAAGCAATGAAGGGGTAGTTCAAGCGGGTCTCTATTGACTGCCATAATTATTTTTAGTCATAATGTGTTTTAAGTCATAATTTTCGCAAGTCATAATGCATTTTTCTCAGGACACGGTTATTTTATCAGATTTTGTATAAAACTAACCTAACCTAACCTAACTAATCTACACGATAACCGTTTATTAAAAACTGTAACTTCAGCCTGAAAGAAGTTATGACAAAAAAAAGTATGACTAACAATACATTATGACCAACCATATGTATGGCAGTCAAAGGGATCCGAGTTCAAGCAGAAAACAGCAAAGGGAAATGAAGAATTTTGCATTATTAGTTGCGGTGCTGCTCTTAAATAAGAACGAGGGAGAAGTACAACGAATATAACGGCGCCTTCATTTTAATAAAAGCAAAGTAACGTACTGACAATATACAATAAGTAAGTATGTTGTAGAACTAAATACTTCCAGTGAAATGAATGTCTTGAACCTTACACTTTATCTGCCTAACTTACAAGTTTTTAAAGTTGTTGGTAGTACTGTAGCTCTGCCTACCCCACTCTGGGAATAAAGGCGTGAGTTTATGTATGTATGTACATACATAAACCTCTTAACGAATTGCTTAGTATATTTGTATGTAAACTCTTTATTGCACAATAATAAACAATTACAAGTAAGTACGTACATAAACTTAAGATAAATCTCTTCCAGTTGACCTGACTATGAATTTAATATATTATTGTATATTGTGAAGTATTGCTCGTTCGTAGGTTGACTTTACCTTACGTTAAAAACATTAATGTTTAAAGTTTAATGTTTATTTGGGCACAAACGGTACAAGTAAAGAAAAAATATAACAGAAAAACTTACATAACACATTGACCAGTGAAGTTGCCACAATTAACTAATACAGTACAGAGTAACACGTCAAAAATGTGAGTTTACATAATATTCAATTCAAGTAAAGTATTAAATTCAATAATACTGACAAAACTTAATGTTTAGACAACGCAATTTTAAATCTAAGAAGGGAAAGACTAAATATATCTAAGTGAGAAAATGAGGTATTATAACTTTTAAAAGTTCTACATAAAAATGAATTTGACGCATATTTGTTACGAGTAAGGGGAACATGAAATAGATTGCTAATACTTCGAGCATTAGTACGAGGAGTCCTAAGGCCAATTTTGCCTAGCAAATACGGGGAATCAATCTCACACGAAAGAATTTTATGCAATAAAATTTGATCTCTAAGTGTACGCCGACTCTCAAGGGAAACAACATTGCCGCTATATATTACGCTAGGCATATTATGTGCTAACATTCCTATGCATTATGTAGGTACCTACGGTCACGAGCGTAAATTTAGGACCCATTTCAAGAAAAAGCGTTGCGTGCTTGAAGCCGTTAATGTCATTAGAGATCTCAAGTCATTTGTAACTTTTAGGAAACTCAACCTTATTGTTGTAGAATGTCAGATTGACTTTGGACCTAAGGGGTGTACCTACCAAATTAAATCTCGTGACTGTACTACACACACTTACTACAAATTTAAATTTAAGGTTTCTGCTGTGTTTGAGTACCAAATACGCTCACGGGCCGCTGCACGCCGCTGTTAAAAATCGTCATAGAAATTGTCTCGGTGACGATACTGTAACATTACCTAACACTCGATAAAGGCCCGATTTACAAAATCCCCAGAAAATCAATCATAAAGTTATCGCCCTCCTTCTCTTTGTAATATAAAAGAAAAAGATACATACTGCAAATTTTGTATCTGTCAGATACTGTTATCGGGCTTAAGAGTTTTCTACCTTCAGATAACGCTATCTGCCAGGTAAACCCTGCTCTAGAATATGAAAAAGAAAAGAAAACCTATTACTTTATCTGGAAATATCAGGATTAGAATCATCGGCCCTAAGGAATTATCCTGCTTGGTATACCGTACCGTCACTTGGAGTTTAGTTAATCGTACGGTCGGACAAGGAAGTAGTTTACCAATTTTGAGAAAAGTTTCTGTGAGATCCAATTATCGCTAAGGTTGACACATGTCACTGTCATAATATTATTGAACATAATTTTATTTAATAGAAATTATGTTCAACCCCGCAGATACCGAGATTAATGATAGGCTTCGGAATTGGAAACCCTAGGACGTACCTACGGACAGCGTAGGCATATTTATAGGGTCCCGTTGTTGAGTCGTGAAAGAATGTGCTTACTTACAGTACCTACGAACCTAAGAAGGAAAAGCTTGAAAGGATGGACGTGAGTGACCTAGTTCCTGGTTTACTAATTAATCTGTGAAGATTGTATCGCAAACTATGACCTCAGCGGGTCTAGTATTCGGTTGCGTTTATCGCGTGAAAAAATGTGGATAAAGCATCCGTCACTCTCGTACTTATGTACGTGTCAGAAAGTGTCAGATGTTTTATCCACATTTTGGTCACGCAAAAAATGCAGCCATATTAGGCCTCCAGCTTTACTTAAAGCTCAATTGGCTTTATCTGCCTAAAACACCGACACACCGATCTACCTAATAGCGGGCGAGTGTGTTATGGCCTTTAACGTCGGACTCGGTACTTTAATAATGACAAATGTGAGATACCGGTAAATGAATAGGTATATAGAAGTATACATATATAAAGTAAAGGTGGTTTTTAAAATGTAACTTGTGGTTGCCGTGTTAGAATAGTGCCACTTCATGTCTTCCGGTGGATGTCGTATGAGGCGACTAGGGGAATAAAAGCTTTTAACTGGTAGGCGAAGGGCCTGCAACCTGTCACTAATACACTGGTAAAGATCTTAGCCTAATTATGCGAAATGCGGTTACAGAATTATCAACAAGTTTTTTTTGGGTGGTTAGTAATTCTGTAGCTCTGCCTACCCCATTCTGGGAATAGAAAAAATAACAGTCTTATCCGGTCGGTGTCTGACACTAAAAAGATATGTCGAGTTTTATTTAAACCGATAACGTCAAGTATGTAAGCAGATAGACGTAACGACACTACCGTACGTAGCCAAAACATCTTTCAGATCGATCAAATTTGTTTGGGAATTCCGCTGCTATGTTAAGAACGTGGCTTTTCATGTTTTATTTATACATATACTCGTACTGAAAAGAAAACCTTCATTTTCAATTAACATCTGTTTGACCGGTGTGGCCAGCCAGTTCGAAACAGACCCCTTACAGGTTCTGAACTCCTGGTAGGATGACTGAACACTCCTCTGAATGATCGCCTTAATCGCTTCTATCGTGATTGAGATTGTTAACTATAAGCATATTGATTCCATACGAGCCTAACAAGACGATAGACGAACTAAGATGGCAGCTGAATCACTTAATAACTTGCTGTTGTTACTAACAGATTTGGTTGTTATAAAAAATATCATAGCAATTTTATATTTTTTGACAACCAAAAAATAAACTCTCTTGGTGGGCTCTAAGAATACAGCTGCAAGCGTTGCGAAACTAAGCATTTGCTGGCTTTGAAGAACGTGGTCATGGTCTAATATGTTACTTTCATATAACACAAACGAAATGTTTGGGCTAACATTTTAGTTCGTCCGTATTCATCAACCGAAAGAAGTCCACTACTGCATACGTGCAGATCTTCCCCAAAGAATACCACGAAAATCGGTCAGTCCCATGTTCTCCGCATTCGCATTCATATAGAAATTGCCGAAGCTTACTATGTTAAAGCTCCTATGAATCTGGCCGTTGACACGTTCTTAATAACTATGCATAATATAGAGCAAGGGTATAGACATAACATTTTTTACGAACAAACAAACATTCCGACAAAATGTTTTATTAGAAACACACGATACGTTTTCTATCAAATGAACCACTTGAAACTCAGGGAAACCACAAGGAAAGAAGCTTCATGAGATAACTTCAAACGAAATTGCCTGTCATTTCATGATTTATATATATCCACCTCACGGTCTAGGCTTCACAACACGTTCAACTGCCGAAGGAGCGTTATAGTGTAAAGAAATAAGGAGAATTTATTGTACTGCAGGTTTGTATAAATTCCGTGCAATCTTCTTTATCATTATTGTTCTAGCGCTAGCGGGTTATTGCGCTTACTTATTATACTTACCGAAAAAAAACAGGTTCAGTCCATTAGTAAATGGGTAAATTTCCTTTCAATATTAATGCCTCTATCAACGTATATTTTTGAATTTTCATGTATTACAAAAAACAGGTGGCATTGCATTTTAAATATAGCTTTTTGGTTTTAAAATATAATTAAGTTGTTCAAATGTATTTTTTTTTAGTTACGCGTTATAATCAGATTAAGTTTAAGAGAATTAAAGGCAGCGACGTCTATATTATCATATCTAAATTGATGTAAACATGTTAAGAAATGGGTTATGTGCAATAAATTATTTACAACTTCAATAACTTTATTACCAAAAATACTAGATGAGGTGATTCCGTACACAATAAAATAGTGGATGTTTTTAAACTTATCCGTTATAATTATCGGGATAACCGCATTCAAATAATTGTAATTGGGATATACCTGTTTTTTGTAACATAATAATTAAAAAACCATTCCAAGAAAAAACCAAAGTAATAACTAATGTTTAAATACGCGCGCCCGGGTCGTATATACGAAAAAATAACTGCAGGTTTTACTGATAAATATTTAATAAATAAACTATACCATTTCCAATACCAATACCAATACCAATAATACCAATAATAATAAAATACCAATTTTGTCTAAAATTTTGCAGTGCAATGACTTAACAAGGACCAAAACACGAATATCTTAACAAAACGTAAATTAAATCTATACATTTTTTTGTGACTACCCATTCCAAAATTACGGTGTATCCCAAATCATAGATTACTATTTGTTCCGCGCGACTCCGTCCACGCAGAAAAATAAACATAGCCTACTCAGTCAGGGTGAATGCAGCTTTCCAATGGTGAAAGAAATTTTTGAAATCGCCGGAGTAGTTTTTGAGTTTATTCATTAAAAACATACACACACACAAAAATACAATTCTTTCCTCTTTATAATATTAGTGTAGATGAAATTCCAATATCCTTCAATCACTCCTAAATTAAGTATGTGCGTTTCCTTTTTCTCCCTCAGTGTTAACCGGCATTTGTTTTGCAGACATGTCGGGATCTGGCGACAAGCAGGGAGACAAACCGTACCGCCCCCCTCCGTATGAGAGGCCCCACGCCCCCAGCGACGGAGGCAAGGAGCGTCCGCGATAGGATAAACCACCACGGTCACTTCTAACAGACTTTTCTCATCCGTTACCAGTCCGCACACTTTTTTCATCAGTAATAAGGCAGCTCTCGCCGTTGGAATTCCTTGCGTGGTATCTATCCGGATCGTTACCACCTTTTTCTCCTTTAACACCTACCGCTGCGTAGCAGGGCTTGCATTGGTGTTTCGATGTGGGGATAAAACATCTGCTGAAATTACTAGCAAAGAGGCATTCCATTCAGTCCTCAAGGTTGGCAACGCATTTGAATTACAGTATCGCATTCTTGAGATTGTCGTGTTGGGATTGCAAATCTCTGTTTTTCGAATCCAAAAAAGCAAAACTGTATTGTTAAGTTGGTTACAGATGCAAATAGCCCCTTGTAACCTTAACGATAAAAGCAAAAGTGTGTTGTTAAGTTGGTTAACGATGTAATGTACCTTAGTCTGCCACTAGTAGAGATATAAAGTTGTGACAGTGTGTAATAAAATCCTACATGTTACATTTTATTATTATTATATTTGTAAGCTAAGAATCTCTAAATAAACGGTCTTAATGTTAAAATAATTTTCGTACTGATTTAATAACATTATTTATTTATTCGATGTGGTTGTGGTTGTGGTTAAAGACTGCACAGGTAGATATCTCACAAATTATATACCTACACAGGCGAACGCCAGACCGCTTTGGTCAATTCTACACATTACTATTTTATTTTTGCTGTCTCTGTTCGCAGAACTTGGCTAGCCCTAACTCCTGATACAATAAAGAAATATTCCCAGCAATCTTTCTGGAATGTCCTAGTCTAATCTAGGTGCAGAGGAAGGATTCCTCTTCACCAATGGCTATCTAGTGGATGCGATGATTAGCCGTTTTGGTACTCGTTATACAAATAATATTATAGCTGAGGGCCTATTATGGTAGTGTTTATTGATGTGGATATGCTTGTATAAAGCATCTGTCACTTTCTGACCACTGTGTAAATGTAAGAGTGATGGATGCTTTGTCCACCGCGATAAAGGCAACCATAATACGGGCCCAGCGGGCCTAGTATGGTTGCGTCTATCGCGTGACAAAATGTGGATAAAGCATCCGCCACTTTCGTACCGATAACTAATGGTGCGTACCATATGATTGATTCGTCGTGTATGATTTTTAATTGTACGTTTTCATCCACCTTCGTCTTGAAATAAGAAAATTTACTAAGGTCAACCGGGGTAAAGGCGTCACTGTTTTTTTACATTTTTTTAAGATCTAAATTACGATATATGTATTTACTATATTGAAATACTCATTCGTTCTGTTATTTTTACAACTCTTTGGGAATTTAATTCGTGTGTTAAATTTTTCGCTGCACTATAACTAAAAGATATATAGGCATTTTTTTAAGAAACGAGATTTTAGACGCTTTTGCCCCAGGTTGGGAAAATGCATCTTTTTAAAATAATTGTTAAAAGATTGCAATTAGGCCTTCAAAACTTCATGACACGTTTCTGCACTTACTTTGTCTTTACCATCACCACATTAGCCGAATGACGACGTCTGCTGGACGTAGTCCAGGGATCTCCGCGACGCTTTGTATCATGTATGCGAAATCAAAAGAGCAATCTAGCTATATTCATTAAGCATGTGTTTTAACGTATAGCAATAAATGTATTAGTAACCAATTACCTAGTGCGAGTACCTAAAAGGTAGGTATGTTTGTTTGTATAGCACTCCGAGGTTCACAGAAGTACCTACTAGAAGCACTGTAAATGTCCAAACCTTCAGCAACTCTTTTAAGGGCCAAACGCATTCTAGCGAGTTTCTAATTTTTGTATCCTTTCCAAAAAATACGATATCTTGAGATGTGCAAAACAGCCGTTCACGCCTGCGATGCAGTCCTCATTTGCCAAAAAATGTTGACCTCCAAGTATTTTTTTCAAGTTTGGAATAAAAAATAATCAGCTAGGTCGGATGAATACGGAGCATGTGGCAACAGCACGAATATGTATGTATACGTAGCCATATCATTGAGGTGTGGACTGGAGCATTGTCTTGATGAAAGAGGACTGTCTTGCGTGTTAAAACGGTCCAATAACTCGTAATAATAACCAGTCTTCCCCTTTTTAAAATAATCAACCATGATAATTCCTTTTCCATCCCAGAAAACTGTCACCGTCGCCTTACCAGCTGACAAGCAGTCTTGGAATTCTTTGAGGCACATTCACCAGCAGACATCCATTGTTTGAACTGCTGTTTCGACTCTGGTGTAGTGGTAGACCCAATTTTCATCCACAATGACAAATCGACTCAAAAAAATGAGAGGAATACGCTAAATCACATCCAAACACATCTTTGATATTCGCTTTCATTTGCGTTTTCGTTAGATCGTCAACCAACGTGGCAGCCATCGTGCAGACAGCGTTGTCATCTTACAAAAACAAATACATCTTCGTGCAGGATTTTATGCACTTGCTCATCGGAGATGCCTATCTTCTCAGCAATTTCACGCACCTGCACTCGGTGGTCGTCAAGCACGATATTATGGACTTTTTCAACAACATCCTCAGTAGTGACTTTGATTGGGCGAAGCATCAGATGTGTTTGAGCGGCCACGTTTGAAATCATTTTAGCATATAAATAGACTGTAACGTTGCTGCATTAGTGCCATGAACAGAATTAAGTTCTGATTTAATAGTGGCGGCATTGCAACCCTTAATAAAAAAGCGTTTTATGATGGAACGAAATTCAGATTTTTCTATAGTTGTGAAACATTAACGACCTGTGGTTAAGATCAGTAGTTAAACTAACTTATCGATAAAACCTGTAAAAAATATGTCAAATTTTCAAATCTTTTTTCTAATTTTAACAAGTAGTTGACTTAACTACAGATCAAACAATAGGCCCTTACAACAGAGGGGCTATTGCTTAATGCACTCGCAATCTCAATTGTTTTCATTTTGAAAGTCTAAGGCTTTTTTTTAAAGGACTATGCCCCTTTATAAATGTACCTACAGTGATTTCTGCCAAAAAGTTGAAGCTCCTTTTTACTAGAAAGATGTCGGCCAGTATGTCAATCTTATCACAGTCGACTAACTATTGATATGGAAGACCACGGAACTGATAAATAACAGTATTTAGATAACAGCAGGAGCTCATACTCGTATTGGTCCCGATCTCTGTGAAGTTTGTTTTGGATTTGAATTTGTGGCTAAAAATACATAAAACATACAAGATGTCTTACAGTAAGTATAACTAAGTATAACTAAATGTAGTTTTGTTGTTATTTTGTTATTTATGCACTACACAAATCTGAAAATGGTTCATAATGTCACTCACAAGACAGTCCACAGTGACTTTACAATATATTTAAGTAACACTCATTTCATGTACGTAGTTTTTTTTTTGGTACAGGGAATCTGTGGTCAGTAGGTTTTTAAGGTACTTTACAGTTATTTTTAATGTGCGTGGCAATTTTTTTTAAATCAATATAGTTATCGTTGATTACAAAGAGGTGTGTATGATATATCCCTTCGTAGTCGGATGTTGGTAGGCTATCTAAAGATACACTATTGAATACAAGCTTTATAAGATGATTGTGAAGCTGTAAATTTTCGTACAAAATGCGATAGCATATTAAAATAACATACCTAAAAATATTCAAAAATTGTGGACTTGATTTAAGGCTTCGTCACTTCACAATCCCCTTAATACACTGTCCTTGGATTACTTTTTGGAAACATACATAACCTTTCTTTTATGTACTCGGATCCATGTAAGTAGGTACTTACGCCATAACTATAACCTTCCTTTCTCACAATAGTGATAGCATTTTTTCTGTGTTCATATCAAGCGTATTTATTGTTAGCGAATGACGCAAGATAACAAATGAATCATTCAATTGATAACGGATGTGTCGAATTGTTTTTTGCATACATACATAATACATGAAAGGTAAATTTAAATGATTTTACATTAAGTACTTTATATTTCTAAATACTTAATTCATTCAACCATGGTAATTATTATTGATCTATAATAGTTTAGGCAGGTACGTGCTTTACAAACAGCTAAGAGGGTGTGAGTTAGGAATACCTAACAATAAGAACAAAGAACTCTGATTCGCGTTTTAGAATCGCGTTATCACACGTGAGAAATCTGCGACCACAGAACTCCCATTGAACATTCAATCGGCGCCTGGGTCATACACAAATTTAGGTTCCAGTCTTTTCTGTGGACATACCCAAAGTTAAGACTACGCCGAGCGTATGCCGGATGTACAGTGGCGCCCTCATTACTTTTATTGTGTTTTCTAATTAACTAAAGAATTTCCTTGGAACCAAACAAAATTTGTTTGTAGCGCAAGTATAAACACAACTTATAGGGTATATCATATAGTTTAATAACAATTCACCTTCGAGTTATTAACTTAACGAAAAAAAGTGGCCACCTTTTCCCGTTAAGCTGACTACTCAAAGGGTAATTGTTATTAAAGTTTGTTACGTATCCCATAAATTGTGTTTATACTTGCGCTACAAACACATTTTGTTTGGGTCCAAGGAAATTCTTTAGTTAATTAGAAAACCCAATAAAAGTAATGAGGGCGCCACTGGACGCTCGTCGTTTGCTCGGCGCAGTCTTAACGTGTTTAAGGCCTAATTTTCTGACTGAACCCCCATCCGCATAAACGGCGTCACATCTACTTTAGTTCTATCGAATAAAAACATAACTTATATACACACAAGCCCTTAACTATTGACCACAGGAGAGACAACTTTTGTTTTTGTAATTGTGTATGACCCGCCTACGTCTGAGACCGTTATTATTTGAATTGGTCTTGCATTATATTTCCAGATCCCTGGGGCCCCCCCAACCCGTACCAACCGCCGGGGTACCCGCACGGCTACCCCCACGGCCACCCCCACGGCCACCCTGCCCCACCGCCGGGCGCATTCACCTACGTACCTGCGCCCGTCATGATGCCTGTGTACCCGCCCGCGCCACAGCCGCAGCCGCCGCCGCCCTACGTGGCGCAGCCGACGCCTGCGCCGCCACCAATGAACTATGGTATGCTGCTGGCATGGTAGGCGGTTAACTATAATGTGTAGTCCCAGCATTATATTATAATCTATTGATAACCACAAGCAATTTAAAATGCTTGTACTATTACTATGGGTAAGGTTAGCTGGAAGAGATCCCTTAAAGCCTTTGTACATTCTAATTCTGTAAATATTGTATTTGATTTTCTGTTTTTTGTACAATACAGTGTTTACATACATACATACATACTTACATACTATGCAATTAAGTTAGCCACCTTATTTGGTATGACGGCAGTATCTACAGACGATTCCTGCCGCCAAATTGTGATTCGTTGTTATTGTACGTACTATCCAAGCCTGTGCAGAAAAGAGAGTGGTGTGAAATACTATTGAGTAGAATTCAGATTGTGAATAGAAAGAATTGCTATTTCACTCAAATAACGACTATACAGCGAGTAAGGTGAAATACTATTGAGATTGAGCGGATCCCTCGACGTGAGATACGTACCTAGATTAGTTTATTTATTTAGTTTAAAAAATCTTTCTTGCACAAACATACAAATTTGATTACAAAGGGTGAACAAGGAGAAGTATCAAAAAAAAAGTATTCAATCGAAAAATACTATCGGAATTCAGATCAATTCGGCATTGAGATTCTTCAATTTTTTTTTTAAGTGAACGCCATTGAATAATTACAGATCCAGTAGATTGGATGCCGGCGACAGGCGCTACGGCTTCATCCTTGGTACACCGAGCGCTCGTGGCCGGGAAGGAGGGGTGGGACGGTAGCCCCCTCTGCGTCATCCGAGCCCACCACAGCGGCGAGTTCATCCCAGGCAAACTGGCCATTAAACATAAGCAAGCGTACGTGCCGCATGCTGGAAAAGAAGTGCCGGTACATAACTTTGAGGTGCGTTTATCCATTTTACTAGCTTATGCCCGGGAATCTATCCGCGTTGAAGTTGTAAATCGCTTTTATTTAAAGTAGGCTTATCGGTTAGAAAACGGAAAAAGTGAAAAAAAAATTTTTTGGATGCCATCTCTGTTCGTTAGCGGTGGTGGCGCGGTGGAACGATTGCTACCTGCAATGAAATTTAAATACTCCGTAGATAGCCCAGTGGCCTTCGAGATTTCCCGAGGGGGAACAATCTGGGTCCGCTGGTGGTGAGGAGGCGAGATAGTGAGGCGGTGTGGTGGAGGGTGGTGAGGCAGCGAGGTGGTGAGGTGGCAATGTGGCAAGGTAGTGAGGTGGCGAGGTGGTTAGGTGGCGACATGGCAAGGGACGAGACTAGGTTGCGAGGTGGGGTGGTGGTTCCAGTAGCATTCGCCTCACTGCCTTAAAACTGGCTCTATCTCCAATGACCCCGTAAGACCGGCACGGCAGCTGCCACGTCTGCAGGAAAGACGCAGGCGCAAAACTGATGCTTCTATTACGTAAAGCTACAAAATAGACGTCCAAATTCGGATCCCTTTGACTGCCATACTTATCGTTGGTCATAATGTATTGTTAGTCATACTTTTTTTTGTCATAACTTCTTTCAGGTTGAAGTTACAGTTGTTAATAAACGGTTATCGTGTAGATTAGTTAGGTTAGGTTATGTTAGTTTTATAAAAATCCTGAAAAAATAACCGTGTCCTGAGAAAAATGCATTATGACTTGCGAAAATTATGACTTAACACACATCCTTTACTTTTCAGGCTGTCCGACTGTGGAACTCCCTCCCTGTGGAGCTGCGTCGGGCTAAGTCTTTGCCTATTTTTAAGAAACTTCTTCATGAGCATTTTTTGTCGCAGTCATAATTGTACTGTCTCAGTTAATTTCTCTGTCGTGTAGCTGTCTTTTTTATTGTTTTCCCTGTTGTGGATGTATTGATATTCATTTATGTATTTATATATATTTATCTGTTTATTTATGTAAGTCATATATATATATTGTATTTATTTGTTTATGTATTTATTTTCTTATCTATTTATTAGTACATATATAGTGAGCCTATATTTATCACTTTTTCTATTATTATTTTTAATACTCATGTTTAATAACTTACATAGTTTCTTGTTATTGCTCGCGTGAAGTCTGTACCACCTACCTCGTAAAATATTTTAATTTGACACCTTATCCCTAGTAAGGTTGTCTGGAAGAGATCGCTAATCAGCGATAAGACCGCCTGTTGTTTACCTGTGTTGTTTTTAATAATGCTGTATCTCTGTAATGTTATTGTTTGGTGTACAATAAAGTGTTTTGTATTGTATTGTTGTATTATAACTAAAAATAATTATGGCAGTCAATAGAGACCCGTCCAAATTATATGAATGGCCCAGTGTCAGTTGCACTTTCAAGATTCCCCATGGGACTTTGCCGCTGCTGGTCCGGTCGAAGACTTACTCGATTCTGCCAGTCCCTTTTTTTTGCGACATCTCTGTTCGTCAGCGATTCTCTTCAAAAGTAGTGGCCGCATTCCTGCCCGGTGTAATAATAGTATTACATTACATCCTCAGATTTGGCACCGTTTGCAGAGATTGCAATGTCTATAGGGCTCAGAGCCCAAAGACCTGTGTGCTCCTTTGGCTTCTCGATGCCATACAAGTAACTGTAATAAAATCAACTCTTTTCCTCAGCTCTTGTGTGTTCCTGAGCACCTGGTCAACTGGGTGTCTGCCAGCAACGGTGATGTACCCCCAAACGCGATCATAGCTGGAAACTCCCACTCCGCTGAGCCACTCTACGTGTGCCGAGTGAAACATTTGAAGTCTATCACTCCCGGAAAGGTGAGCTGGCCTTTACTCTAAAAAAAACTAACTATAAAGTGCGACTAAACGTATAAGTACGACTGTATAGTATCGGGCAAATATTTATATGATGAGCACGAGTATTTGTTTCTTAGTCTTGGAGGTTTTCTATGTATTCAAGTATTTACTTCTCTATATAAGTATTTATATCGTTGTCTAGTACTCATAGTTAAGCCTAGAGCTATATTGGGACTAGGTCAATGTGTGTGAGATCGTCCTTGATATTTATTTATTTTGTTCTCTTTCCTAGGCTTCTGGCTTAACAATATCGAGGTTAATTTCTGATAGAACGGGTAATTTCTAGAAGTAACCAAGTATAAAGTGGTAGGTAAAGTATCTCTGGTATAAAGATACTTACTATCAATAGAAAACATGCATATCGTATTTTCGTAATTTAACAAAGGTGGTAAATGTTACTCAAGGGCAATTGTGTGAAACAACTATATGTATACAATGACTAACTTTTAATTTCAGGTCCATCCTAGCCACAGGTGTGCCTACATTTCTTTTGGAGGAAGCGAGATCAGATATACGACCTATGAAGTCCTCTGCAAAGCTGTATCGTACATGGACGTACCCCAGTCTAATTGGCGATAAAAACGGGTACACTACGTAATTCCGAGGAGTGGTTATTCCGAATGCAATGCTTTGATAGAACACTTTATTTTTGAATATCAATTATAAATCAAACCTAACGTAACTCTACGTATAGCAATTATATAACACATTTGATGTAAAATAGCATTAGAATAACATAGAAAAATGAACATTCGGACAAGTGAATATTTGGAAGAAAAAAAAGTGAATTTTAAGGTGTTCCCGATTAAAACATATGGACACTACATTATTTTAATTGTCAGTTGGCTATTCAATAAGAATACTCGTAAGACTCAGCATCAGTTAGGTCATAATAACTTAAATATAATTATACCCTTTATATTTCCAATCGCTGTAATACCTAAGTGACATGTATCTAAAATACCTACATAATTAAAACAAAATATAACTTGTGAGATTAACTTTACATCTGTTCCTTTTGTTATTCATTAAAAACTGCCAATTTGAAACTCAATACCAAGAAAATAAATTAGATAAAAGGTAATTAATTATAGATAATGGTTATCGCGAAATGATTTGATTCAGTTTTCCAAGAAGTAACGTTTAGTGTGATTATTTTTTCCGGCGCTTTGTCAGTGTTATTTGTTCAGGGCCTGTTTTTCACATTTTACCGTCCCATCTCCCTTAAATCAACATATTGTTGACGTTAGACAACTATCATCACGTGAAGAGTGGTTAAGATATCCTAAAGTAGAATAAACACCCAGTTGATAGAGTGCTCTTAATTTACAAAGTTCCATCCCACTACTTAAAGGGAGGGCGGATCTTCGTGGACTGAACACACTGTGTCGACCAGCCTATTCTCTGGACTCTTTCGTTGAGTTGCTAGTTTTCCAAAGATAACAGTTTTCTTATATGTCGAATTTCCGCAACCAATTAAACATACTGTTAAATCTTAGTCTACTGTTAGACAACACATTTTGTCAACCGGCAAGCCTCTAGACTAACGTGTCGTCATGGTAATAGAAGTCTGTAATAAGCGTTGCCTCGGTTATCAAACTCTTCGTTTGGATTAGTTTCTTTAAAAAAGTGATTACGGGTAAGAAAACGATCGTCATGCTGGTTTTTACTTTTTATGTCTGAGGTTTAGTATGACAAAGTAGTTAAGTGCTCAACAATTTCGTTTGCTTTTCGTTATATTCCAGTAACTTGTCTAAAGTTTGCGTCAAAAAGATTGACAAAGTTGCGTTCGGCGCTCGAGGTCACCAACTTGGACTATTCATTGGGCCAACATCATAAACAAGTCTGCAAAAAATCAGAACTACCGGATTTGACGTCGATTGAAACTAAGTACCCCGTACTTTCAATCGACAAGGTTACTGGACTATTAATGCTGAATAGAATAAAAACAGGGTTTTTAATTTCGCTTAATCCAAAAAAAATACTCTTTAAGCTGTTCATAAGAATTAAAAATACTTTATTATATTAAAAATATTCAAATACTTATAATTCCTTATCAAATACGTAAGCGACATATAACTCAAATTTATCAGGTTGGGTTCATAAAAACTATCTTCTCATGGGTCCAGGCGGGCTGTCGACCACCATAACGCCGCCGCCGCCGTCGATCTGGGGGGGGCCTCCCATATCATGCGCGGGGCCGTGGTCTACCACGTGCACGTCACCATCCCCACTATCACAGCAACTACTGCAAGCACCCATATTCTTGGTCTGAGGAAAATAAAATATATACTGTCAAGGAATTGAAATATACAGAGTAAACCAAATGTTGTAATATAACGCTAAGGGCATGATTCCGATGTTGGCAACCGCAACGTTGTTGTGCGACCAGCTGGCATATTGCCTAACGCACTCGCAATCGCAATCGACTTCAAAGCGGAACAATTGTTTTCATTTTGTGTGCAGACAAGCCTTCGATTCTCAATATGAACATGATCGTGATTACGAGTGCGTTAGACAATTGGACCGCGGGTTGTTTGCGTTAAATTCATACTTAATACTCGTACAGACTACAGACTAGGCCTGCGATATAAATGTGTTCCTATTTCAAAGCTTTTCTTTTGACATTCAATCTACTAAATAAGAGCATGCCAAGTAAATAAGACCTATCGTAACGTTAATAAATGATAATACAATAACACGTCAAAAGTAATATGGTTTTACCGTGTTGAATAGAGGCCTAGATGTGTTACAACTTGAGTTTTTTAACTGTCACATGTCGCCTCAAGTGTATAAATTTTAAAAAAAAGTGACGGCGTATTTTGGTTCCCTGGATTTTGCGAGGTAGATAGATTCAAAAAACTTTTAAAACCTTGTAACCAATTACACTTCTTACAATTATTGTAATCTCACTGTTTTCGCACTTTATTCATAGCTCAATTATAATATAACAGTGCATGATATACCTATGTTGTGAGGTATTTCATTCTATTTATATCAGTATTTTTAAAAAATATTTTTTTTACGTTTAATTTGTGAGTAAGTATTTAATGCATGCCTTAGTTCATGAGTATGTCGTTTATAATCCATATTTATACCGGTATTTTTGAAAATCTTAAATCATTGTGAAAGCTTTTAAATGTTCTGGTTAATGGTTAGTTCCTTACTTAATGGGGCACCGTGCCGATTAACGAATGTTTTTTTTTATTGAATAACACGTAGACAACCGTATCAAAAACAAGCAAAACTTTTAGTTTAGTTCATATCTACTGATATTTAATTGATTACGTAAAAAAGTGACTAGTCACATTAATGTAGAAAATTATAAAATAGGAACTTACGTGTATAAACTTCCTGAGTGACACCAATTTACTAAAGCTGGTTGGCTATTGTATTTCAATTCCATACGAATTGGTGCTATCCAAACTGATAAGATATATACTTATGTAAACGAAAAACGTTTATCGCAATCTATCGATAAAACTCTTCTATATCTGTGTAGGTATACCATGATGACACATAGCTTAAACAGCAGATGCTGCTAAGGATTTCTATCCAACAGACAAGAGTGTTATTCTTCGGAGTTTTAACTGCCACATTATCCCAGATCAATTTACTTATCGTTATTTTAAATGGAATGTAGGTATTTAAAATTGCTTTTATCAACATATTGACACGGACGTAACGTTGCACTAAAAGATGTGAAGCATGCAAGGTCGGCACTTTCGTTTGTTATACACGACTCAGTAAACGCACTCAGATAAACTAGGTAAGACAACGCACCGAGTCACAGCACGAGTGACAGTTTTCAAACAGCCATTTTGCATGCTTCACTCATTAGATAGACGAGGTTATGTCCGTATTTTTTTTACGTCCGTGCATATTGAAGACAACAATGTCGGCCCTTGAAACGCCCGAATATTCACTAAAAACTTCTGAGCCGAACTTAGGAACTAAATTTTGCTGCGTTTTTTCTGGTACTCATACTGGTAGACTAAATCGCTGACTTCCCGAGGTTAAAAGGTCTTCCTTCCTGTGTTACAAATCCTCCTGGGATAATGGCTTTGTTCAAAATAAATTGTACATCGGTCCTTTTTCCTAAAGAAGGTTTAATAAATTTACTTACGCCATGCGTTGCAGCCCATTTTGGAAATATCAAAATTATTGTGAATTTACAGACAACATTGTTTCTGACCAAATTAAAACAAATATTAATATTAAACTTGATAGGAAGATGTTCTCACAAGCCACTTTACCTATTAGGCATGGTAGTAGTGGTGGGGATGGAATGACTCTCGTGCTATGGGAAACAGGACGGCCTTTAGTGTGGGAATTGTGGGATGCCACCTGTGTGGATACTCTGGCGCCGTCCCATCTTGGCGCGTCGGTTCTGAAGGCAGGTGCGGCGGCTACCGGGGCCGAACCGTAAAACGTCGAAAACATGCAAATATAGCTGATAATTGCATATTTGTGGATTCTGCGTTAGAAACTCTTGGACCGTGTGGCCCGAAGGCACAGAAAAGCTTTTTAACAATTTAAAAAAAAAAATACGTGCCTCAGACCACAGGGCTGACCTGACTCTTTCCTCTGGCTAGCAATAGCTATCCAAGGAGAAATTGTAGCCAGCATTATGGGCACTAGTGGCCTAGGGGACATTTGTACATATTATATTTACTCAGAATAAGTTAATTTATTTTAGTGTTTATTTAGTTTTCGATATGTAATTATTTTATATTTGTTTTATAGTGTATATTATTGTCAAATAAAGATTTTTAATAGAAAAATTATTGTCATAATCAGCTCTGATACTTCTGTCATGTAATTATGTAGTATGCGGGTTTTCCTTTTTATTCACAGCGACCACATAGTACACTGCCGCGTTTACCTCTTACAGTCTCATAATTTATATTTTCTTAAAACGAATACAATGTTTTCTATTGTAATGACTTATTACATATTTTGCATTATTTTAAATGATTATTAACAACGATTTAGACTATTTAATATCAAAATTGAGATATCAATTGCCCGCAAAACGTCATTACCGATTAGGTACGGTCACGAGCGTTATTTTGGCATTTCAAAATAACGGCTGAGGATCTAGGTAAAGAAGATAAACTCTGTTCTCCTTGTTTAATTTATTTTGTTTTAAATATCTAAATAAGTGGTAGTCAAACCGGTAGTCTTTATACAATATATCCAAGTTCAAATAAGATAAAACACCGGCTACGTACTTCAATTAACGTATGTTTCCTACACGATTCATTATTTATTTCGAGATTAAGAATAGTTACGTCTAATTCCTTTTCATGGTGTCCCCTTGTTTTACAGACTGAAAAATTACAGAATTTTGTTTCACAGAAAATGTTTCATATACTATTTGGTCCTTGTATTTTTGCTTCGTATATTTTTTTTTTTTAACTATTTACTTGAAAGAAACAAATTCGACAGAAAATCAATTCAATGAATTTTGTAATTTTATTTTTTCATTACACATACTTATCAAACAATATAATTATTTTTCAACGAATATTGTTTGGTCAGTGCATTTTTTAGAAGGTTGGGTTATAAGATAAATACTATATTATGATATAAATATGAGTGAGCGAGCGAGCGAAGCGAGCGAGCAAGACCTCTCTGGGCAGAACCGACTTGAATAGGTTAGGTTAGTTCGAGGTTATTTTTTTTATATCCCTTGAATAAGCTATGCGATACCATTTGACTGCAAAATAAAATCGTATGCTTTTTTTCAAACGTTTCATTTCACACACCTTCACAAACTGCACCCTACTCTATAAAATGATTTTATTGTTATTAAGTTATATTTTAAATAAATAATATGAGAACAAAGAATATTTAATTTGCTATTCTATGATATGAAAAAAGAAACATTGAATTTTATTTAAAATAAAAAACGATGATATAAAAGTCTTCAAAGTAATTATTCTACATATTGATTATTCTATGAAATGATAATACGAGAAAAAATTTATATGAAATGAAATTCTAAACAACTTCAGTCTGTAAAATAACGTACAACCCCTTTTCATACTTAAAAACACAAATAAGTAAAATACTATAACATTCACACAGTAATGAACAACAGTAAACACACATTTATAACATTTTAGGTTCGAGTATGAGTGGTTTAATTCAACTTAATATCGACAATAGCGTAGGTTTAAGTCTTTCAGGTTTTTATAAAGAAGTTTTTCATCTCCGGCCACCGGGGCCGGGTCCACCAGGACCTCGGGGGCCACCAGGGCCACCAGGACCACGGGGGCCACCTGGGCCACGTGGGCCTCCTGGGCCACGGGGGCCACCTGGGCCACGGGGTCCACCAAGACCCCCAAGGATTCCGGGTCCTCCTGGACCGCCTGGTCCTCTTGGTCCTCCTGGGCCTCCTGGACCTCCTGGACCGTGTCCGTGACGAGGAGGGCCTCCATGTGGTCCGCAACAGCACGATAAAAACAACCCCATACTGAAATCTGAAAAGGGTAGATAATGTGCATTAATTTAATTTATGGGTATCGGCATCAGTGTGACATAATTATGTTTTACGTTCAAATGATTAACAGAACCACCTACTCATATATGGACCCAGCAAATGTCAAATAAGTAAGTGAATATAGCCACGTGGAGAGGCTTATTTGCACATGCTTATTTGTATTTGCTCTTTTGATGCGAGTCAAAAACCCGACAATGTCGCAGTAACACATATTTACTAAGTATTGGTTTTATTTGTCAAATAGACAAAATAATGTCATGCTTATTAAATTTATAGTCAAAGATGATCGGAACCCTAAAATAGTAAAATCAAATTATAGCGGCGGTCCTCAGAAAGAAATATCTATTGTTATTGTTACCTGTGGTACGGTACGGTATTTAAAGCCAAATCGAAAAAGAAAAGCAATCCGTACCCTTACCATGAGTAACAATTACCGTACTGGCTAGCGAGTCAAATGCTCCGTTCCTTGCACTGTATAAGAATAATTGCGAGGTTTGCGAGGACAGAGCTTCGACTCGCTAGCGAGTACGGTAATTATAACTCATGGTAAGGGTACTGGGCCGACATTATAGGCGGTCAAAACCATATCGTCTTAAACCTGTTATCATATTGTCAACGTTTTGATAGCTCTTATTTACGTACTTGACACTCTTGACTGTAAAGGCGGCTGAGTTAGAAACAATTTGGAAAATCGAAACCTTATCTGCATACAAAATGAATACAATTGTTCCGCTTTGAAGTCGATTGCGATTGCGAGTGCGTTATCCAATAGCCTCTCTGATCAAAGACGATATGGTTTTTACCGCCTAAAATAGAGGCCCAGGGGGGTTATTATGACATGGCTACGCAGTTCATTTGACGGTGAGCGTAAAGGACGGAGCTTCAGCAGTCACATTAACTCTGTCCTTTTCTCTCAGCGTAAAATGAATTGCACAGATACGTCATTCCATTCCATTAACCAATTTATCACGAATTGGTTAGATAATGACTTATCCATAGTTTAGACGGTACACAAACATTCACTTACCTTGATGTATAAGTTTTGAAGCTGAATATGTAAATGTTTCTAGACACGTCACTGCAGATCCCTGTTCAGATGCGATATGATAAAGTAGGGTCGCTCATATTCACTAATCGATCGAAGGTTCGTTTGTATAGATAACGTGATATTTTGATATAGTTGCGTCATATATAAATTATTTACTTATCAACAGTTATGAGATACAATTTTACGTATGATTCATAGTTCTTAGGTAATATCGAAAAGAAACGAAAAATAACTTATTTCAATATGAAGACTTTCACATTCACATATTTATTGATTTTAACTGCTTCTCGAGGCGGTATTTCCGGACCACTACGTCTTAAGGACCTTCAAGAGACCAGCATAAGTACTCTTTTCTCAAAGGCTCGCAACGTAACTGCATCTGCAAACCTCTGGTGTCTTCTAATAAAGTAGTTCTGAGAAATGCACTACACTGTATTCTAAAATACATAGGTAGGTACTGTTCTTATTCTCATCATTTTATAAAGTATGTTTTACCTTCAAGTTACAGACTTTATATCTACTTATAGTTAAAGAAACTAAAAGGACATCTTTCACGACTAAGAAGACGACGATAGGCCCCTGAGAATCTCAGGCTGAGATACAGGCTAAATAAAGTTCATCTACTGAAAATTTACGACAGCACCAAATCACTTTAAATAGAAAATAGAAAAGTTAATAAAAGGGGTTATATGTAAAAGACTAGTAGGTACCTGAATACAAGCTTGCTTAAAATCGTTAATAGGGGTTTCACTTTAAAATCTGACGAAGTTAAAAAAAATACATTTTATTTAAATCACAATACAAACATATTCACACCAAAGTTTTTAATAGCCAACATGACTTTCTCACAGGCAGCAACGTATCCTCATCTTGTTAAAAAATCTTTTCAGCTGTCATCTAAAGCCACCAGGGCCTCCGGGGCCACCGGGACCACCAGGGCCACCGGGGCCACCAGGGCCACCAGGGCGGCCGGGGCCTCCTTCAGGCCCAGGGGGAGGAGGGCCATCAGAACCTCCACCACACCAAGAGAAACACGACCCCATTCTGAAAATATATAAATAAAATTAGATGATGCAATGGATTTACCGAAAAATAATTCGCAGAGTATTCATTTTACAGAAACAATTCCATGGACAGGATTATTACTATTGTAATAACTCTTTTTTTTACAAATCTCCATTAATAAACAACAAAAAAAAAAAAAAAAAAAATGTTTTTAGGTTAGTTAATAGGTATTCACTAAACATTAAACATTAAACATTAATAAAGCAGTTAAACTTAACGATCTATGTACAAAAAAAACAGCGTCAGACGTAATTATGAGTGCCGTATAATTATGTCTGACGCTATCTTTGTATAGTGTCCATAAGTTGCGGCACTTTGGTACATTATAAATTATAAAATAGTTGTTATTCTAAATTACTTTTCCACTGTATTTCATTTGGTTATTATTGTTTTAAGTTTGCACCAAATAAACGAATTTCTTATTGTTCTTCTTCTTCTGTAAAATGTATAAAAGATCATGAAAAGAAAAGTTTCTAAGAAAGGGAAACGGTAAAATGCTTGCGGATAAGACACTTCAAAGTGAGACGTCCACTAAATATGTTTCAGCTAAAGCAACATAAGTTCCTAAACGAGCGTTTGGCAATATTTTTACTGAATAATACCTCGGGAATTTATGCTATAGATATTTAAATCAAACTTATCCTGAAGAGTCTTTAGCATAATTATTTGAAGACCTCTGTTATAGCTCTAATGAGTGATATTTTATGTTTTTATTTGTATCTTTGTCATAATAAAATTGACTCATTGTTTTTTACAGGCGTATGCAACACCTAAAAAGTGATATTTCAAATGCGTATTAAGTACAAATATGGAAAAAGGTAAACAAAACTTTACTAACCTTGATATGATGTGTTAAAATACTCGTATAAATAAATGTTTCCGGACACGTCACAGCCGAACCCTGGGCTGTTCAGGTGAAAAATGGTTGGTTACAGGTACCTATAACGGTACCTATCTAGATATATTTTACTGATTTATCAGATATAGTTTGGCCGTGTGAGTAGTTCTAATCCCGGTCATATCCCGCATAAATCATATTGATAAAGTTTTCAGAAATTCATATAAAACTAAATTGTATAACAGTGACAATAAAGTGAAGTTCTGAGAACTTTATCAATGACTAGCTTTCCGCCCGCGACTTCATCTGCGGAGAGTTAGAATTTCCGGCGTTAAAAGTACAGAAAGGAGAGTTTACATCAAGGTAAATTTTTTCAAAAAAGTCAAGACCTGTGTGAATTTGCTTTTTTGTAAGTAACTAAGCGGTCTACATAGTACCTTTAAAATAAAATTGCTATACAAAGTATATTCACCGCCATTTTTAACCATTAAGGTAACGGCGCCTATTACCGGGGGTATCAAAATCGGCGACCATCACCGTGGTATTTTTAAATACGCTTTTTATAAACAAACCGATCGATTTTCTAAAAAACAAATTTTACACGAACGAAGCTTATTTAGTTGACTTACGGACCTGTTAGCGCTAGTGTGTGTGAATGAAACAAAGTGCTTGCAATTCGTCAGTTTCCGCGACGGCAGCGCAGAAAGAGGTCGTGCCATACTAACGCGTGACGCCACACGTAAGTGAACTCGAATCTTATTTAGTGTTTTACGTAATATTTATGACAATTGAACTAATGTTATGGTATTTAAATGGTTGTTTATTGTTTTCTGCACGACTTACGAGGGTTTTTTATACATTTTTTGGCCTGGAAATATGTTTAAAATGGAAAATAAAATACAGCGGTAATAGACGCCATTTTTTGCTGTGGATACTAATACCGTGGTATACCCCGGTAATAGATTTTTTTGATTTGGGTTATTTATACTTTATTTTTGGTAAATGCGATCGGTTATACATACTCTCTTACGGTTATTGCAATCTTGATCTATTCACGCTTTCAAAGAACTATTTCCGTGGTATGGAAAGTATTCAACAAACCCTTATTTTTTAACGAAAACTTCAGTACTGAATTTGTAGTTTGTATGGGAACCTTAAATTGTCAAGTGGTTTAAATATTGAGATAAAATCGTGTATTTACATACCAGTTATGTAATTTTGGTTTTATACCAAGGTTGTATTATATACTTTTGATTTGTAATAAAAATAAAACTGTATCCGTTTGTTTTTATGGGTCGGAATTAGATTTTTCAAACACTCCATATTGAGTCTATTACCGATGGTATGATCAGATAACCCTCGGTAATAGAATGTATGGGAGTCTATTACCGACCCATTCAATATTTGTTTGGGTCGGTAATAGATTCCTAAAGAAGTGTCTATTACCGAGTGACATTTTAGTCTTCTATTAAATTTATCACATTTAGGGTACCGTAAGTACAGATTTCTTTGATAAAGTTGAGAATTTTACTCATCAGTAAGAAATTTCCGTGTTTACTGCATATCTAGTGATCATAAATCATTTACTTTTCATACTTAGGTATATTATATTTATTTATGTATTTAATTATAAATTATACTAGTATATATTCGTTTATTACCTTTATAGTCGTGGCCTATAAATATAACTTTTCAATTTTGACAACCAATCAAAAAGATCTGAATATTTTAACTATCGTTAACTAATAAACAAAGGTTTAAAATGTATGTACAATTTATCAATGTTAAAAATGAATCTTTCATTTTATAAGGATTTGAGAAAAAAATGTTTTGCCGTTCATACAAAGTCGTAAAATTTTGTATGGACGCGTCTGCACTAAGATTTTAAATCCCTAAAAAATAAAAGGTCCAAGTATCTATATACAATTGTAACAACTTTTAAAAACGAAATACAAATCCTAAGTACAATCATATTTTTACCGTTTTATTTAGTCTTCATTAAAAATGTGATGTACAAAATAATATACGGAACCAAGCCATTATTTATTTTTTAACCCACGGTATTAAGTTCCAAATCGTGAGTCTGGCGCCTATTACCGATGGTAGAAAATTGCTGCTTTTTATACCCTCGGTAATGGAAGCTGAATTCGCGGTAATAGAATCACAACCTGTGTATTACCACGGTAATAGAATACTTGGGTATTTTGGTTTCAATAATTATTTTACAATATATAATAAAGTAAAATGAGTCCAAAAAGTTACGACGCTAAAAGTTCAATAAACACTCTTAAAAAAAAAAATTTTTTTTGGTCGCTTAGGAGCTTTGATAACCTTAATTTTTTGGACTCTTTTGAAAACTTCCTTAAGTACCACGGTAATAGGCGCCGTTACCTTACGTTGTTTTTAATCGACTCTAGATTAAAAAAACGTAGGACCCTTCTAAGGCTTTTTTCTATTATAATTTAAAAAAAAAACCTTTCTCCCTACAAACTTACACCCCCATTTCACCTTTAAGAAGCATAGTACTATTTTAAAAAAGCTTTTTTGAAAGTACCAACATGGGCCAGAAAAAAAAATCATTCACAAACTTTCACGCCGCTTTTCACCATATTAGGGGCTATTTAAAAACTTGTTCTCTATCTGTAATATTCTTGATACCAAGTATCTGTATCTAGTTCCAAAAATGAGCGAATTCCCGTACAAACTTCCGCTCCCCATTTTACCCCCTTAGGGGTAATTTTTTTAAAGATCGTCCAGGGTTAATTATTAATATAAATTTCCACATATCTCACTTAAAAAATTATCTAGTTCCCACGCAAACTTCTACCCTCATGTAAAACTAGCTACCCCTTCCAAAACAAAACAAACAACAAGATTAATGTACAAAATGGAATCAGGTGATAGTTAGACGTGATAGATCTCTTTCACATTGACTTTATAGGAAACCACACGGAGTTATCTGCGAAACAGAGCTAATATAATAAGGTAATCTTGAAAATAAACGTCAGTTAATATCCTGGGGTGTTATCCTCTCAAAAACAACGGACGGTGGGACGATGGAGCGAAATCGCAGCGGCAAGTTTAAGTAGTCCCGTCTGAGCGAACAAAACACATTTTAAACAGCCTTATAAATACGTTCGACCCATTGGCAGAAACCATGCTGCTAAATTGAAAATGCACGCGCTAAAATATGTTTAGTTTGCACTGACGGGACTACTTAAACTCGCCCGTGGACATTCACTCGTTCGTCCGTCCGACCGTCGTTGTTGAGAATCGTATTATGCAGATCGGATAGATAACGTCAACGGATTGTGGTATTCTTTATAACTTCTTATAACCAGTGTCGAATTACCCAAGTCAGGTCAAGGCCCGTAGCAAATTCTATAAAGAGGCTCTTGGTTTCATTTCAGGCTTTCTTTTATTAATGTTAGCGTGCTAAATATAACACAACTACATATAACAGAACAGTTTGAATTACATTTCAGGGAGATGTATACTTAAAACTTACTGGGGTTTGACTTCCTTATTTCATGTATATCAAAAATAAAACCAAAAGTACTTATCACTAAATGTTTAATACTTATTCCTATTATACTTAAAGCATGTTACAACCACAATTACAAACACATTTTTTTCTTTTTCTTTTTTTCCTAGCAATTTATCACACTAGGTCTTAATTTAAATTGTTGGCAATTGATACGTTCCCCGTATCTTTTTTCTTAAAGTCTTTTTGCATCACCAACCGCCGGGGCCACGAGGTCCTCCTGGGCCTCCGGGACCAGGGCCAAAGTGAGGAGGACCGTGCGGGCCAGGTCCAAAGTGAGGAGGACCGTGCGGGCCAGGTCCAAAGTGAGGAGGACCGTGCGGGCCTGGAGGGGGCGGAGGTGGAGGTCCCCAACAGCAAGAACAACATAGCCCCATTCTGGAAAAAATGTTTTTAGGTTAATTAATAGATTTTCACTACTTACGAGTACAATAATTTTCTTTTACAGTAAGTCGATTACATATTTACCAATAAGAAAAAAAATAACGTTTATAACAAGTATGAATTGTAAACTTTTTATTATAATTGAGAGTAAATGAAACATGCATAGGGTATACTTATAACTCTTTAAGCAAAGTCTTTCAAGTCAGTTTAATTCAAGGCTGCTCAGCTTTTTAAACTGTTCTTTTTAAACGGGCGATTCACATATTTTTGGCGGGCCACTCTGATGATCAGTTACCCCGCGCGAGGTTACCAACGCGCTCTATCCGCCACACCACTTTTTTAACTTAACGGGAATTCTCTAACATGCTTGTGAGCAGCCTTAATTTAACTAAACGGCTTAATGTATCACATAAAAAATACTTTAGAAGAGGTTAAACAAAACTTTACTAACCTTGATTGTATGTGTTTTATGTTCTAAAATAAGTAAATGTTTCCGAACGACGTCCCTGTTGAGTGAGTAATGACAACGCACGGGTTGCTCATTCTGTAATAAGTACTGTATAGCTAGGTAGTATCGATAACATATCGAAAATACTTTTAACTATCTATAATTTATCAGGGCGAAATATTACTCATGTTTTCTCAGAAATCTAGTGTATAAATTGCCAGGTTCCCATTACTCAGAATCCGTTGTTGATCCTTCTGTCTATCACCGGGCTGCAGCTCATGAACTGTTATAGGTAGGCAGTTTTTTTTTAAGTATTTATTTAGTGCGTGTTTCTATTTCTTGACAAAAAATAATAATGCAATAAAAAGTAAAGGGTTCTCTCATGCAAGAATAATACGGAACCCGATTATTCTTGTCTGGGTTGGTAATTCTGTTCTGTAGCTCTGCCTGCCTCACTCTAGGAATGAAGGCATGAATGTTTGTGTTGTGTGTGTGTGTGTGTGTGTGGGAGAGACCCGACTATACCCAAGTAGTGCGATTCCTATTCGCACTTAGCCGGTTTTTTATCATAATACCCACTAATTCGGTTTAGGTTCAAATAATTGTGAAATTACTAGCATGGAGGCATTCCATCTTAATCCTCACGGTTGGCAAAGCATTTGAAGACTTGAGATTGTGAATTCAAATGTCTATGGGTCCCACTTACCATCAGCTGGCCTGAGTGCTCGTGTGTCTTACCCTGGCTTTAAAAATAATACAGGAAGGTGGGTCAGAAGGCTCGTGAACAATTGAAGCCTCAAAAACATACTTTGTAACATCGCACTCAAAAATACAATATCTGAGAAGCTCCATATCTCTCCGCCCTTAGTACAGTAATACTTAGAAGGATATGTTCATGAATTGAGTTACTAACTCTTGGAACGTCATATCTAAAGAAGAGGGGTCTCTCAGTCTCATATTTGTCAATTTACTTACGTAGTTATAGTAAAGAGGTAAAGTGGATTACTTTAATTGCAACCATCTGGTTATTGCAACTGACATAGGATCACTGTTTTTAATGACAGAAGTGATATTGTATTTCTTTTTTAGGTACAGGGTGAAAAGTTATTTTACGTCTCGTGTGTTGAAACACTCGCAGGTAAAATACAACTTTCCCCTCTTGTACGAGTAAGTATAACAAATAACTACCTATTCTTTATTTCTTTCTGTACATTACAAAACAGTTTGAAATACATTTCAGGGAGATAAATTCCCCTTAAGCTTGACTCATTTCATTCGGTACTGATACTCGTAATAACGGAAAAACATTAAATGAATCAAAGAGTTGGTCAGTATTTGAACTTTGTACTGGATCAACATGACACTGTAAATAAAATCATAAGAAGTATCTTACGTTTTGATTGTTTACGTCACTTTGACATAGTCCAACGTGGTCTAGGAATCAATTTCCTCGACTGTACTTAGTCTTATAGTTTCCATCCAAAGCCTTAACCATACTGACCAGCAGACATTCAAAAATAATACAAAAATGTTTTATAAAAATATACCTTATATTATAGTTCAAGCATGACCCAACAACAATTACGAACACATTTTTTCCTTTCTTTCTGTTTTAACTTTAAATGTATCACACTTCTTAATTTAAAACTGTTGGCAATAGAGTAAAAGTTGCCTTTATCTTTTTTCTGTTTCTTGAGGTCTTTTTGCATCACCAACCGCCGGGGCCACCGGGGCCTCCGGGGCCACCGGGCCCTCCTGGGCCTCCGGGGCCTGGGCCGAAGTGAGGAGGACCGTGGGGGCCTGGGCCGAAGTGAGGAGGACCGTGGGGGCCTGGAGGGGGCGGTCCAGGTGGAGGTGGGTCAGGTCCACAACAGCAAGAACAACATAGCCCCATGCTGGAAATATAATTGTTTTTCGGGCCTTAATAGAATTTCACTACTTAAGTACTATAATTTTCGAATGTGAGAAAAAATTGCTGGCACCTAGCAGGTACAGTCCAAGGCACTAATATTTACACAGCCATCGCGTCAAATATATACACAGGCACCTTATTATTACAGGCATAGCCCAGGGGTGTGTAGATATTTTGGCGCTTTGGGAACGTGTATCAGTTATTATAAGTTCTCATTTTATTTGACTAATTAAACTAACCCTTTCCGGCCGAGATTATAATTTCGTGCAAATTTATGCAAATATTTTATTTACTTTATGAAAATAATTATAAGTAATTAAATTCATATCTGAATCCACGCGTCATCACAAATTCGTTCAGAAAGGGCTAATTTAAACTTGTTTTTTTTTTCTGCATTTTTACTAACATCAAAAGTTTATACGTTCCTCAATTTAAGAGAACATGAGACAAAAGTGGTTACAGAATTATCAACAGGTTTTTAGAGTTGTATGTAAGTACCTACTTCTGAAGCGCTACCTACCCCACTCTGGGATTAGTGGCGTGAAAGTATATGTATATGTGTATGTATGAGACAAAAGTGTGTTCAGCAAAATCCGAAATGCATTTGAAAAACGATATTTAGTCAACGGTTCAGTAACAGTTTTATTTTAAATGAATTCCAACGGTTGGTTACCAACACACACCTAAAAATACTTACGTACAAAAACTATACTTATCTATTCATCGTTATATCGCGATATCTTATCTTAGAGTAGTCAAAATATATAGATGTTTTTACCATAAAAATATTATCGGTTACTGTAAGTACAGTCGACCTAAAAGAACTGGTCAAGTTCGAGTCGGACTCGAACAGCGAGGGTTCCGCACCTACGTCGTTGTATGCAATTAGACACCCTATAAATTCCTATTGCTGCTTGCTTGTTCATACCTTAGAATCCCATTGATAAGCCTTATCTCTTTAAAGTAAAAGCCGTCACCGACATTAGTACTATAATTTTACCCTGAGACACTTTTTATTTTTTTTCTAAAAAAACAGTAGTTTTCGAAATAAAGAGGCATGTTTTTCTATATCTCTTGTAGTAAAAATAAGAAGATTATCTTACTTAAAGTAAGAGTTTTCGAATGATATTTAAAATGATAGGTAAAAATCGTTTCTAATTTCTAATGATGAGGTTTTGTTTGAACCATTAAATACTACAAATTTTCTATTTAAGTTATAAAAATAACCAATTTTTTATAAGCTAACAAAGATTTGTTCCTACCTCTTTCTAGCAAGGCCGACACGTGTTACAAAAAGTCACAAGGCATGTCGAATCTCTGCGTCGAATCGCTCTCTAATTAGCAGTTTAAATGCTTGTATTATCTGTATTACTTGGCCTAACAACGATTGTCCTAACACATCGTTTGTCCAAATTATCATTTGCCCTAAAGTGGTTTTTAGATGAGTCAGGCTACTTTCTAAGGTTTCTAATTATATCTGCGGTTCGGTTAGGTTAGGGTTGTATTATAACTAGACTAAAAAGTTTTAAAATTTAAGCGGAAATGGCCTTAGGATACCGTATAAACTCTTTATCGTATTTGAGATGCAAAGGTAAACTTATCCCTTTAAGGTAGTATATCTAATCTAATTTTAATAATAGCTTTCTCTCCTGTTAAGTTGTATTTCGCCTATGTCGATATATTTTTAGACACTTCCATGGATTTAATGAACAAATAAGTCCATAGATATCACAAGTGCCAACAATTGTTCTGTAAAAGAGTACCTATTTTCTCTCGTGGACTAACCAGACGCGCATATGGGACGCTTCTGTCAAGTGCAAGGTACATATCTTCCAGTTTAACGGAACACATTAAATAAGTTTTGAAATTCATAAAAGTAAGTTGGTAAACAGAACTTTACTTACCTGATTTTATGTGTTTCGATGTTTTAAAAAAGTTAAATGTTTCCGAACAGCGTCCCTGATCAGTGCGTAATGATAAAGCACGGGTTGCTCATGCTGTAATAAGTACAGCGTATCGATAGCATATCGAGATTACGTTTTATCTATAATTCATCTTTTTCTCAGAAATACAACATAAATTGGTAGATTAATATGTGTCACGTCCTTTAAGGGTTTCGTACCTAAAGGGTGCTTACGGGACCCTATTACCTACTAAGCTTCCGTAGTCCGTCCATCTGCCTGTCAGCGGGCTGGTATCTCATGAACTGTACTATTACAGTCTACCTATGTAGACAGTTGAAATTTTCACTACAATTATAATACGAGTAGAACAAAGTCCCCCGCCGCGTCTGTCTGTATTCGCGATAATCTCTAAAACTACTGAACGGAATTTCATGCGGTTTAAACCATAAGTCAGATATTTTTTCACGGAGGATTTTATATAATAAATTCTGGTTTACAGAAACCCACATTAAACCGAAGCAAAGCGAGGCGGACCGCCAGTAAAAAAAGGGTGCCATCTCGCACTTGCCCGGCTTTTGTCATTATCCATGTTACCGTTAACCCATTCTATCCCTAATTATTATTATTTAATAATATATAGTTCATCTAACCTGCGTAAAAAACCTCTATTAACTTTGGTAGGTACGGTTTTGCGAAAAGTTTGTAAAATGACAAGTTTGCCCAACGTACTTTTGGGCAAACAAACGAATGCCAAAAATTTCATAACAGTAAACCGCCTGCGATCTAGTTGTAACTTGCGCTAGGTATGCCTGATATGCCTCCTAATTACCGCTGCGTTGCTGGTACTTTATTTTAACATGCATTTACTTTTCTTTCTTAGGGTGGACATCAATTTACTTTTTTGAGTGATGTATTTTTTATTTCATTGCATAATGTTTGAGAAAAGCACTATACGTACCTCGCCGTGAAAGGGGGTTGCCAGCCTCGTAACTATCTTCCCTCGTAACTATCCTCGTCTATATCACTCGGCCGGCAACCCCCTACTTCCCGGACTCTATAGTACCTAATGTACTAACATTACTGAAGCTGAAAATTATCAGATATTCTGTTATACCTCTAGTAATAGAGATTATTATTATCTCTTCCGTTCATTTAGTGCAAAAGCACTAATAAGTAAGTCTTCATGAATTGAGTCACTTATTTTTTACAACTTCTTAACTAAACTAAAGGTCTCTTTGTCTCATATTTCTGGTAGTTATAGGAAATTAGTATAAAAAGATTATGGTTATCTAGGTTACACTTACTAATTTTGCTATTTTGGGTATGTCCAGTACGAGGTAGTCACATAAATATGAACACGTTCCCACGACGTCAAATTAATCACGCCCCTATAATACCCCTGCCAATGAAGTCTATCTACCAATTCTGTTACATATCTACGATAACATGTCAACAGCAACATGGTTACATCGAGTAGAATAGAGCCCACGGAAGGATAATGGTTTCAGAAATCGGAAAATGAAAACCGTTGAAAGCAGTTAGCATGGAATCAGAAAATGTAGATCCTGAGAGCAACAATATGTCCGCAAAGTTGTTTAGGTCACTGACCGTGACCAAACATGTTACCTACATACTATAGTAGATAGTCCATCTAGGTAGGTAAGGCACACTTTTGTACCTTGCCACTTTAATCGCTGTGGCAATTCATGTATGGCAGTTTAAACATGACATTAAATCGACAAGGTATTAAAGTGTACACATATGTATGAACTTGACTGTACCTAAAAGACTATTGAAATCTGTCAAAATGTATGGAATTGACAGGAAGCGCTCGACGCGACCGTCTGGCAGTTTGCGTCAATCTTATAGATATATTTACTTTTTCGATAACGATTGCGTTCGTAAAATCCATCTTTTCTAGGGCCACTGATGACATGCTGTCCTCCTAAGGAGAAAAGGCACAAGTACAATTAATTCATAGAAGCATATTAAACTCTCAAAGTTGGAAGTGCAATACAATTCATATAGAAGATGTGCATTTTCCCGTAAGAAGGAGGTATGGATAAAAACAATTTATGAATATAAGACCGTCAAAGTTACGGATACCACGTAACTAATTACCAATAAAGCACATCAAAATTATTATTGTTTGGAAAATCCTTGTATTTTCTTTTTTCACACAAAACCACCAAGTTGTTAAAGACCTGCCTTACAAACCCGTTTCTGTGCGTACCATGCCATGAGTTACAATTACCGTACCTACTCGCTAACGAGTCGAACGCTTTGTGCGAAATTCGAATACAGTATTCCTATAGAGTGCGAGGGACAGAGCATTCGACTCGCCAGCGAGTAAGGTAATTCATGGTAAGGGTATACTGCACCGCAATATCTTCTGCTTCCGTATTTGGGCTCAGATATGATGATGATATTATTACCATATTATGTTTTTACTTGTTAAACTAATTAGTTGCTGTAGGCTACATCGTAATCAAACGTTTAGATTTGCTTAAATCAAATATGATAATAAATGGTAAGTACTATCAGCCCAATGGAACCCTGATCCACCATAGGACTGTGTCACAGTGACGTAATGATGTTAAGTGTCAAACAATTTGTTCTATTTAAAGTCACTATGACACCGTCAGGGTTCCATCGCGCTGATAGTACCTTAAAAGTTTCACACCCAAATATCCTTGTTATTTCTTAAAACATAGTCTGCTCGTAACGTAACCAAGGTTGATGTCGTTTTTATTATTGTTTAAGGTTGTCCAAATATACCGGTAAATGAAGAATTAAAAATTAAATTGCCTGTGTAATTGTTGGTGACCTCTGCACTATGTTTAAATAAAAACAATATGGGATGTCATAATATGTCACTACGACTCATTTGTATGTAAATGATACATGTACGATTTAATTATAATTATAACCAGCTTAGTAAGGTGGTTCAATTTCCACATTTTGCTACTTTTAATGACTTCGCCCGAATTCTTGCTCCTATTTATCTAAAGGACCAGTAATCAAAATTATACTTAATCAAATTAGTTGGTATTTAGGGGTTGCACACTTTGACCACTTTTTGAATAAAGTTTCTTGATTAAGCAATTCTACGAAGCCGCAACATGCAGAAAAAATTGTGATGATAGTCGATATAATTAGTGTTTGACATAATGTTGACTGAAATGTTAGTTATTGTTTGTTGTTTTTGAAAAAATAATAATCATAGAAAACCTGCTATAGCGTAAGTCGTCAGTTTGTGCAACCTCTAAATGTTGTTCTGTTACCTTGAAACTAAACATTTTAATTTTTTACATTATAAAGACTTCGGGCGTAAGCGAAGTCTGCAAAAAATATAACATTTATTATTTTCCATACAAATGTGCAACATCCTATAGCTTATACTTATATTGAAGTCGTTTACAGCTATCACGTGGCTATAAACTTATAGAAATAAAATTTTGTTACAGATATAGTTAATAGTTAATAGCGCTAATAATATATGAGTTATTATTATTATCTGGTTTATAGGTACTGGGTGTAACATGAGGAAACCGAATAATTTTAACACCCTATTTCTGAGATCTTAAGAAGCAAAAAGTGTTATATGAACCCAGGTCGAAATATGAGTTTTATTTTGTAATATACATACTGGGAAAAAAAAACATATTTCGACCTGGGTTCAAAGTTTTTGCAACTAAAACATATTAACGGCCAGCGAAAAATACTTACTACGAAGAAAAATTTTAAGTCTTTGCAATAAAAATAGACAAAATTAGTTTTTTAAATAGTCTAGGTACTAAGTATTAAGACTACGCCGAGCGTACGCCGGATGTACAGTGGCGCCCTCATTACTTTTATTGGGTTTTCTAATTAACTAAAGAATTTCCTTGGAACCAAACAAAATGTGTTTGTAGCGCAAGTATAAACACAATTTATGGGATACGTAACAAACTTTAATAAGAATTACCCTTTGAGTAGTCAGCTTAACGGGAAAAGGTGGCCACTTTTTTTCGTTAAGTTAATAACTCGACTCGACTAGTTAATTAGAAAACCCAATAAAAGTAATGAGGGCGCCACTGTACATCCGGCGTACGCTCGGCGTAGTCTTAAATATGTGAAGATTCTTTTTTATGGTATACTTATCTTTTTCTGTCACACTGTTACTGTTGAAAGTGAATGTCTTGATGTTATGAACGCAAGTTTAGAAAAGTTTTGCTTGCATGTAAAAAAAATACAAATTTAAATAATTTTGTTTTTAATTGCATAAACGTTCCTAAGTTAATGTACTAAGTATACAGTATTCAACCATCATTCCATAATTCGATGTCAAGTGCTCTGATTTCCATACAAACAATTAGTTGGCACTGAAAGTGTTTTAGTACAATTAATTTTTGTAATAAATAAGTAAACATTTTGAGTTCATAGTGAAATAAATAGGTAACAACTTTTATATTATCATTTAGGTATCACTGTTATGTGTAACTAATGTATACATTGTATTTACATTGGAAGATAAAACATTCTTCCTGCAGACAAACTGTACTAATACAGTTTTGCAGGGCTTTTGTATATTTGTAATTTTTGTTGCTGGTTTAATAAATAAATAAATAATATCACTAAGGGCTGATTTCTCATGACAAAAAAAGGACAGAGCTACATATACCTGACAGATAGCGTTATCTGGAGATCGAAAAATCAGCCCTAAATGAAATGTGACTACTCTGCCATTCAAAGCAAAAAGGCATAAGGACTACATACTCAATACCTTTTTGTTTGGAGGGCAGTATTAACATATATTATCAATTAACAACATTTTAAGGCACGAAACAAAATACCGTAAGACTGCAATACATAGAAACCAATTTTACATAATTACGGTCGCACTCCTAGTCCGTTTTTAACGGTTAGGTAACACGCTAAGAAGAAGAATATTTTCGTGTATAATAGGGTTGGTAATTATATTTTTTACCATCTATATGTGGGCTGTATATATGTAGGTACCTTACGGTCGTTCTCACGGACAGTACGGTGTATACTGTGGTAGTTTAAGACAGTAGAAAATCTTAATTTACTAATTAAAGGAGCGGCCACACCGATGCGTAAAATACATTGGCGTTGCGAAAACAAAAGAATGGGATACAGTAATTAGGCACATGGGGCCAATAATTTACGCACCGTTAAGCTCCGGTGTGGTTACTCCTTATTAAAGTTTCTCTTATATTTACAAACTAGCGACCCGCCCTCGCTTCGCTTCGGTTTATCTAAGTTTTCTGTAACACCCGTATACAAAACAGAATTTATTATGCATAAAAACCGCAATAATATCCGTTGCGTAGTTTTAAAGATTTAAGCATACATAGCGACAGACAGACAGCGGGAAGCGACTTGTGCTCGAGTGACAAATGTCACGAAATATTCAAAATTCGCAATTATTAAGGTACTTAATATCTTTTCATTACTCAAATAAGTAAATACCTATTGACACGATTACAAGATATACAAGATCTCAATCGGAATATTGTCATTTTATGTATTTTTGTAATATTATGAATAAATTGTAAACAATTACCCAACAACGAATCCTCTTTAATTTTTTCTATGATTTTTGCGAGACGTTACTTTTTTTTCTACGGATATAAAAATCGTTATCTGAATGATTTTTATCCAGTAGATCAAAAATACTTTTAAATTAGGTGTTTATTATTATCCGATAAGTTTTATCTCGTTCATTATCATAATCACTCGCACACAACATATATATTATTCTAAATATGAACAATGTCAATGCTCTAGTATTGATTATGAAACCGGATATAATCCAAACACCTGGAATAATTAACAGTATATACATGTAATTACCCTGAAACCATATCCCAAACTTGTGTTTAACTGGGGTCTATTTCCTACTCGGTAATACCCTAATGCTTTTGACTTTCATATCGCATTTAACTTATTATTATTTATTTATTTAATGGCGTCTACATAAATTTACATAATAAAGTAATTTTGCCAATGTCAAGTATATCTATGCAACGTTGTACGGTGAATCCTGTCCTGTCGTCGAAGTCTTCCAGTCATAGTCGTTATGTTATGTTATGACCCTTGAAGATGGCGGGCATCCACTTCAAGGGCTTGGTGTGATCTTGACCGCTAACTCATTTGGAACCATCTTTTCACTGTTATTTTATTCAATGCAAGTTCTTCATCAATGTTACAAGTTGACCCACAAAACTGCCCTAGATTTGCGAACCAAAATCAACGATAATATAATTTACAAAAAACAATAATTGGACAGATATTTTTAGAATGACAGCCAGTCATATACCCCCCGCATTTAACTTGGCCGCAATTACTGTTAAAGTAATTAAGAGCTATCGTAACTTTGACAATACGATAATAATGTCAAAAGCAATATGGTTTTACCAAGTAGATTATAGGTTTTGTTGAAGAGATGCTACGAGAATTCAAGGACGTCGTAATTATACATAAAAAATCTGCAACAGTAGGTACTCTACAGCTGATGAGTTCTAGCGTTGGTAGTGTATCTATCGTGTTTCCTTATAAGGGGGAGGTGGTTGGTGTTGGTACACGACTGGTGGGGGGTGGTGGTGGATCACAGTCACGCGCTCGGGAGGGTCGGCACAGCAGTCGCAGCAGAGGCAGGGGATGCAGCAACAGCAACATGGCCGGCAGGAGATGGTGCAGCCCATTCTGAAAACGGTTGGTATTTCGGTATATTTAAATGTGGTATTGGTAGTAATAATTGGTGTCCTATCACATTGACTAGTGAATTAAGGTTGTCTAAAGACAAATTTACAGGACGTTTTAGGCTAAAAGTGGACAGTGTAAGTCATGCGCTCGGGATGGGTGAGATTGCGACATTACGGCGTTACATTACAAATAACATCCTCATAAACCGGTACTGACACGGTCACGGACTCACGGAACCATGTTACTATGAAATATCACAAATGTGGATCCACCGTTGTCACGTAAGTACAGGCTTGACAAGCATGAATAGCGCATAACTGCTATATTAGAAGATTTTAGCACAGTGGCTCCATAAACGCCTGCTAAAGGTCTGGGATTCCCATAATTAGTTCCGTGATTGGAAAGTGATATTAAAAGTATAAAAGATAAATAGTAGATTGTTCAACAGATAAAGTAAGCCACTATGACACGAGATAGTAGTTATCCACTTAGCAAATCTTAAATTATATTAGTTTTAACATAGACACGTAAAAAATTACAAGTTAATAGCGCTATAATTTTTACTTTCAACCCGTCACTATGTACCTAATGCAGAAAGAGGCAACAACAAGGTAGTTTTTGATGCTAGAACATAACAAATATACCATAGATAACATTTCCGAAACAAAGACCGAGGCGTCGGAGGTTGTAACTATGTCCAGCCTGCCCTCCACGGCGCACTTCGACGACCAAGGCAATATCATAAAAGGGCAACATGTATCTGGCTGTTTGTGATTTTCCAAGGCTTTTACTTATAAAGATATTAAAAAGTAAAAGTACTTTAGTCCCTAGGGCGTAAAGTGTCACTCTACATTTTACTCCATAGGAATTAAATGCATCACTTTAAACACTTCACTTTATTCACAAAAAAATATGTGATGTTTCTGTTTTTATTTCGTGGGACATTAAAACTAAACTATCGGCCCATTCCTCATTCCCGCAAGATGGCAATTCTTCGTACAAAGGAGCATTTACTTTGGCCGCTGGCGAATCCAGTCTATCCCGTTGCTAAATACGTTTCTAGCTCTTAATGGCTATTCTTTGTCCCAGACAAGAACGTTAATCCCTCGAGACTATAAAATTTCCCAGGACGAAAATATCCCCTGTAGGCCTGTACCTACCTTCTATGTGCCTAATTCTGCCCTCCTACGGAGAAAAGGCACAAATGCAATTAATTCATAGAAGCATATTTATCAGGAAGTGTAATACAATCAATATAATAGATGTGCCTTTTTTCCAATAGGAGGGCAGAATTTATCCGTCCAGCCATTGCAGTGTGAAGGACTACCAAACAATTAGCACACAAACTTTCGCATTTATAATATTAGTAGGATTGAAAGGCAATCATTCAACCATTCTTAGAAACTTTTATTACTTATACGAGTATTCTTTGTTATTCCGTGATAAGTAAATATAATGAATCAATGGTTCGTGCATGTTTATTTGTAGCTAGATCAAGAACAGCACTGTTTTGTTTTTGTTGCATGCTACATGTCAATGACAACAAGGAAGTAAGTGTTTTCAAAGTTCGACTCGTATTTTACACAAAATATAACCATCGTATCAGAATGTTTAATTACACTTTAAGTTTACCTGAAATTTTGAGCAGCAAAGTAGCGGGATGCACAAAACTAGTCTAACTAAAATATTATTTAATGTTTAGTTACAGACACTAGTAAAGGTTTGTTACACTTGTTGACTCAACAGCGTCAATTGCTTGTCTAAAATATCTAACTGCTCAATGTCACAAAGGAAATCAGGCGGAAATCAGAACAATTTTAGACGTAGATTACCTACTGTATTTTATGGCAACACTGCCGTTTACATAAAAACCAATGCCACGACAAAAACGGAGTGTCAAGGTGAAAGGAAAAAGCAAGGTGCAATTCATCACAATGGTAAACCGTCGGCCTGCATTATCGCCGCCGTTCTGCTTTAATTAGTATAAATATAGCGCTCCTTGTTTGTAGATTGTGTGACTTATAATATAGCTTGGTAAAATAATGACAAGTAATTAAATTTGATGTGTTAGTGAAGTGACGTACCTAACTATATCGTCAACGAAAACATTGCAAGTGTGAATCACTATACCACGTGCTTTCCGCTCTAATTAGTCACACACAGAATAAGGCATATAATGTCCATACATAGTAGATGTTAACTAGGTATGTTTTCTAAATATTGTAGCTTGCCAGAGTTAAATTACCATGGATGTCTTAAGTGTCTTAAGTGTAATTTAGATATACCTAGCCACCCATTTCATCAAAGTACATACATACATACATAAGCTCACGCCTTTATTCACAGAGTGTGGTAGGCAGAGCTACAGAATTACTAACAACTCTAAATACTTGTTTTTAATTCTGTAACCACATTTTGCACAATTAGGCTAAGATGTTTACCAGTGTATTAGTGACAGGTTGCAAGCCCATCAAAGTACCTATCAGTCAAAATATCTTCTTATGAATTATGAACGCAAAATCACTTACATTAATTTAGTTTCCAGACTTTTCACCTGTACATAGGCTGAGGGGGGTGCGGGTATTCAGGATGAGGGGGGTAGCCGGGGTAGTGTCCTGGTGGTGGCGGGTAGGCGCCGGGCGGTGGCGGGTACGCGCCAGGCGGGGGTGGGTAAGGGTACCCGGGTGGCGGGGGGGGCGGTTGTTCGACGAACACGGGCGGGTGGTGCACGTGGACCGTTTGAGGTGGTTGCTGCTGCTGCCCGCAGGCGTTGGGACACAGGCAGGGCACCAGGCAGCAGGCACTCAGGGCCAGGCAGCAAGGGTTACAACACACGTCACAGTCCCCGCAGTCGAACGACAGACACAACCCCATCACGTCCGCTACTAACTATAACAAAACAATCCGCCTTTATATCCAGCAACCACACCTTATATCCAAAGGTGTAGTGCGAAAACTACATCCTTTTGATAATAATAGCATTCCAAAATGGCGGTTATCATATGTTATTTACTTATCACGTGTTATCTTATTGATAAGAGATAGTATCGTTAGTCACACTTCGTTCTTGGTAGCTAAAGGAAAATTATTGTGGATGTTAAGTCAATTTGTACAGTAGGTAAAAGCAAAACGTGAGCGTCGACTCACTTGTTTATTGTCTTGTCACTAACGTTTACTCATAAACATTATTCATTATGTTAAGCTTTATGAATAATATTGGCAGTTATACAGGGTTCCATTAAACTAATAATTGATGTGAAAAGTAGAATCATCCAACTTGCGCACAGATTTTTTAAATAAAAATAAGGATTTATGTAAGTATTAATTAACTTTGTAAACAAATTATCATAATTGCGCTAACTTTAAAATGTACTTGCGACAGATCAATTAATGTAAACATCAAATCAATTTCATTAAAGAAATCTATGAGACACATAATTCGATAAAATTTAAAATTAAAATTTCATTGACAACTAATTACCGTAATGAATTACATACAGAAACCAGCCACTACGCGATTATTATAACAGGTGCATTAAACACCTGAAATGTGCCACAATATAAACATCACATGATATACGAAATCGGAATATTATACAGAATTATTTTCATTAGTAGACGACTGATAAGTAAAATAAATTACCCACCTTATCTGTATACCAAATATCACCTTCACGTTTCAAGTATTGTTTAAAAAAATCCGTGTTAGTGCCACTATCACTTGTTCTATACTGGCGTGAAGAAAACAGCACGGTGACGCGACGCCTGCCTGCGCCTACGCGGTCTGAGTCTGCTATCTCAGTCTCACTCGCAGGAAAATCCACGTGAATGAATGAAAGCAAGCTACAAAACGCAACAGCTGCTACGTCCTGTGGCTACGTCAGACGGAAAATGGGAACAAAAAACCCTGCAACCTTGAGTTACTCACGTAGCTACGGCGTAGCGGGCTACTGTACACTCCCGACTACGGGTAGTTGTGTGCTCTACATGCCCAAATGTTAATTACTTAAGTGCAGTAAACGCGATCACGCGAGCGTAGGTTTACTTTTTATGATTTTCAAACATGCCACTTTAACGTCTCGAGTGCCTATGTTTATTATTATAGCAATGTTTCACACATACAAGAATACTTATATAAATTTTGAAGCCAGTTAGGTACCTACTACACATTTCAGTCTCTTAAGCTAAAATTAAATAGGTAACTGCTACACTTTTAGCCGTTTGAGAATAGTTTTTGCATTCTCCGAGTGCACATTTTGGGTGATGAGCGTGAGAATTTCTTCCTGAGTCTCAGATTCTTTCTATTTATTTATATATATAAATAAAAACTCTGATAATGTAACCAAATTT
This sequence comes from Acleris laterana, assembly GCA_963966035.1. Taxonomy (NCBI): domain Eukaryota; kingdom Metazoa; phylum Arthropoda; class Insecta; order Lepidoptera; family Tortricidae; genus Acleris; species Acleris laterana. Next base: position 11,115,602 of record OZ014448.1, on the reverse strand, counting down.
TGTAAAAACCGGTTATGATGTTTACTAGTGTAGGCATTAGTGACAGCTGGCAAGCCCATCGCCTAACGATACTAACAACCTAAACGGCTGAACCCTATATTCAGTACTTCGGGCACAGAATAAGTAATAGTACAAGTACAGAAGCGACTCTCTGTGACAGCAAACATGCGAATTTAAACCTATTCAGAACGCGGGAACGATAATAATACAAGTGCACGCACGGAAGCGACCTTGGTTACATTTTTGCGATCGATAGTGGGGGCGCCCCTAACGAGGCAAAATGCACCTTAAATCTGCGCCGCGAGAGTCTGTATTATTTCGACAGTCATGAGCTTTACTGTCTCCGCCCACCTCCCAGGGCTGGCACTTACTTGTACTATTACTTTCCGTGGCTGTTTTTTTATGTAGTTCTTACTTAAATGACGAGAAAAAATTGTTCATGCCAGGAGGGTTAGCAAAAGTTGTCCGCGACTTGTTTGTAGATTGCTCCGATCTCCCTTTCTATCTAAGTAATAAGACGTAGTTTACTAGTATTAACCTTAAAAATATATGTTAATTTAATTATTTATCTTTTGGCATTTTGCTGTAATGTGATAAATGCCAAATTTTTAGTTTTATTGAATTTCGACTGTGCTAATACCGTTGCAGATCTGTAATTGGTACTAACTATTTAAGAATTTTCTTTATACATACCTTTCGTATTTGTATTTATTCGTACAACTATTGGTGTGTCTAATTGAATAAATAAATAAATATAATAAACAAATCAATATAGACCTTAAAACTTTTTGTTTGTTATAAACTCAAGCACTATCGTTACCTACTCCGTTACTTAGATAAGCTGCCATTTGTTTGTGTGTTGTGTTTACCTAATAACCAGCACATGCTGACCTTACTGGGAGATCTACTTACTTACACTGAACACTGTTTAAGGCAAGTAGATAACTGGTTTTGGTCCGAATAAGTTGAAAACTGCGAAACTGCGGACGGGTCGTTAATAAAATAAATAATATTATACCGCTCTTTTTGCGTCGAGGATTCAAAACTGTAGGTACTGATTGTGTCAGTAATTAAGTCCAGCTACTCGTAACTACCTATCTAGATCGAAGTTAATAATAATGTTAATAATAATTTTACCTTTCGGCATCCTGAGGCAGGCTAATAAAAGATAATTCGACATTGGAGTTATTATTTAAGCACCCGTATGCGATGCAGTACTTTTTGCCTTTTCGATTAGTCATATTCGTATAAGTCAATTCAAACAAAAACTTTGGCAGCGCACGGCGGCGCGCGTCGAGACGAGCGCTCGCGTGACACTCAACTGATTCGCCCCTTGCAAGGGGCAGCACATTTTGAAGGCGATAGCGCGGAGTGTCACCGGCCTGCTTCGGGTTAAAATTTGACATAGGTATGCCTATACAAAATGTGTCAAATTTCTATCCGAAGTAAGCCTATCTATCCGCGGATTGAATATAGAGTTCGGCCATTACTCGCCTCTTACGGTCGATCTTATAAGTACCTAAGTTTGTTTATCGTTGTAATCGTACAAGCCAAGAGCTTTGTTTAGGACTAAGTAGATGTTTTTTTGTTGAACTGTCCCCATTTATTTATATGCTTTAGTTAATTATCGAAATATTTTAAACGTCCTCTAAATGTAAACAGTGCTGAATATGTAAGCTAGTTCCTTTACATAATAGGTAAGCCTACCTATATTTATTCACCATGTCGGGTTCCTATATTCAAACCGTGGATAAATAGGGCTTACTACGGGTTAAAATTTGACATTTGGCCATGCATAATAATGTGTCAAATTTTAATCCGAAATAAGCCTATCTGTCCGCGGTTTGAATATAGCAACCGGCCATTAGTCATGTGGAACATAGCCTCAAATTTCAAAGGAAATTAATGACTATTTTATGTAAGGACAGTCAAGGTCATCAATATGTATACACCACAGTCTCAAAAATACAAATTCCTTACTATCGCAATAAGATCTATGTGTACATATTTTTGTAACTTTGTGTGGATATTTATTTTTAACCTTAACTGTAGGTACAGTCACAACCCGCGAATGTTACGCCACTTGCCACTCTTCTTAATTTAACTGTGTAATGCATTTTGGGTTGACAGCAGACTTGACATATTACCCGAGTGTAGTTACACGGCTAAATTAAGAAGAGTGGCAAGTGGCGTAACATTCGCGGGTTGTGACTGTACCTCTAGGGTTTTATTACCGTCCCGTGTTGTCTGTTTAATTACTAAAGCTGACTTCTACTACGACTATGAGCCATACCTATACCACCAAAATTTAAGTGTTTTGTGAAGCACTAAAATATAAAATGGGAATTTTAGTGATTAAAGCCGCACACGACTTTTATTTTAATAAGCTAGTTTAAATAAATACCTAGTAGGTACCTGGAAGACCGAGTATGGCTCGGGTTGAGCCGATTTTCTTCGAGTTAACTGTTATTCGTAAATGAGTGTAAGGGTCTCCTCAGACCTATCGGCGCGGAATCGGCTTGAGCCGGTAAGAAAAAGTTTTATGTCCGTGCAGTAAGAGTGAAAAAGGTATCGCTCGGCTCGGCTGGGCTCGGCGTTGCGAACGGAACGACGTCGTTTTCGATCTTATTGCGTGGACATAAAACTTATTCTTACCGGCTCAAGCCGATTCCGCGTCGATAGATCTGGGGAGACCCTTATACCACGTGATGCGAAGCCCACGTGTCACCGTCAAGTCAATCATATTATTTAATCTTAGTTAAAATATTAACCAAACATATTTAAAAATACGCAGCGCCATTAGGTACTCAAGCACGGGCCAAACTACCAAATTACTACAAGAAAAAAAAGCATTCCATTCGCAAAATTTACCAGTCCCTAGGTACGTTTTCAGTAGCTTACATCGACCTAATTACAATGGGGGAATTTTCGACTAGAAAAAAAACAAAATGGAAAATATGCGACCGGTAAAATCACGAATGAGAAAAAGCCCGACTGGAAAAATTGCTACGCGATGTAATCAAGTTTGGAAAACAGATTGATACGCCCTACTATCGTATAAATTCAATGTTTGTAAAATCGACCCTGAGTGCTCAATCAATGATTGTATTAAATGAGTGACGTTTTCATGTCCATTAAAATGGAACTTTATTGTTTAGTGTCCAATGACAAAGTGACAAATGACAGCATTTGTCATTTGACACTAAACAATAAAGTTCCATTTTAATGGACATGAAAACGTCACTCATTTAATACAATCATTGATTGACAGTTCGGGTGCCATCGTATTCCGATTGAGATCCGAGTTTTCCCGAAGGAAAATCATTTTGCACTACATCTGTACCCCTTATAGACTTGTAATGAAATTGGACTTGCATTGTTTCCTGCAGAATATTATCGATCGCAAGTAGGTAATTTGGCACTCACAACTGTTTTCAGTTTAAAATAATTTTATCGTTATCATTCGATATCTCAAATGTGATTTCTCGCATTTGTTGCGAAATGATTTATTTTACAACACATTATCGTGATTGACACGAAGTGCTCTAAGCGCGATATCGCGCTGAATCGGATTAGGATCCGAAAAACTAAATTTGGAAGCACCGAGGCTGAATTCCATAATTATACCGATTTAAGGGTAACCTATCAGAAGTCCGAAAAACTTTATCCTGCGGTGTCGTTTGTCCAAATTTTCATAAATTTTCTGAACCCTTGTAGCATTCATTTTTCAAATAAAATAAAAATATAACGCACCTACATAATTATCCTGTAGGTTAGTTTTATTCTATAACAATAAAGAAAAGTTAAGTACCTAAGTAAGAAAAAAACGAACGCACGAGGCTCGTTTTACAAGCCAGGATAAAAATTGGCTCAGTAAGCTACCGTCTCATACCAGAATCATTGCCATAAATAATTGCCCTTCATAATAGTACCCAGCCTACGAAACTAGTGGTCTCGGCTCGGGTTAGCTTAATTTCGGATCAGGCCAATTTGTGTGAGATGTCCGTTCTGATTTTTACTTAGGTAACCTGGATTTCTTACTAGCATCGTGTCACCCGGGCATGATGAACAAAGCACCTACCATTCAAAGACTAATGATAAAATAAATATATTATCATCGCTATCTACTTAAATCCTATCTTATCGCAGCCTAAGCGTCGTAGGTACTCAATCAATGCTGAAAGTTAGGCGGGAGTTCATCACTCAAAAGTAGTAGCTCAACGAACGTAGAGAAGTAAATATTCGCGTAACAATGGTAAAGTTGAGTCTTTAGTGATGAGTGATGAAATTGTAGTTCGGAACACAGCAACGGAAGAAGTAATCAGCAAAGTAGTTACGGTTGATGAAACTCCGCAGTTTGCAACAGACACAAATGACAATGGCCCCAAGAAAAAGGTGTCGTTTCTGCGCAGATTGCCAAGTATCCGTTCTTCGGTGACGCCGAGTTTTCGTAACGTCCGCAAGCGAATTCGAAAATTAAACTGTTTCGAAAATTCGAGCGAGGAAGACCTGCCCATGTTGGAAATACCGAGGCATAAAAGTATTGATATAAGCGTTGGGATCGCCAGGCGCGCTTCACTTTTCCTCTTTAGAAGGAAATCGGTGTGCATGCATCCTTACCATCCCTTTACACCAAGAGTGACCACTAGGAAGATATACTTCGGTTCTGAAATAAAGAAGCACGCTTAATGAAGACCGCGAGCTCTCGAGTATTTTCGTATCCGGTCTTGTGTACAATGAAGTGTATCTCATTATAACTTTCCCTATTTCCTTGTAGCCAAACTTTGTGATTATATAAATGTATGTAGGTACAACGGAATGTAGAAATCTCTACCCTAGTGCTATTAGACCTTTTGAACGCCTTACGTCGATTACAAAATGCGTCGCTCACATGCCAAACATATTTACTATGCCATGCAAATTACAACTTCATTCATACGAAACAAAGACTCTTTTAATGCTGGACTTGTGACGGCTGTAGCCGTAGTGGCGTCAGTGGCACGACTTTCAGATGTCGGCCACAGCCGTCTGTGGCGTTCAAAAGGAAGATGCAATGGGCTTGAGTTGGGTTTTAAGGGAAAGTTTTTTTGGGGTCGGACCTGCATAAACTGCACACAAATGAGAAATGTTTTTAGTGCAGTGTTGCAACGAGTGGGTTGAAAACTAAGATGATTGTAAAGTGTTAAGGTAAACTAAGATGATTGTAAAAATCTACTCAGGCTTTCCTTTTACATTATTTATTTTAAGTCTGAAATGTGGTTTTATTTTAACACGGCTTCTCATTTTAGCTTAGAAACAGCACCAAAGTATTTTTAATAGTGTTATACTTGAAGTTTTTTGGTATAGTCGGCAAAATGGAACCCATCATAGAACAAAAAATACACCTACATTTACCTAAAACTATAAGGTACCTGCTTATGTTATTTTGTGGAAATGTTTTTACTATCAAAACGTTATCGTAAAACTACGCGCTTTAAATAATTTTAAACATTTATGATTAATCGGGTTAATATGGACCTCGTCTAAAACGCAGCTAGTCTACGGCAGTAAGCGGTCTAAAAAGCAACTCGCCTAAACAAGTATTATCAAATCGTCCAAATTGCAAATAGTCTAATTAATTAGCTAGTGACTAAAAAGCAGCTGGTCTTAGTAGCATTAATTGTAAAATAATTACAATAGGCCCGATGAGCAGTTCAAAATTCAGAAGCACACAAAGTAGGTAGGTTAGCTTTTTTAGGTAGTTTCAGATGCCCAAAGGGCCAACCGCCAAGAAATAGGAGCCCCGCGTCAACTTGTCGTATAAGAGACGAATTTTAAAAATACATAGGGCAGTTGCGTACTTAGACCAATTACTACATAAGACCATTTCCGTTTTAGACCACTTGCAACATAGACCAGTTACGTTTTATACCGTATGCAGCATCAGATCAGCTGTGTTTTTAAAAAACCACCTGCTACTTAGACCAACTGCGTTTCAGACCACTTGCTGCATAAGACCAGCTCCATTTTTAACCACTTGCTGCTTAGACCAGCTGTGTTTTAGACGTGATGATGAATGATGATACTAACCCATTTTATTGACGTAGGTAACTTAAATTAACCTTTCCGATCGTATAATCAAAATATTATTAGCGTCAGGGAAATCACTCTGTACGTTGTAATTAATTTCCAATTAAACTTTCCCGGACATTCTTCCAACAAAGGAAACTCAATAATAACAGCGCCGCTAAAGTAAACCATGTAACCCCTGTTTGTTGGCCGTGCTGCAGTGTTGGCACGCACAGCTCTCCGCGCGACCAGCTGACACGAACTTCGACACAGATCATTTTATTACGTAGGTAGGTATTCATGAATAAGGTAGGGGTGCGGGGGGGGTGTACACGCCCTGGTGTGCGGTGCTGGGCTACAGGCACGCTCCTCTCTGTCCTACCATCACGTCCTCGTCGTGCACCCTGGAAATACTAACAGTCGGAACGGGCGCCGCACTTTTACCATCTACCCCGGACTGTTAGTAGCTAAGATGGAGGACACCAACCTGGAACGGCACTCCCACCTTCCAGGGGATCCCTTACCCGATTTCCCGTCTATGATCCCAATTTGACCCACTCCCGACTCTTCCCACCTCTATCCAGTCCCAGTATTCCTTCATCTCCTTCCTCTCCTTGCTTCCTTTAGTCAGTAGCCCCCACCTCAGATGGGAGTCTTTTCCTCTGGTGTGGAGGCTGCAGACTAATTTCACCCTGGGCAACGGCTAACAATCTCACGAATAAATTTCGGGCTATTGTTAGCTGTTGAAGAGGGTGGAAAAATACCCAATCCAAGGCGTTATTCTACCGTGCCGAAGGATGCGTGGCTGAGGGATGTGCTCAGTTTCGAACGGTGTCTCTACGAAACCGGGGCGAATCGTAGAGAAATTAGCCCTTCAGGCGGCAAGCGGGGCTCTGCCGTCTGCGACCTTTTATTTCCCTAGCTACTCGTGGGTTTAAGAATGGCAGATAAAGAAAATAAAATTAGTTTAACAACCATTTCTTCCGCCCTGGATTCTATCCAGGACGGAATTAACAGTATCGAGGCGAGGAGCTCTGTAGAAGACTCTATTACGCCTGATCCAAGCCTAGAGGTTATGGAGATGGGAGTTGTGGTCGACAGAGACGTCTCGAATGTCTCTGGAACGCCCGATGCACCTCTTCATACCGAAGGGCAAAAACATAAACGCATGTCGGGTGCTGCGCGTAAGCGTTTCCGCAGGCTGGTGGGCACTGCAGGGGTAGCCGTAGAGCAGGCCCTTGAAATGTGCCGCAAGCCTTGGAAGGACATCCCTGTGAAGATGACGCCCTCGGAGAAAGCCCCCGTCAAAAGGGGAAGATCCGAGGAAGAGTCTCCACAGGGACATACGTCGAAAGCCCCGAGACTGTCCTCTGAAGCTGCAGGTGGCGCTAAACCCCCCAGCTTCAAGGAAGTGGTAGGGTCCTCGCGCGTAGGGATCCGTAACTCGGAACCTATGAGCGAGGACCATATGAGGATGATCCACCGCCATCTAAACCTGGCCATTGCGGGGCAATGCTCGGATGGTGATGGACCACAATTTCTGGGTTTCACGCACAAGACAGGGTGGATCCTGGTGACCTGCGTCAACCAGCGTAGCCAGGACTGGCTTGTGGGTGAAATCCCGAAATTGAAGCCGTGGCCGGAGGCGAACCTCTCCGTCATTCCGGAGGGGGAGCTGCCCAAACCAGCCACGGCCACCACCTTTATCCCGGAGTCAGAGGCTGCCTCTACTGAAGAGGCCCTAGCCCTTCTCAGGGCTCAGAATAAGGGCCTAAACACCGGGCTCTGGAGGGTGCTAGGCGACAGGGTGGAACAGGGAGGAAGGGTAGTTACCTTCTCCCTGGACGAACCCTCCGTCGAGACCCTGAAAGCCGGTGAAAATGAGGCGGCCCTTGGCTTCAAGAGGGTTTACTTTAAGGTCAAGGGAGGGCCAAATGCTCCCCTGAACACCCCCACAGCTAAGTCTGCTGCTCCATCCCAGGATGCTCATAAAACCCAAGGCCCCAAAACCCATGGGGGCAGGGCCCACCCTGGGGGAAGAGTCAGCAGAACTGTCACCGATCGGGCTGGACCCTCAACCTCAGCAGCCAGAGGTCGACAAACGCCTCTAGCTGCATCAAGGGGCGGGGGGACCCGACCGGCCACAAAAAGGGGGAAGTAATGGCTTCCTCCCCTACACCGGCGAGGATCCTGCAGGCGAACCTACACCACGCAGCTGCTGCGTCAGCAGTGGTTGAGTGCCGCCTTGCAGGAAACATCGACCTCGCCCTCATTCAAGAACCGTGGGTTCGTAACTCAACCATACTGGGACTGAATTCCGTTGGTAAGGTTCTATACAATACAAACGGAATAAAGCCAAGGGCGTGTATTGTTTTCAGCAAAAACACTAACTTTTTACCTGTTCCAGAGTTATGCACTGATGACCTTGTAGCAGCGTATGTAACTCCGAAGGGATGGTATGGGTCTAGAGTAATTCTGTGCTCGGCTTACCTTCCTGGAGACAAAGCGGACCCCTCGGCGGAGCTCTTTCCTGTGGTCGATTACGCCCGGAAACACAACGCGGAACTGCTGGTGGGTTGCGATGCCAACGCCCATCACACCAACTGGGGGAGCACTGACATCAATGGTAGGGGTGAGTTACTACATGAATTCCTACTAACCAATTTACTCCAAATCCTGAATTTAGGCTGTGTACCAACCTTTAATACTAGAGCTAGGAGTGAAGTTTTAGATATAACGTTTGCCACCGCAAATCTTGCCAGGCACATCCTAAACTGGAAGGTAAGCGATGTGGAATCTTTGTCAGACCATAGACACATTTGTTTCAATCTGACTAGTCAACTGAGCAATCAGACTGTTACCTTTAGGGATCCTAGACGAACTGACTGGGAGGGTTACCGCAACTCCCTAGATCGTAACCTAGGCTCTATTGCTAAAAGTATAAAAACGCGGGAAGGTTTGGAACTTGCGGTAGAGGTTATCTCCAAAGGCATTGTACAGGCCTATGAAGAGAACTGCCCTCCCAAGGTGAAATCATCCAAGCGTATGGTTCCGTGGTGGAACTCTAAGCTGAGAAGGCTCAGGGATAAAACACGGAAACTGTTCAATAGGGCTAAGAAGACAAATGAGTGGGAGATCTATCGGAAAGCCCTAAATGAATATAGCAAACAGATTAGGAAAGCGAAAAGGGAGTCATGGAGGAAGTTCTGTGAGGACATAAACAATACGCCTCAGGGAGCAAGACTTCATAGAATACTCGCCAAAGCAAAACCTAACCAAGTTGGTCTACTAAAAAGACCTGATGGTTCCTTCACTGAGAATGAAACGGAAACGTTAGAATTACTGGCAAACACTCACTTCCCGGGAGCTGGAGACCCGAACTTAGCAGGTGGAGGAGCAGTTTCTTTTAGACCCCATCCTGAGGACTGGAGACAAGCAGCCTTAGTCGTAAGACCGGGACCAGTGAGATGGGCCATTAATTCATTTAAACCCTACAAAACTAGTGGATTAGATGACGTAAGTCCAGTTTTGATACAACGTGGTGCAAACGTCCTGATCCCCTATGTGGTTAGGATCTTCAGAGCAAGTTATGCCTGGGGACACATACCGGAACAGTGGAAGAAGGTAAAGGTCTTATTTATACCTAAGGCTGGGAAAAAGGACTACGCCCTGGCAAAGTCCTTCAGACCCATTAGCCTATCCTCGTTTCTACTTAAAACCATGGAGAAGGTAATTGATAAATATATTCGTGAGAACTGCCTCAGGGACAAACCTATCCATGACAGTCAGCATGCCTATCGTAGTGGCAGATCTACAGAGACGGCCCTACTAAACCTAGTTGATAGGATCGAGAAAGCGCTGGAAGATAAGGAGATTGCTCTCACAGCTTTCCTGGATATAGAGGGTGCCTTTGATAACACTCCCATCGGAACGCTGGTCAGTGGGCTGGCTGTGAAAGGCGTAGACACTACCACTATCCGATGGGTGCAAGGGATGCTCTCAAGTAGAGTGGTCAGGCTAGAACTACTCGGCACTACACTAGAGGTGACCACAGTAAGAGGCTGCCCGCAGGGAGGTGTATTATCTCCTTTACTCTGGACTCTTGCTGTGGATGGGCTCCTGCATAAGATGGCAGAGCTTCGCATCGATACACAGGGGTACGCTGACGACCTTGTAGTTACGGTGCGTGGCAGCTGCCAAAGTACTCTATCGTACCTTATGCAAAGAGCTCTAAACACAATAAACTCATGGTGTAAAGATAATGAACTATCCATAAATGCGGATAAAACCATTATTGTCCCATTCACTAATAAGCGGAAACTAGTGGGACTTAGACCGCCTATCATGAATGGGAAAACAATACCGTTCTCCTCAGAGGCCAAGTATTTGGGAGTCACACTAGACCAGAAACTTACATGGAATCTGCACGTGAACGGAACCTTACAGAAGGCTAAATCAGCTCTGGCAATTTGTTGCCGGCTAGCAGGAAGCAGATGGGGACTAAAACCCAAAATTGCACTCTGGCTCTACACATCCATAGTGAGGCCGATGGTGTCTTACGCCTCTGTGGTATGGTGTAGAAAAGCGGCACAAAAAACTGTAATATCGAAACTTGGCAGCCTCCAAAGAACTGCCTGTATTATCGCTACGGGAGCCATGTCAACCTCTCCGACACTAGCTCTTGAAGCACTGCTAAACCTGCCGCCCCTTCACCTGTTTTTGGAAAAGGAGGCGAAGGCAAGCATGCATAGAATCTCGAGCTTGAAGAGAGGCCACTGGCTATCCCAAAATATGAGATCCCTCGAGAACTCTGTAAGCGATATTCCTGTGATGGGGATGTTATCAGACACCATGCCCCCTAAACATTGTCCACAGAAGCTGTTTTCTGTGGAATTTCCGTCCAGGGAAGACTGGTCACACGGTCGCTTAACATGGAAACCAGGTAGCCTAAGGTGGTACACTGATGGCTCCAAATCCGGTTCTGAGGTAGGCTGCGGAATATATGGAGAGGCGCCTAAAAAGGAGTTAAGTCTGAATTTAGGCAAGTACTCTTCTATTTTCCAGGCGGAGGTATACGCCATAATTGAATGTGCGGCAACCAATCTGCAAAGCAACTACCTCAACAGTACCATCTATATCCACTCGGATAGTCAGGCGGCTCTCTTGGCCCTAACCTCTGATGTCATGAACTCAAGGCTGGTCGAGAACTGCTGGACACTTTTAAACACTCTGGGTACGAATAACAGGGTGATTTTACGTTGGGTCCCAGGGCATGCGGGCATCGTGGGCAACGAGAAAGCTGACGAACTCGCACGGGTAGGAGCTAAGGGTACACAATTTGGTCCGGAACCATTTTGCGGTATCCCCAAAAGCCTAACAAAACTTACCTTGTGGACATATTGCTATTATGCAGCCATTCAACTCTGGAGAACAACTCCAGGATTAAACCATTCCAAGGCTCTCATAAGAGCATTTAGCAAAAAGGCATCGACGGAGGCCTTAGCGCTGAGTAGGAACAATATTCGCACTCTGGTCAGGGCGCTCACAGGGCACTGTTGCCTGAACAAGCACATGCAGACGATTGGGAAAGGTGACACAAGGTTGTGCAGACTCTGCCATCTGGAGGAGGAAACGCCTTTGCACCTTCTCACCGTCTGCCCGGCCTTAATGCGACACCGTAGCTCCTCACTGGGAAAGCATCTAATGTGCCTAGAGGAGATCAAGTATCTCGGCGCCAACAAAGTCCTGAAATTCTTCGCAATAACAGGACTCAGCGGAGAACTGTAGGTCGTGGCGATCACAATAGATCAATTCTGGTCGCAGTGATACTAGGCTTTGGAGCCTTGAATAGCCACCCCCTGAATAATAATAATAATAAAGTGTTAAGGTATAGTTTATTATGCTCGTGTTTTTTATAGTCTAGGAATAAGTACCAATGTACTGAATGCAGAGTCTAATGCAATTCCAGATTATTTAAGATGAAATAAATAAATCAGCTTTCATTTAATTTTAAATGTTTTGCTTCTTATTCATTTTATATCGGAGTGGTGAATTACAAAAAGGAAGAAATAAAAATATGAATCACAAACTCAATATATATTCGGATGACTTCATTTACAACCTTATAATAGATAAACATCACTCAATCATCAGTCAATACTTTGAATTATAATGTCATGTCTATACATTTAACAGTAACATAATAAATACTTAGATAATACTTTAAAAGTACATATCATATGACAACGCGAGTATTCAAGTTGCAAAACCAAATCTTCACTTAGGTACACTTTGCTATAGTTTAACTATAAGCATTTTTTAAAAGAATACAACTATGAGGTACCTGAGTAATAGAGCTGCAATAGCAAAGGGGTAAAAAATTCGAGATATGGTCTAACTAGAAGTCACAACATTTTATTAAGATTATAACTTTCGCAAATGAAACAAGTACCTATTTTTAAAACAAATCAGTAACAATAACGAAGTGCAGGGTAGTAGTAGGGAGTATTCATTACTTCTTGCCGAGTTGCTTACTTCTGGCCGTGGACGCTTCCATCGCGTTTATCATTGTAGATCTGAAAATAAATTACATTTGTAAACCACTCATTGTAATAGAAACAATAAATAGAACATTATAAGTTATGTTTAGTTACTTATGACGAGCTTATAATAATATGTGTGAAATGTTTACAAAACTTTAGTGCAACCCTGAGCAAAGGGTGATGGGAGATTTTGTGTAGACCCCGTCCCCACCCACCAACCCCCCGTCCCCAACAGTCTCGGGATGCGTAGCAATGTGTTCATCGGGACCGAGAAGAAAAGCAGAATACATATTTTTGTTGCAGAATCGATGGGGTTTTGAGAGAACAAGGCAAGAATGGGTTCATTTTTATACAAATTCCATACGACACGAATTTGATGTTACTTTGACGACACGCGCTGGTCTAGTTGGTAGTGACACTGCTGAAGCTAGCGGTCCTGGGTTCGAATCCCGGTAAGGGCGGATATTAGCGTGATGAGCGCGAATATTTGTTACTGAGTATATATTTCTCTATATAAGTATTTATAACGATGTCTAGTACCCATAGTTCAAGCCTAGAGCTTAGTTTGGGACTGGGTCAATAAAATTGGTGTGACATTGTCCCCTGATATTTATTTATTTCTTATTATTTTATGATTTGCCTAGAAAACCCCATACATAGGATGATCGTCGTCATAGTAAAAATACATCATGTTACTTACCAAGATCTATAAACTAAGACATGTTTCATTTCTGTTGGTGGGTGGGGACATGTTTGTCCATAGCCCTATGTATGTTTTTACCTTGTAAAATTTGTACGCTTGTAAAGGACAGAGTTCATGACTAGGGTATAAGGATTAACCGGGACCATATCGTCGACAGTAAAATTATTTTTCATTGCCCATTGCACTTGAGCCGCGAAGTTACAAGTAAAATCGAGGAAATTGATTCCTAGACCATTTTGAACTATGTCAAAGGGACACTGTAAATAAAATCATGAGAAGTCTCCTAAGTTTTGATTGATTACGTCACAATGACATAGTCCAAAATCAATTTCCTTTACTGTAACATCGGCGAAAGCCTGGGTGTACTTATGTATTTAGAAGTATGTGTATGGGTTTGCTTGCATGCAAATAAAGAGAAACGTGCAAAAGTTGATCCGATAGAAAGAAAAGCAGAGAGTGGGCACGTTCGATCTACCTAATCGCTGTTTTGTCAGGAACCGCCTTCTGTACTTGTACTGTTGATACAAAATGTGTAGCTTGCACGCCAAACACGTTTGCTATGCCATGCAAATTACACCTTATTGATAGGAAACAAAGTCTCTTTTAATCTTGAACTTGTGACGGCTGTAGCCGTCGTAGCGTCAGTGGACGAGTTTCAGTTGACGGCCAGAGCCGTCTGTGGTGGTCAAAAGGTTTCTGTAACCCAGTTTTTTTTCTCAGTTCCGTATGTATTAGCTGTGTGTTATCATTCCTAACAACAATTAGTAGGAACGCTGTCTATACTTAGACATAATAAGTTTGGCAGCTTCTCGTCAATAACATAGGTGGGAACTAGAGTTTTGTCGCGGTTATTCGCGGCGTCTTTAATGTCACGGTTAAGGAAGATTCCACTGTATAGTCTATACTTTTAGGTATTTAAAAAAATGAAAACTTTCCAAACCACGTGGCATTGTTAAACAGCCAATCAAAACTGTTTTATCGAACTTTGATGTACGACGACTTTGACGACAGCCAATAGAGGCAGAACACTGTCGGCTTCTATTGTCTGACGAACTATATCACGTGGTTCTTTTGTTTACATTTTTTTAAATGCGTAAATGTATAGACTATAGAAACGGATATATTTTTTGAATGATGGGTGTTTTTCTTAGCTTTAGACATATCCTACTTTTAACGTGGCTAAAAGTATTTACCTTGACTGTGTCCCTGGGATTACTGACGTCTATAGACGCCGCTGGTTGCTTAACATTAGGTGGTCCGTTTGCTCATATGCCTTTAATGGAGTTCCCACACTTGCTGTTATAAATGAAAGAACTTGTTTGCGCATCCTTATCTAGTTAGTGCCCATATTACATACCCACTTTAAACGATATTTTTAAACAGACACTTACCGCTCGAGTTGTTATTGTGGTAAAATCAAACAGTAAATGTAGACATATTAAATATTTTATTTTATTTTACAATTAGAACGGCTATGTAAATAAAATAAACCTTGCATGAACCTGACAACATGCTTTCTCTAGTGGGGATTGCACTGTATTTGGGCTTTAGTTTTAGTTTGTAAAGAATACTCTAAATTTGTGTTTAGCTTTTAGTATGTGTGTTGAGTTGTCGGAGCATGGAAAACAAAATTTATTTTATATAATTTCTCAACCAAGTGAAATGTAATTTCTTTTTGAGAAATAAATAATTCTTTAACCCGAAATGCTATATAATGTTATAAAACATTTAATTCACAAATTATAACAAAAGTTATAGTTTGTTCTCATGTTATATAACGTTATATAACTTTTTAAATGTCATATAATAAATTACAACACGGTAACAAACATGTTACAAAAAAAATTACAGTGTGGGAGCGTTTGAAACATCTAATAAGTTATAAAAAAATGTTATGGAGTGTTATTGGATGTTATCGTGTTTTATAACATTTATAACAGCCAGTGTGGGAGCACCATAGAGTACATAAAAAGAAATACCTTATCTTCCCTTCCTCAAGCACAGCTACTCCGCAGATGGTAGAGCCCCCAGGAGAGCAGACTTCATCTTTCAAGAGGCCAGGGTGTTTCCCAGACTTTAAAACCATCTTGCCGCTGCCAGCCACCATTTGGGAAGCGAATCGTATCGCCTGGTCGCGAGGAGCGCCCTGCTTCACGGCTCCATCAGCTAATGCTTCGATGATTATGTACATCTGTAAAACATTTAGGACATACTCGTACAAGTTTGTATGATTATGTCAACTGAAAATTCTAAAAATACATTATTTATTGCACTAACCATACATATATGTACAGTGGCATTTTTTTGTGTTTTCTACAAAAAAGAATTTGCTTAAAATCAATTGCTGTACAAATAAATACACAATTTATTTGCTACACAAATTTATATGCCCCTTTAGTGTACATACAAAAGGGAAAATTAGAGAATGCCATTTTAACTTGTTATGCTGGACAGGCCAGAATAAAAGAAAATACAATTTTAACTCATTAGGGCACAAGATTCATTTTTATTTCGGCAACAGCTAGCAATATTATGAATGTGAAAGGTTGTGTTAGTGTGAGTTTGTATGTTTGTTACTTCTTTATGTTAAAACGCCTTTACAGATGACTATAAAAATTCTAAAGACGGTGCCCTGAATGTTAATGGCACAGGCTAGATCTTGTCCTGTAGGGAGGTATCAACGCGGGCGTAGTCACGGTCAGAAACTAGGTACAATATAAAACGAAACAAGTGCTTACAAAAGCAGGTCCACATCCAATCAGAGAGCCAAGTGAATCCATCAATGACTCTGGGACTTTCTCGCATATTCCACAGCCAGACATAAGATTCTCAAGCAGTGCACAGTTCTCCGGCGACACATTGTCATCAGGAGTGTACAAGCAGGCTCCTTCCCCAACCGCCATGGGAGTGTTGGGCATGATCCGGACAATACTCACCTGAACGGGTATTTCATTTAAAGCCTGGAAATTGAAAATGTAGGATATTAGGTAAAACCTATTTTGGTTATCCTGTAACCTTATTTAAAACAAGAACTAGGTTGGTACAGTCAACTACAAAGAGGTGTATGAACTCAACTCTTTGTAGTTAGCTATACAAGAAAAAGCGCTTGTACCGTCGAGCTGAGATCAGTTACCACTAATTGTGTGGACAATTCTGTTATTATAACAGGGATTCTCTTCCATTTTGTATCGGCTCATTTTGTCTATGTATTTATTAAAATAATATTGTTGACATTAAAGTAGCTTTTACAGTCAAGTGAATTAATTAATAAAATAAAGCAAGATGGGCTTAAAACAAAGAGGAAAAAACCACTGGGCTTTCCAAGAATGGCTTTCTTTAATAATTAGACATTCATTAATTCCAATTTAATACAGAAATAAAATGTTAAATCCCTACTATGCTATAATCTCAAAACTGAGTAAGTAGGTATGTCTGTTTGTTATGTATTCATAGTTACACAACTGAACTAAGTACAGACAACAGCATAAATAAGTGATCATTTCTGTACCTTGTCGCTTTCAATTGTTTCACAATTTTGTATAACTTTTCAAACACAAAGTTAAAGTGACAAGGTACATATGCTGTTGAACAATGAAGTTTGTCGAATAAATAGGTTGCAAGGGATGGATATTAGAAATGATACTCATTTCTAAATTATGACATGCAAGCCATATGTGGACAACAACAAAGGATATGGAGACAAAAGCTAGTATTTAATGTTATTAATACACAAACCTTTTTCAAATCATCAATAGTGATCCCAGCCAACATTGAAACAAAAAGCACTTTTTTAGTAGAACCCTGAGACGGAAGAGTATTTAGACATTCTTTTACAGCCTGACCCAACATGCTCGGCTTGACACCCAAGAATATGACGTCACAGTTAGAGAATACTTCACCATTTTGTATCGTAACATTGGCACCAAATTCAGTCCAGTGTTTGAGGTTATGCAAACGAGGTCCTGATACCCAGATTTTTGATGGTGAGATTGTTTCTGCAAATATGATAATACAATACAATACAGGTACAATCACGAGCAATAATATATCCAAAATTGCATGCATAAATCTCTGACACAATGTTATGCCTCTTGTAATGGACAAGTCTTCTTTAGTAAAACGTTTGATAAATTAATATTGCTGGTGTGTCTGTACACAAATTAACAAAAGGTTTAAATGAAAATTATGAAACAACTTATGGAGTAAACATACATGAGTTTGAATAACTTCATGACAAAGTAAGCCTAATAGCCTAATATAATACATACATACATACATTAAAATACGCCTGTTTCCCGGAGGGGTAGAGACCACTTCGTTCCTTCTTCGCTTCTTCAACATTCATACATCGAGTCATGCATGCAAGTTCGTTTCGGGTACTTAAGATTCAGCGCTTTTTCATTATAAAAGAGCCTAATATAAAATTTAAAAAAAACTTAAAAATCTTATAAAGAACATGGTTGGTGTTAATGACATGTTTTTCACCTCAGGACAGGAAAGACAGTGGAAAAATCTGCTGCTGAAACGTAGGACAGTGAGATAAAAATGATTTAGCTGCGAGTGTGACTATGTAGCTCTATATTAAAATGAAAAATGGCTGAGAACAGTGCTAGGTCAAAATAAATGTGTGGGTGGCTGGATGGGTTAATGTACAATACACATATTGTGGTTTCATTTGATGTTTGTTTTTTTACTTGTGTGTGAAACACGAGACCAAAATTATTAGCAGATTAATTTATTTCTTTAGAGATCGTATCTTTGAATCCGCCGTAAACCACACTCGCAGCAAAAACCAACTTTGCTGTCTTGTATTATTCACTTACCGGTTTTTAAAATTCCTTTTACTATCGCAGTGGACATGTTGCCCCCGCCGATAAACCCTAAGTTGAAAGACATTGTTCAGGATTTCCCTAAAATTAATAAATATACAATTTATTCACACAGAATCATGAGTAATTTAAGTAATTTAAACTTAAATAATAAAACGAATAAGTACTCCTAATAAGACAAAAATTCAATAGTATTGATTACCTATTGGTTTGGAATAATTAGAATAAGGTACGTACAACGCTACCTCTATTATCTATCATACACAAAACCACGGCGGCCAACGGGATTTTAATTAATTATACATACGTCAATACATAGACAAAACAAATAACATCTGTCAGTCAGTCCAACTACGCGTCAAACAGGGGGGGGAGTGGGGGACGTCAAACTAATCCACAGGAATAATCCATTAAAGGAATGTCTGTCAATTCTATCGATCTTTTTTTTTAAGTTTTCGGCATAGCCTTTTAGCCAACTGTCAATCTTTACTGCCAGCTCAGCTGCATGAGCATGGGCCCTAGGCTTACTCCAAAAGTCCCTGCAGTGGGGACCTGCGCCGCTCATTGAAATATTGTGTGTATAGTCACACCTGTGACCTGTTAAGTGCTCAAACATAATGTTGGGGGCTCCGACGCCGGTCCTATAGAGATCCCGGAGACTTCAACAAGCACACACACGCTAGATAGCCACGGGGGGTTTTAGTCGGTAAAAATCCCACATAGTCCTGCGACTTCCTAATCCCGGCGCCACACGCTTGGAGATTCCCGCAAACCCTGCAGGACGCAACTAGTATCTTAAAGTGAGCACGATGTATTTCATCTCATTCCAATGTATAGCTGCGTCCTGCAGTTTGCGGCAAACGCCAAGTGTGTGGCGCTGGTGTATAAGATGCTATCTAGGTACCTATTGTTTAGTTAACCTCTATGGTTTTCTCTTGATTGATGACGTATCATGTCAATGTACGGATGGTTATTATAATTCTT
Source organism: Acleris laterana (assembly GCA_963966035.1). Taxonomy (NCBI): domain Eukaryota; kingdom Metazoa; phylum Arthropoda; class Insecta; order Lepidoptera; family Tortricidae; genus Acleris; species Acleris laterana. Next base: position 11,096,496 of record OZ014448.1, on the reverse strand, counting down.
GCAATAAAATATCTTAGTTAAATATTAACCGAGTTCCTAATTAAACATGGTGACAGCGGTTTAAAAAAAATGACCGATTCAAAAAACACGACCCCGGCGCCCGCCGGCGAATTCCCGGTGCTAACACCCCCGACGTTCTCGGGCAAGGCCGAGGATTGGACAGCGTTCAGTAAACGTTTTGAATGGTATCGACAAGCCTCGGGCCTAGCTACTCATTCACAGCCCAGGCAGGTTAGTACACTAATGTACATTCTTGGCGAAAAAGCCGATCACCTGTTAACATCGTTTAAACTTACTGAAGAAGACAAACGTCAGTATGATAAAGTTCACAAGGAATTTGCTGCATACTACACTGGGGCACAAAACAAGATACACGCACGGGCGAAGTTTAACAAATTATGCCAACAACCTGATGAGAGAATTGACGATTTTATTGCACGAGCATACTCTGCAGCAGAGGGATGTATGTACCCGGAAAGCATTAAAGACGAACTCATCCGAGACAGGATTATCGTCGGGATAAAGGATACGAAACTTTCCAACACCTTACAACTCGACCCAAATATAACCCTAAGCACCGTCATCACAAAATCCAAACAAGCGGAGGAAGTTCTGCGCCAACAAAGTTTAGTAAGACCGGGCACTTCACATGAAGAGATCAGCGCGGTGCAAGGAAATAAGACTCGCACCTACTTCAGACCGCCTAACAGTAATGAGCAACGTTCATTTATGAAATCGTGTGGCAACTGCGGCAAAAGTCCCTCACATGCATTCTCGGTATGTCCTGCGAAGAATAGCGTATGCACAAGATGCAGGCGGCGCGGTCACTGGGCGCAGCGATGTCGGTCAGGGAAACATGTAAACGAGATAGAAGAGACTCAAGATGACCAAGACCTATTTTTAGGAACGATAGGAAACGATGTTGATGTTGATGACCAGTATGATTATGTTATTAACAACGACCCATGGCGGGTTAGTCTCCGGGTTGACGATAATGAAATGGATTTCAAGATTGATTCGGGTGCAGATGTCACCGCTATCGGGGAAAATCATTTTAAAAAGCTTAAGAACGTTACTTTGATGCCAACAAATTCTAAGCTCCGAGCTGCCGCTCAGAGTGAGCTCATAGTCCAAGGGATGTTCAAAGCGGAGATCATTTGGAAAAATAAAATAATTACCTCCGATGTGTTCGTTATAAAAGAATTAAACCAAGCATTATTGGGCAAGCCAGCCATTGAAGCATTGGGGCTAATAAATCGCATTGACAGCGTGTCCCACTCTCTATGCGTTGTTAAAGATGCTGATTCTCAAGAGTTCGACCCTTTACATGATTTTCCTGAATTATTTCAAGGGCTTGGAAAACTAAAGGGTGAATATGAAATATGCACGGTCCCAAATGCTAAACCTTTCGCGATCGTATGTCCGAGGCGAGTTGCAATACCGTTGTATGATGCCTTGAAGAAAGAATTACAGGTTCTACAAGAACAAAAAGTAATATTTCCAGTCGAGAAACCAACAGAATATTGCGCCGGTATTGTCGTGAGACCGAAGGATGATGGAAATATAAGGCTTTGTGTAGACTATACAGAACTAAATAAAAATGTTTGCAGAGCAAGGTTGCAATTACCTTCTGTTGACGAATGTTTAGCGCAAATAGGTGGCGCACGATATTATTCCAAACTAGACGCTAACAAGGGCTACTTTCAATTACCCTTGGAAATGAAATCTAGACTCCTTACTACATTTTTGACACCGTTCGGTCGGTTCGCATTTAACAGAATGCCCATGGGAATAGCGTGTGCCAGTGAAGTTTTTCAAAAGAAAATGCAGAACATGATTGAAGGCATTGAAGGAGTAATTTGTTGTCAAGACGACATTTTGATAACTGGTAGATCCTTAAAAGAACACGACACAAGATTGAAACAAGTTCTTAGACGGATGTCCGATGAGGGAATAACACTTAATAAAAATAAATGCCAATTTCGAGTACAAGAATGTACATTCTTAGGACATCTGATTACAAGGAATGGGATAAAGCCTTGCCCCGATAAAGTTGATGCTATTCTCAATATGCCAAATCCAAAGGATGTTACTACTGTACGTAGTCTTTTGGGGATGATTCATTACCATCTCAAATTCCTTCCAAATTTGGCAACTATCACCAAACCATTACGTGACCTACTAAAGGTTAAAGATCGGTTGAAGAATGAGCAAGGTATCATATGGACGAAAGAGTGTGAAGACTCTCTGAACCTCATAAAAGAAAATTTGACGAAGCCCACATCTTTAGCTTTATTTGACCCGAAAAAGAAGATAAGGGTATCGGCAGATTCAAGCTCCTACGGTTTAGGTGGGCTTATAGAACAATATGAATCTGGACAGGGAATTTGGAAACCCATAAGTTTTGCATCTCGCGCCCTGACTCCAGCTGAAAAGAATTATGCTCAGTTGGATAAAGAAGCTCTAGCATTGACGTGGGCTTGTGAGAAGTTCTCGATGTATCTTATAGGTCTACCCGGGTTTGAACTGCGGACGGATCATCAACCTTTGGTCAAGATTCTTGGCGACAAGCCCATTGCCGAGCTGAATGCACGTATGCAGAGACTTCGTGTTCGTTTAGCCCGTTTCACATATAAAATTATCCACGTTCCGGGCAAGTATTTACACTCCGCCGACCTACTTTCTCGGGCACCATTACCTTTTCCCCAGTCGATGGCCGATGAAACTGAAGAAGTGGAAGACATGCTAGCGATTCAAACTCAAATTAAATCGCTCCCAATGTCAGATTGCCTGCTTGAGGAAGTTCGCAGAGGTCAGGAAGTGGATGATGTCTGCTATATTATAAAGGAATACATAACATACGGCTGGCCAGATAAAAGAACACTTGACAGTGACTTGCAGCCATTTTACCCGTATAGAGGTGAGTTGGGGTTACAGGATAATCTTATCATGAGAGGTCACAGATTATTTGTTCCGAACAAATTGCAAAAAGATTTTCTGCAGCGATTGCACCAGGGCCACCTGGGAGTAGAGAAATGTCGCCGACGTGCTCGTGAATCAGTATGGTGGCCCGGGTTATCCAGTACTATAAGAACAATGGTTCAACAGTGCCCGCAGTGTATTGAGCACAGGAGAAATCCTGTTGAACCTCTTATAACATCAGATATTGCGAAATATCCTTGGGAAATGGTAGCGATTGATTTATTTACTGCAAAACAAAAGGATTACTTAGCAGTAATTGATTATTACTCTAGATTTCCTGAGCTAGTCACTTTAACTACAACAACTTCATCAGCTGTCATTTCGCATCTGAAGGTCATATTTGCCAGATATGGAGTCCCGAGGATAGTGCGAACTGACAATGGACCACAGTTTAATTCGGCAGAGTTCAACACATTTGCGAAAGATTGGGGTTTCACGCTTAACACTAGCAGTCCTCATGCACCATGGAGTAATGGAATGGCAGAAGCTGGTGTAAAGATTTTAAAAAATATAGTCCTGAAATGTGAAGAGCCAATTTTAGGACTGATGGCCTATAGAAGTGCACCGGGTGAAAATGGATATAGCCCTGCACAATTGCTATTTGGTCGTAGGATTCGCACAAATATCCCCACGACATCCGATCGTCTTATTCCAAATTGTCCAGATTTAAAAATCATTGATGAAAAGGAACAGATAATTAAAAGCAGAATGAAATTAAATTATGACAAAGGACACAAAGTCAAGTGTTTATCTGATTTGCCTCCTGGCGTCAAAGTATGGGATACGATTTCAAGCTCTTATGCAACAATATTAAGCAAAAGGAATGAACCTAGGAGCTACAATTTAAAGACGGATAAAGGAAACCTCATACGCCGGAACAGACGACATTTGATTCCCGCCGGGGAGGCAGATCAGCAGACAGGATCTCATGATAGTCATGATTCATCAATAATAGAATACGACTGCCAAGAAGGAGAGACGCTCGAAGAGGCTAGAGATTCATCGCCCTTATTCCATGATTGTGAAGGGTGTGAAGACGAAGACCAACCAGCGGTGCCAGAGTCTTACAGGTCGCGGTTCGGGCGATGCGTCCGGCCTCCACAGAGACTCGATATTTAGCGCTTCACTTCATTTCTTTTATATTTTTATTTTATCCAAAGAGAGGATGTTTAGTTAACCTCTATGGTTTTCTCTTGATTGATGACGTATCATGTCAATGTACGGATGGTTATTATAATTCTTGCAATAAAATATCTTAGTTAAATATTAACCGAGTTCCTAATTAAACACCTATCTCGCAGAAGATTACATTTGCGATAGCAATAAAAACCTTACTCCAAAAACCCAAATCAGAAATTCTGTCGCCTGTCTCTTTCTCTCAAATTAGATACAGATCAAGGTTGAGAGAAAAGTATCAGAGTAAGGGCCCGTTGCTTGATTAGTAGTTAACTGCAATCGAAAATTTGACACATTTCATTGTATTCCATTATTTTATGATTCTTCTTATCCATGCAGAGGCCCTACTTTGAATTTTGAAGTTTGAAGTTACGTTAGCTTAGCTCTACCCCTGTCACTTTTCATTCGAGACTAAATCGAGAGAAAAGGTGGAGCTATTAACGTAATTTCGAATTTCGTTTTTCAAAGTATATAAGTAAGCTATAGGTATATTGGAAATCGAAGATAGAAGTTTTTTGGGGAAAAAATACACGAAATTTTACCGCACAGTGTGCTTCATCGCGCTCGCTGCACATGGCTGTACTTTGAAAACAGTGTTGCCACCTTGCAAATAATTTTGTCGTTAGGTTTAGTTTCAAAAGTATCTAGATTTCAATTTTTCGTTATTCTCAGAAATCACTAAAAATCACTAAATAAAAGAAAACAAAGACAAGGGCAAAAAGAACAATTTTAATTATAATCGACATTCATTGTAATAATAATCGACATTCACAAATGAATGAGAAAAAACAATCAAAATGGAAACAACAATTATAATTCGACTTCAAACACTTCTGGAGGTATTTCTTCGTCATCATGATCAATTTCAGAACTTGAAGACGTCGAAGGCTGGCTTTCAGGTTTTCTTGTTTTAAAAGAATACTTTGAGTTACTGCCAATCGCACTTATTACATTAGCCGGAAGCTCATAATCATAACAATTTGACCAAATAACAGTATGTTTATTAATAAATACCAGTATGTTTTATTATCACTAAAAGTCACTAAAATAATTAATAGCGACCAAAAATTTTAGAAAATCGCTGTTGAACTCAAAAAAACACTAGATCTAGTGACAAAATCGCTAAGGTGGCAACACTGTTTGAAAATCAAAGTTCGAAATTACGTTATCTCCATACCTTTCTCTCGATTTAGTCTCGAATGATGAGTTACACTGTAATTTGCACCCAAAAGCATAGAAAAGGCTGGCAAACTAGTTTGACTAATGTCACTCGATTTTTTTATCGTCATCAAATTTGAATTAACATGTGGTAACACTGATAGTTTGTGGCATCGTTTTCTAGGGTGAGGTGCGAGAACATTTTCATGGATTATTTTGATGTCGTTATCAATCTAATATGCTGAAATAGTATCGAAATTGTTAAGTGCTCAAATATGTGTCGTGATAGTGATTTAACAATTCATAGTTTGTTTGAAGTGTAGTGTAGTGAGCAACATGTTTCGATGTATACCTTTGTTCAAATGTAATCGCCAAGTGGAATGTGTAGACAAGCGGCACTGCTCGTTGCCAACAGTACCTGAAGACATTTTACGTTACTCCAGGAGTTTAGAGGAACTTTTTTTGGATGCAAACCACATAAGAGATTTGCCTAAGGTATGTTTTCTGTAACCTAAAATGTTCGGTCGTGGGCGTTCACCTTATCACTGAACTGTAAATAATATCAATACGTTTACATCTTTTAAGATTACTTCTTAAGCTAGGAAAAGTTAGTAATGTCTTAGTATTTAACTTTTTTGTGGTGCTGGCTGCATTCTAGTTCTAGTCTTAAGGATATAATATAATAACAATTCCACATAAATATTCATCAGTAACAATCCTGTGTTTACACATATTTAACCCATTATTAAACAGAGCAGTTGTTTAAAACGGGAAAACGTTGGTATTTAAAAAATACTCACTTTACTAAGGATATTGTTTCAATACATGGAAACATTTTGTTCATTGGCATGTTAAATCATATTTTTTTCAATTATGGTACCCAATAATTTAAATTTATTATGTCCGGGTAAGTGTCTGGTAAGTTACAAATCATTAGTAGTAACTAATAAATAATAATTAATTAATAATTAACAGGACACAATCTCGCACTAATAGACCTAATCCCAAATTTAACTAACACAGGTCTAATTCAAAGAGGATCAAACCCAGGACCACTAACTTAATTGCTGCTTAGTTAAAAAAACACATTTGGACCTTAATCAAATTCTGCTTATTTCTTAATCCCTGTACAGTTAAAAATGTTTCATTCTTGGTGAACAACTGTTTCTCTTATCTTGTTTTATTTACCTACTATCAGAAAATAGAAATTCAACAGATAAAAACTTCTTCTGCTAAGATAATAAAAGCAACCTGTTGAATTGCCTTTTTAATGAAAAGCTCTCAAGCTCTTAGTGAATACTAAATTATTATGAGATGCCCTTAACACTGTTATACATTGTTGACAATGTAAATTTTTATGTAACTGAGTAAAGATAAGATAGGTAACTAACTATTGATAGATAGTGACTATACCATAGGGGTGTATACAAATTAAAGTGTTACAGAAGCCCTGTGCCGGCCCTAGCCCTTGATCAAGCTAGAGCATGAGTGAGATATATTTCACATTAAATAAATTGTATTTTACTTAATATTTTAAAAAAATGTGACATTTTGCACTCTTTTACCGCCTGTTACCTGATGTGACCACTCCTCTTGCTACCCTGGGTCTGTTGTGGCTTTACCATTAAAGAGAAAAGTTAAAGTGTCTAGCTTCTATCAAGCTCTTTCTATATTTCAAAGTGATGGCCTGCTAAAGCAAGGGAACCTATACACTGATGAAATCATAAATAAATAATAATGGTAAAGGGCCCTACTTAAAATAGGGTTAAGAAAATAGCTTCGGCACCTTCATGAGTGGGTCCCTTATTGACCCAAGAGCACAGATGCGAAAAATGTGCTGTTTTAATTCTTTGTTAACTGTAAACTAAATATATATGTCAGTTTATCTATCTGTCAGTAGGTATATAACTGTATATATTATACCTAAAATCTGTTTGATCAGTCAGTTGAAGGTCTTGCATGACCAGCCTGCCGCCACGGGCCAGTTCAGAGGTGATTGATAGATTCGACCCATACCTATTTTTTTACAATTTTACCTGTATTTCTCTATTCTCTTAACACATTCAGCTCCAACAACCCGATAATCAGATACACTGTTTGTAGTATTTTTACGGTACAGTGTAGCACTTGTAGCAGTGTCTGGCGGTGAATGTGTTGAGAACAGTTTAGTTTTAGAGAATGGATTTGGTTTACTCCATATCAATAAATTATTGCTTAAAGTGTATAATTTTGTTACAGAATTTCTTCAGACTCCACCGGCTTAGAAGATTAGGGTTAAGTGATAATGAAATTCACAAACTCCCTTCTGATATACAGAATTTTGAGAATTTAGTTGAGCTAGATGTCTCCAGAAATGGTAAGTGATCATATTGACTTGTTATTTTTAGTTCTTAGTAAATAAACAGACACATTCGACAGTTAGGTCAGTTAGTCTCTAAATAGGCGGGAATTTTATACGCATAGGTAGGTAGGGTAGAAGTACCGTTGTGGCCACTTTACCCTTTTTGGCCAGTTAAGGTAGAAATTAGTTTTAACTTGAAGTGCGAACTCGCAAATCGGGTTTCTTTGATTACCTAGATATCATTTCCTATCCATTAGGGCTATAAAGGGAGTTTGTTACATTTCAACTATTTCATTTCATTTCTCAAAATGTAGGTAAGTAATCATTTTATTTCACTAGATAATTTATTAACAAAAAATTTGCTTTTAAAGTTAGTAGATAGTCAAAAACCGCTGTGGCAGACGGACAGACGGATTCGCTCCAGAATTCATTTTTTACATTTTACCTTTTTGGTAAAAAGTCATGGTTATAGAGAAGGACAACGAGATGACTGAGTGCGTGATAAATATAAATGGTGAATTTGTAGAACAAGTGAGCAAATTTGTGTACCTGGGAAGTATGTTTACAAGAGATGGTAAGTGTGAGAAGACTGAGAAGGATATCGAGAGGAGGGTGAATGCGGGGAATCAAATTAATGGGGCCCTGTACTCCTTTGTGAGCAGACAGGGCGTTTGACAAAAAGCCCGACTGGCTGTTCACGATGGAGTGCTGGCCTCTACCCTGATGTATGTTAGTGAATGTTGGGTGTGGCAGGACAAGCATGAAAGTCGTGTAAAACTGATTGATAGAGTAAGGAATGAAAAAGTCAGAAAGAGATGCGCAATAAAATATGATGTAGTGACTAAGATTGAAAAGGGCATGCTTCGATGGTTCGGTCATTTAGAAAGGATGAATGAAAGAAGATTGACGAAAGAGATATATAGATCGAAAATGAGTGGAAGGGTCGAAAAGGGCCGCCCTAGGCGTACTTTTTCGAATCAAATCGGAGAAATACTAGAAAAGGGACGAATCTTAACTACCCCAAACCGACGTGCGTGCATGACTCGATGTATGAATGTGGAAGAAGCGAAAGAAATTTGTCAAGATCTTAGCAAATGGAAAGAAGTGGTCTACGTTGGCCTACCCCTCTGGGAAACTGGGGTGATTTAATGTATGTATGTACCTTTGGTATGAAACCCTAAACAGATCAAGTTTGTTCATTTGTCAAAATATTTCATTAGGCTTGATCGTTATTATCTTCAATCATCAAATCAAATGTATTTTTTACTGCTACTATAACCTTGAGATATGTTACTTAGCTATAATTACATAGGTACAACTAGAAAATTATGTTCGTTTATTTTTCTCACGTACATAGGTATGCGATCGTGACAACGTATTGCAGTTCTTCATTTCATATCAATATCACGCCAGACTGTCGCATTAATAATAAAACTATATCAGTTCTCTAATATTAAACCTCATTACTTCTTAACATTACAAAATTTGTAAATTCCTGACCAGCGTATTAGTAAACCCGATGATAATCTCGTTATAATTAGAAAAGACATGTCCAACTTGCTTTTTTAAATGTCACTTAGAATTATATTGATCATTATTATCATTATAAGCCGAAATGGGTGATTATTCGGCGTATTAACCGCCGTCATTATTGCCTTCGCATATTATTCAAGACAATATTAATAATTGTCTTGTTCTTTTAATTGGAATGAATACCACCAACAGGTCGTTTGGCGTCAAAAGTTGCAAGTACATAGTTATCATTATTTTCGAGACAATATATTCAAGACAACAATGACTGCGGTTACATCGCCCGAATATTCACCCAAATACGTCCACTTCTGGGACACATTTCTCGAAACCCACTAAACTAATAATTTCAACACCCCATTCAAATTTTGAACCCGTGTATAAAGTATACCTACCTTTAAAGTACAGACGTGACAAAAGTAAGAAGGTAACTTAGTTTTGCTTGAAATATTGTACTTCTTTTGACTTAAGAGTAATATTATGCCTTCCACTTCTCTCTATCCAGTGCCATTTCCTTCACCTCATTATAGAAGGATATTATCACGAAATTGAATTACAGAACTTTTAGTCCCTGCGGTTTAGGTAGATATTAGGTAGGATCAAAGGGTAAAATATACCCTATGACACTAGTTGCATAAAGACATCAAGAGTTATCCAAAAAACTTCGAATTTCAAAATCAGTGACAAAAAAACTGCATAGCATACGTACACAAATACACCCTAATATCATAAGCCTATTTCTCGAGCAGTAGGGGTAAAAAAAGTAGTAAGTCAATCAGCTATGTCAGTCAGTACGCACATCGCACGTTTCTAATGAATGCGTCACCGCATGCCTTCGCGTAACATAGGTATGGCTCAAGTGCGAAAACAATAGTGAATTGAATGAAAATCACCCAAGTAGTCACCCTCGACTTCTACGTCACTAACCATATAATCATAAGAGACATTTGCGAATTTTCGTTCTTGTTCACGAAGTTCTTGCTTTGTTCATGAAGAATTTGTTGAAGATGAACTTTGTTTTGCCGGAATAATAAATCTGATATCCTTCCTTCCCCAACTCCACCTCTATATTATGTTATGCCCTGCCAAATTTAATTTTACTGCGGAAAAACGAAGCGCACACTCTGCCATATAATAACATTTCAAATTCAATAAAGTCTCCGTTCGGTGTTCATCATAAAAGTATTTATTTAAACAGAACGAAAGAAGGAAATAAATACTTAATTTGAGACAAAATAAACTTGGTTTTTAAAAAGAGACAAGTGCAGTGCAATGAATATGCGATGTTATAACAATTTTAAGTTACATACGGCAACATCTATAGCTATCATTAATATATTTTTGACGAGGTTGTTAGGGTGCTTAAAGTTAATACGAGTCAGGCAATCCCGTTTCCGCCTATGCGTGTAATGTTTTTCTCAAACAATGCGAGGAAATGATTCAAATATTTTCTCTCAATAGATCTCAGTAATTTTTGGAAACTACGATTAATAAGATGATTTCACGCAAAATGAGCAGTATCCTGCCTCCTGCAGCCCCCAACGCTGCAACTACCTTTGGTTAAGTTGACTGTATGCGTTTTTTTCATCAATTTAGAGTTGGTGGTAATTCTGTAGCTCTGCCTACCCCACGCTGGGAATGAAGGCGTGAAGGTATGTATGTAATTTTGTATTAATGGACAGGAATGTGTTTTCATACATTTATTTTTTGAGATACCTATATTAGAAGCATTAGGTAAGAGCGTGTTGGATATTTTAAAGTGAAATGCAGCATAACATATTATTGCTGGCGATTGTACATTCATGCGTGTGGAATTAACATTATAATCAATATTAAAGATGTGATTGAATATTATGTAATTACATTGTCAAAGTCAGGTTAGGTCGTTTAGTAAGGTAAAAAACATGTAATAAGTACAAAAAGTTACTTTTTATAAACATGACGGATCCATTGTTTTGCGAAGCATTACGAAAATTCCACTAAGTCGAAACGGGTCAGTCTATCTAAATTAATAAGGAAAACGATGTTATTGTGCATTTAGCTTACTGCAAGTACACTGTCCGCTACCTCTTGCGCCAAATTGTTACTCATCCTTGGCAATATTGTAATTTTACGTGACCTTATTATGTTAGAATCCCTGTTGACTTGTTACCTTTGCGAACTTAATCGGTTATGTCCGTATAAATAACCTTAACAATGCAACTGGCCAGCCATTACACCTGGTTGATAGATGGCAATTTGCTCACATGAGGTTTCTATCGACCTTGCAGGGCGCCGCCGGACGGTCGCACGCGGCTGCAAATCTCCGCTTAGCCTTCCCGTTATTTAATATTCTATATAACGCAGTTCTCGTTACCGTTTCATATTCAAATCACAGGAATATGAAAATACGTTTTTGATTATACGCCACAACCTTTGTCAGGCCTCGCTTTTCTCGAGCTGATCGAGAAAAAGTCACGTGTGGGATATGTTGAAAAATTCTGTTGAAATATGACCTCTGAACAAATTTTCATATCCATTGTCCGTTTAGACTAACAATAAAAATTGCCGAAGTTGACTGCTCTTACTCTGACTTATTAGAAAAAAACAAGAAAATTGTGCTTCTTGCTCTAGGACTAAGGTTAAAGTAAGACAGAAATCAAGTCCTATGCAATTTTTATTGTTAGTCTATTTCTCCCATAACTTTTCTATGTTAGAAAAAGGCAGCAAAATTGTGCTTCTTGCTCTACAACCGAAGTTAAAGGAAGACAACAATCAACTTCTGCAAATTTTATTGCCAGTGTAATACGCACTTAAGAGACTTTGTTTAGGCTTGGGTTAGATCTTTATTTATTGTTTATTAATTATTAATATTAATTTAACACTGGTGCTCAGGTCGTTTTATTGATATGGTCTGTCTGCTCCGGTCCATTAATAGCAACCATTTACGAACAGTTAACTGTAAGGGCCACAAACTAGATAGGTTGTAAAGGAAGTGGCGCTACTGCATTCCGCGCCATTGACAATGCATTTCGCTGCACCCGGTTTGTGTGTGCGACGTTTAAAAATAGCGAAACCAGAGTGACATGCATACAAACTCCATATATGTTTCTATCCAGTATTGGGAGTTTTTTTTGCTAGTTTGCGGTAAGCAACTGTCACATAAAAACTAATTTAAAGTGTGTAGTTATTTAAATGTGATTTTAACCTAAAACAAATAATTAATATCAAGCAACGGTAATCATGTCTTAATGCAGAAAAAAAGATCGCAAAGTAGATAACAGAAGACCAAATCATATTTCCTGAACTATAACTAAGTTTGCATCACATGTCAAAATTAAAAGTATTTTCATCATGATTGTCAAAAAGAAAAGCTAATAAAAAAAATCGAATCATTTCATCAATAGAGATTAATTTTGTATACCGGAAGAGGATATTTAGATATTTACTAAATCTATTTTCCAAACTTCTTAGTTCAAACAAAATGTAAATAGTAAAAAAAAGCTTCAGAATACAGTGAACAAAGCAGTTCATAAATCCTACATCGGAAGTCCATCCCGACAACATCCGACCTTGTAATGATAATGTCAATGATGTAGGTACTATTTTAATTATATGTAACTATTATGAATGTCAGCGGTAATCCCCTTTTGAATCATAATACAATATTTCTCCCTTGAATTTGTCTCTGTGTAATTTAGCGTAATGCACTTGTTACCTATATTCTCATTGGATCTTAGCAGTATTAAACCCGCTAAGTTTTACCTAGTAAGGATGGTCTTGAGTTGATTAATCATAACATAACGCAGTAAAAAGTAATCATAGAAGTATTATGAACCGTTATAAACTGTCATGGTTTAATTTGTGATAGGGATAGAGCTATGGTAAACAATACGAGTCGTTATATCAATGTTTATTTTGCGTGGAACTTGACAAGGTTGAGAATTAATTGAAAAAAAAAAAGGTTTTCGATATGCTTTATCTATTTTTTGTGTTCTGTTCACTGACGACGTTAATCATTCAAATATAAATTAACTTAAGTAAAGTAAACGCCCAATTAGCTAAAAATACTACAATATAAAGAACAGAACGGAACATTATCGGTACCGTTTTAGAACCGTGCCGATGGCGAGGTTTCGCAAATTATGCTCGGCGGTCGGTCTAAGACGCAAACGCCGCAAACTGAGTCTGCAGCTGGGATACTTTACAAAACAATGAACATTTTACGCTGAATGGCCGTTTCTTGCGCCGCTAAATTCGTTTTTGTACCGCTACACCGACGTCACTGTTTGCACATCGAGAGCTCATTGTGTTTAACAATATTCCCACATAGCGGGCGCTAACCACCAGTGTTGCCGTACGCGGAATATTTGTAAATACACCAATCGGTTGATGGATTGTTTTGTAAAAGGGCAGTAATATTATACAACACTTACGACCTACGCTATCCCTGAGTACACTACTACTGATAAATAATAGTGTATGCGTACAGTATGCGCATGTGTTTATTCGTCTAAAGCTGGGTACTCACTAACGAGCTGTAACTGTAACCTTAGCAGTTACAGCAACGGACCTCTATAGGAGAACAGGCGTACACATCACAAATATCACAATATAACTCACTAGTGAGTACGCGGCTTTACAATCGCCGCAATACGTGATTTATTGGTGGTATAATCAGAATATTTACGGTTCACCTAGCAACTTGGCTAGACTTGTTTTTTGCTTCAGATTTAGGACAAGGAATAACGATTAATCAGATATACGCGGACCAATTAGTACTATGGCTAAAAGAGGAGAGAAAAAAAAAAGTTCTGCTGATTTTGCTGACGCAGTTAGTCAGGTTTGAATCCAAACTCCAAACCCCCGATCGAGGGATTACCTGGCTGTGTAATAGTGCCTTATTTATGAATGTCTGATGATTCATTCCGTATTCATTGGGGTGTCTACGAGACGTCAAACGGTAATGGTTCGGTTGAATCATCAAGAGGAAACCAAGATCCATTTGCTTTCGTCATTGAAGAGATTAAAATGTTTACAAACTAAAGCTGATTATCACGTGGCTTGACTTGAATTACGGCTATATTTAGTACATGGTTTTCACACACCTTCTTCTTAACATAGCTTAAAGTCACTTCCGCTGTCTGTTCGCTTACATCTTTTAAAATACTCAACGGATTTCAATGCAGTTTTCAGCAATAGATAAAGTGATTCAAGTGGAAGGTTTATATGTACTTATAATAGATTCTGGTTTATGTGCGGGTGTTACAGAAAACTCACATAAACCGAAGCGAAGCGAGGGCGGGTCGCTTGTTTGCGATAAAATTATGTGTCCTCTGTGTCCGGTCTTGTCTTAAAGCTCCCCGTGTTGTACTTTAACTAATTTACCAACTCAAGCTTATGTAGGTACCTACAAGAAGTTTACTCGTCTTGTTATCGAGGTGAGTGCATGAATATTTATGAGCAAGATTTAATTAATGCTAATTCAGTAGGACCGTATAAATTGTAAGGGAGTTGGGGGTACTTATTCGCGTCAGTCGTGCTCAATCTATGACCACTAACCTATAGGATGTACTAACCTCCGCATTGTTAACAGTTAGCTGCTCCGCTCTAAATTTAAAACAATGTCGACGCTTTTCCAGCGTTTTTATGATGTACCTCCCCATAGCCATTAGAATTGTGAATAAAAAACGGCAGAACAACGCCGTTTTACAGTCCATTCGCGGTTTGTATTATACGATAAAAATTTACATAGATACGAATGAGGCTAAGAAAAAACTAGATTTGCATTATCATGTAGTGTCCATTGTTACTAGTATAGATCGGTTATTTTCGATAACTATAATTGGTATTCCCGGGCTATAATTACCATAATGAAATTAATCTATACGTATAAAAATATTCCGTGACTGACTGAGTGACAGACTGGCAGACAACGCTCAGCCTAAACCGCAGGACCTAGGGACTTGAAATTTGAAGGGAATATTCTTTGGGCACCCTATGGGTGGTCTTAAAAAGGATTAATCGAAAATCGAACTTCAACGGGCATAATGGAAGGAGTAGCGGGAAACTAATTCTACGCGTACAAAGTCGCGAGTGTCCTCTAGTGTTAAACAAGTCCTCAAAAGTTTGTTTATTTGGTTTTAACTTTATTTGTCTTAGATAAAGATAAAGAGACATTTATTCGCAACAATACAAAACAACATTAGGTACATAGATACAAAAAATAACACACATAAACAGTTGCGAAACGGTCCCAACTCAGCATTCGCTAGCCGTAAAGCCAGCACTGGTCTTCCGTTGGAACCGCTTGGTGAAGAGACGGAAATTGACACACTTAACACAAAATTTCAAAATGAAAAACATCATGGATCAAAATTTTGCGTTTTTTATTTAGCGAGTCACTTGCTCTTGTCGTCGAGCAGGCCTTTGAATTTATTTTTCTATTTCCATGTTGCTATTGTTGCTGACAAAAAATAGTTTCAGATGTGCTATTTGTCGTAGGTATTCTTTTATCACCATAATTACAATTCGTTTAATAAAATTAGATGATTTCATACTGTAGGTAGTCTCTTTGGTGATACAATTGATAGAACTAAAAGAGAACTCTAGCAAATTAAGTTTTGCTTCCTTGGCTTATCGCGTGGAGAATGCAGATTATGCAGAAAGCTTTAACGGTACGCCGCTGTAATCGCGGAGCAACATTCAAAGTAGAACCTGACGTTACCTTACTGCCTTTGGATGCATTTCCCGCTTACGAAACAGCCTGATAACAGAAAGGAATTATGTCAAGTGATTAAAAGCCAGCATACCCAGATAAGACTTTTTTTTATTAAAGATTAAACAATGTTGCGATTGCCTTTTTTGCCAAACTGAGTTGAAAGCGTTGAAGCTAAGGGAATATGATAATGATGTCATCGGTGATAATCCTACGATGTACGTAAATTACTCTGGAGAGATTCGCGTTATCGCCGGTATTTTGGCGGTTGTCTGGGTAGGGCAGCGCTCCGCCGGGCCCGGTGCTTCGGCGGCAGATCACTCGGCTGTTGACCCGGCCGCCGCATTGTCCTCTGCTCCCACGCCGCTCGCTCGCGATCCGTGTCAGAGCACACCACATTCCCATTTCACACATTCCACTACAGTACAATAAATTAGTACTGTTTTAAAACACCATTCTGCTCCCGTGAGCTATATTGCCAAGGCAAGAAAAGTATCGCGTCAGCAACGATTCTTTAAAATAACCAGACAGTGAGGTCATGGGGAACCGGTTCGGTAACGTATTTGTGCAGGTTATTCTAATTTTGTTGATGTTTACGGTTGTAAAATTAAAGCTCTCCTCGTGAACAAAGTTAGAGTTTAAAATGAAGGAATAATGCGAATAAGTTCTTAAATAATGATATGAATGTAAAAGCGACAGTTCAACTAAAATGAAGAGTGTTTTTGAATGACCACACCATAAAAAAGAATTGTTCATAGTATATATAGGTACTTTTACTTAACTGCTTCTAACTCGATACGTATTTTTACACATCTGAAGCGTAGCAAACGCGGGGTTATGTAGGTACCGTTGAACCTGGCCACACGCGCATTTTATTACCCATAACCTGTCGCTCAAATGTCTACTTTACACTTCTGATAGGTACATTAATATTTTATGGAACGATTTAAAACCAGAACCGGCAGTAACCTAGAGCGTTGCCCGTTTCGTCGCAGGTGCCACTTCATACGTCGCGAGACGAATTCACACCCGTGCAAAATATCTGCTTGTTATTACCAGTTTGCATTACATTGTAGTGTATTCAGCTGTTTTAAATTAAAATTAAAATATTCTTCTTCATACTTCTCATGATCATGTTTAGATATAAACAAGTGGAAGTGTTTGACTTGGAAACGGAACGTATACAGTTCGGGCATGATGAGCGCACGCATTGCGAACAATCTATTGTCTCGTTATTTGTTTACGCTAACCGCATAGCACAACGCTGCTTTTTTACTTCGGGTTTCTGTAAACAGCAATTACATTTTACTTGGGTTTATGTATCATACCAGGAAAGCGGGGCGGCGCTGGGAAAAATCATTACAACAGTTTACTAATGATATTAATTCGTTTGAATCTAAACTGTATTGTGTCATAACATAACAGTCAAAATGTCGGTCTGGGACCTAATTGTAAAATTATGACACATCTAATTGAGACATTATTGCATTATGCACAATGCCATTATGTATGTTAGTGAAACGCGTGAACAGGAATAAAGTTTATAAAAGCCACTGGCATTTGCCGAACAATGGAATAATAACAATCTGTTGCATAAGTCATCTCATTTTACACACCACTGAATTTTAGGTTTCATTACATGTGAGTTTCATCGGATATGTTTGGGTTACCAGTGTTACCACGAAGATATAAGCAGTGCAGAATAGCGGAAAAAAATCGTTATGAATACCTATATTGAAAATATCAACAGGTTTGGGTTTAAACGAACGGCCAGTATCATTGTTAACACAATAGACATAACCTAGGCTATATCTAGTTAGCCATCAGTGGTCGTTGTAGCGAGACGTACGTTGCAAATAGGATTTTTGCCCGCAAGCCTTTTGAATCCAGCTGGCCCGGTCAACCGCGTCCATTACGGCTGACATTCGATCGAGGCCCGCTTTGTAGGAATACTCAATAACCACCCTAATAGGATTCCATCCTGGTAAGCCGCGTGGAACTTTCAGCGCTGTATAAAGCTGAGCTTTATACTAAAAGCTCATAGATGGAAGTATAAACTAGACGTAATCGAGGGTAATTGAGTACTAAACTCTGAGTGGACGAGGTTAGTTTAGAGATAGGTAACGTATATTGGATCTATTAGCAAAATTGGCCTATTATGTATTCAAACATTTCAAACCAATACGGGTAGAGGCCCAAGGCAATCACTAGTCTTCACTTTTGGTACGCTTAATGCCAGGATCTACATTATTTCTATGACTGTTTATTAAAATAAAATGGTAATTCATTTCACACACCTTTGTACTTTAAACCCTCGTATGTAAGAGATGAAAAAATACCGAGTTCTAGTCTCTACAGACTATGACATAGTAAAAAAAATATACAAAGAGATATCCAAATTTTGAGCAAGAATCTGTGGGGGTTTAATAAGTGTCTGATAGGGATCTCAGAACCACATTGTAAAACTGCTTTTTGTTTCATAACCATGGCCTTTGCACCACCGCGTAACGTGTCGGGCTAAAATCCATGTATTCGTAAAAGACGTCATCATTTATAAGAAATATGTTTGTGTATTGTGAATGTTTTAGGCACTAATTTGGGTCATGAACTTTGAAATACTATAAGGCTTATGTATGGCCACCAAACTGACACAATGAGCTGTTGTCCTCCAGAGTGGGGTATGGCCGCTCGACCCAATTGCGTTGCTATTAATTTGATTGTCTGGAAAATCAGCGGCGTCTGCGATCCTCTTGCATCATCGCGCATGGTACAAGCTCGCTGAAATCATATCCGCCCAAACTACTATAATCGTGGGTGGGTACAGACAGACTTCTGTCTGGACCGTCAAACTCAATTTAACGTTTCGTTTCATCTAATTTAACATTTTAGGCAAGTCGTTCCAACAAAGCGAATTAATGTATATATTTCAATTCAAATAACACCAGTTTTAAAAAACTATTGAAATAGTAAT
Source organism: Acleris laterana (assembly GCA_963966035.1). Taxonomy (NCBI): domain Eukaryota; kingdom Metazoa; phylum Arthropoda; class Insecta; order Lepidoptera; family Tortricidae; genus Acleris; species Acleris laterana. Next base: position 11,077,641 of record OZ014448.1, on the reverse strand, counting down.
AACTAATTACATATACTGTATTTTACTAAGAATCTAAATTACATTGTCTAGTTTGTTTTGTAACTATGCTTACGGTTACGTACACGTGAAACAAATCGTCAATCTCAATCAAACGGTCTGTTTCACGATGGTTTCACGTGTTGCATTAGCTGTTTCAGCGTATTATTTTTTGGGTTCCGTGCCAGAAGGGAACCCAACGGGACCCTATGAATATGCCTACGCTGTCCGTCTGTCCGTCCGTTCTATAACTTTAAAGAGCCGTATGTTTTGAACCGTAATAAATAGCGGGTTTATTATTTTTCCAGATATTTTTTTATTACGGAATTTCACGGCAAAAATCAAACGTCAATAGAGTTGGAACGTTCAATTTTGTCAACTATCGATAAGTTATATTTACGAAGTGTACTTTATATATTTATTAACAAAAAATAATGATGAACAGGAACAACAAATAATTAAAAGGATTTGTGGATTGTTAATTCTTTCCCATCGTATGTTCCAGGACACTAGAAATGTAATCAAAAGTAGATAAAAAAAAATCAAGGCAATATTTTTTCAGTTTCTTTAAATGAACCGAACCTTCGGTCACGGGTTCGATTTCGGCAAAAAAAAACATGTCACATTTATGTCACAGAACCTGTCTCATGTGAAATACAGGATTATTATTATTATTATTAAAATAAAATAACGTACAATGTTGTTATTATTGCCTGTAGTTGTTGCAGTGTGTTTTTGTCAAATAAATGTTGTGAGTTTGAGGAATCGAGCACAAGGGTTAATTTCCTTGGCCCCGGCCCCGGCTTTGCGTCCGGATATTACTTACGCTCTGTTCCAGGAAATCTCATGAACTATCTACGAGTACAACATCGTAATAAAGTTTGCCAAAGAAGGAAACATCTCAATTAAATAAAGCATTATTTTTAAGATTGCTATTTATTTGATAATAAAACTAATAAACTTCGTCTGGATCGGAAGTTACGCCTTACCTACAGTCACCGTACTAAAACGGTTGACACCAAAACAACTTCCTTACCGCACTTAAAATAACTGTACGTCTCAAAACAGTTCTTAAAACGTTGCGTATCCTTTCTTAACTTTATGGTAGTGAGGTACGTTTTGAAAACAAATTGTAAAGTTGTTGGATTCGATTTGACATTTTCAATTTAAAGAAATGCTCTTCAGCAAACTTTCCTGTTTAATATAAGAACACGAAGTGCGATGCTTGAGAATCTCGGACAATTCTCCAGATGGAATTGGTAAAGAATTCTTCTTATACTACGGCCACATTATCGGAATTCGGCAAAGGTTGGCGTTAGCCGCTCTTTCATTATCATAGAGCAAGAAAGAGAGGGTAACGCGAACTTTCGCCGAATCCCGTTAGTGTAACCCCGGGGTTACAGTAGTCATACTGGCAATATTGTTTAAATCGTTCCGTCGCTTATGTCACCATCCGAACGGTACGCGTATCTCGAGATTAATCGTCAGATGGCAGACTAAGCGAGTGGGCCGACAGTCAAGGAAATTGTTACAACTAGCTGTCGTTACCAGCAAACCTTTAAATGGGACTCTTATCTGTAATCCGACAAAGTTATTTGAAGTTACATCATCGCGTATTTTAAAACTAAGTTACGAAGATTGTCATTTATGTACCGAAATGTCACTGACTCTCACGAATTCGAATGTTATAGGAGGTGATACGGCAATTCAAAGTTAAATTGTATTTCGAAATACCGCTGGCAAAAAAATCAACTTAAATGTTTCGTGTCATACCTATATTTTGATTGGGCGTACTCAATTAAGAGGTACTAATCTTACTTCAACTAAGTATTATCAGCCTGAGGATTTAGCTTACGATAACTATTGACGTTCAATTTGGCAGTTTGCAGTGCACGAAGCGGGATTCCTTACTCTATGCGCTAACTTATACAAATAAAACGATAACAAATCCAACGTCTTTACCTACTACATAGAAAACGGAGAAGTCTGCTTGATGTACTATTAACAATAAATTTAAAATAAATCTCGCGGTTTAAGTAGGCTGAACCTCTACGACATCGGAATTTAAGGATTGAAGGCTTAGAAATATGCTCCTTGGATAACATTCAATCCAAGAATGTCTCGAATTTCTTATCACTACATAGTATAAAACAAAGTCGTTTCCCGCTGTCTGTCCCTATGTATGCTTAGATCTTTAAAACTACGCAACGGATTTTGATGCGGTTTTTTTTAGTAGATAGAGTGATTAAATAGGAAGGTTTTTATGTATAATAAATTTTGTTTTATGTACGTGTGTTATAGAAAACTCAAATAAACCGAAGCGAAGCGAGGGCGGGTCGCTAGTAACTAATATACTACCTGCCCAAGAATGTATACTCTTGTTCTTGGGCAGGTAGATGAAAACTATAATTTAATAGTTTTTGAGTGTTTGCTATCGCCGAAAGCACACGCCTGTCATTTAAATTGATGCTGCACAGTTGCGTCAATGTATAGAAAATTAAGTAGTGCGGCTGGACTTTGTGGATTTAGAACACCATAATCGTTTACAATTTTTATGTCTAGCGCATCGTTTATTATTTTTACGCAATGTTTTGAATTCAGCGTTTCGGGAATCTGGTATTAAGAGTGATTTAGTTTTTAGGATTGAGCGATTCAGCTTGCATTAAACTTTATTTAAACAAATTAGACGCATCAATAAACATAAACTGTTTCCGACGTTTGATTCCTTCCATACGTACTTTAAACAAACTGAGCAATCCCTTTAAAGTTCTTAGTACCGAGCGGAAATGCTGCCCGCCGCAGGCTTAGGTACGCCCTTTCAATAGGCGCACCCATCAGATAAACAAAGCGATGCACTTAAAAACAGAATCCCCGTAGCTGCATACCTTTCTTAAAATAGCCTTGATCACGCTCCTACAAGTGCAGTTAGAGCGTTAACATCCTCCATAACATTCACTGCGTACTTAACAACAAATATGCCGAAGCACGAAGCTGAAACTAAATCGATTAAAGTTAACGTTACATCGAGTGCATAGTTTATCGTGGTTCGACCCGGTGACTATAGCCAGTGTAACAGAATATTCGCTTAACTTGACCCAGGAAACGGTGGCGTATTGAGCTGTTAAACATAAACACCGCTTGACCTACTTCACTGTTTATTGGGTGTTTTAATTCTCCGGTTCTCATTGTATTTGCTCATTGGATTACGTCCCCGCTTTGGTCTACTTGACAAATTATTGATGACACGCCTTTTGGTATTCCATGCCGGAAGCCGGTCTACCGTTAACATCGGCAAAGCACATCGGTATCGAATGGCAAATAGATTGATATTGCGGGATACGGCTTTAATCTGTTAGGCAAATGTGGGGAGGTTTGCATCTGCACCGGATGGGATCTACTCGAGTAATAAATATTACGTTACGATCGTGTTTATTCAAATGAAATGCCCTTGTTAAAGTCCTTGTGCACTTGGCCTTATAGTGAGATTAGTACAAACTGCAGTAGTTAGTGCACAAATGAATCCCGTAGAGCAATTAACTTACTTAGCGCAGCGTAAACTAACATAACCTAGAGCTATCTTGATCCGCCCGACTGTTATCCGACGTTTCTTTGAGGTGCAATTGTTCCGCTGTAGAGAATTCAACGTTCGAGCTTAATATCTTGATAAAGACTGGCATGAACTACGGTCGTGATTCAATAGATTCCATAGTAACGCACGTGACGACACATCCAATAGTTTTATTTACATCATACAGGGTGGCTTCAATTGAAGCCAATTTAAATTTGTAGTGATTGAAATGTACATTACATTTCTTACTTAATCATATCATTTGGATGGACAAGATAATGATTTAGGTATGACTAACACTTTAAAAAATTACAAATTGTATGCAGGTCAGGTACAGTGCAAATATTATAATACTGTGTTTGTTTACGCTTAACTGTAATCTTATATCTCTAGTTTGTTATTTAATATGAATAATCTTATTCCGACCCGAATTACCAGTACTTAAAGATTTGAAAAGAAATTTAGGTCTCCATGTCCATGACGTCCATGTGCCGAATATGTCAGCCTTCGAACGCCATTCTCGCCCTGTCAAAATCATTTCGGATGCAGAGATCGTATCGCGATACCGCGCCATATTAAGGCATGTGCTTTTCAGGGCAGCGTGGACCCATTCATTGGACGCTGGCGTTGAATGTATTATACCTGTCTGTCCACTTAGGTATATACCCAATTGTTAATTCGATGGTGCATTGACAGATATTCCTGACATTCCCGAGGACATCAAGAAGCTGCGGGCGCTGCAGATTGCGGACTTCAGCAGCAACCCGATCCCGCGGCTGCCGGCCGGGTTCAGCCAGCTCCGGGCCCTCACCGTCCTGGGGCTGAATGACATGTCCCTCACCAGTCTTCCCACGGACTTTGGCAGGTGAGATTCACTTTTGTACATAGAAGTGTAAATCCTTTGTGTCCAAAGTAAATTATTATAATCACCTACAGCTCCCAGCCTGCTCAGCCTACCCTCTTATGTTTGTATCGTCCTGATCTGATCAGACTCGCGAAATACCATTGTGTTTATATGTTATTACTACGACTGGAAGCGTATAACCGATTGTTCTATATAAAACTCCTTGAATAGACCAGCAATGACTCATATGCCTTTCTTCCTTAAGATCTGTAACCTTTCTTGTCGCCTTAGATTCACGAGCCGTTCGTCGAGGACGACTTGACCGAGTTGTCTATCATCCACCTTGCATCATATTCCAAGCGTCGCATCCCTTTGTAGACTAGCCGTTTTGCCTTCTTAACAGATAACCTTAATTGAATTCAGGTCAATATAAGAGGTTCGGAAAAGTCTGTCACATCGAAAAGTATTTTACAAATATGTTTATTTGTAAGTGACTGATTTTGTAGTGTTAACGAGACGTAACTGATTATCGAGCTCGATCAATACATGAGCGCTAGTACGTAGGTACAGTTACGGGCGAAAGCGAAAGTCTGTGCTGGAAAGTTTTGGAGCGGTCGAGCGAGGCTGATAGACGACTCTGTACAAACATTGCCGTTGCTTCAATTGAATACCTATTATCTCGCGTTTATCTTGAGCACGTATTGTTGCATAAAGATTCATTGTAGCATTATGTCTTTATTTCGTTTTTAGGACTACAAAGCTAAGCGCTTAATCAGTTTGTTTTTGTGTTTTTCCAAGTCTCTAATTCACTCGTAACATTCTTATTTATCCTGTAATTGTGAAGGTTGTTGTACCCAAGAAAAAGGGAATTATTTTTCAGGGTTTTTGTGACCTCCTGCGGGCTTAAGGGTGAGACGTGTTTTGAAGGGTGGGGTATGGTTAGGGAGGTTTAGAATAACATTAAAAGTTTACATGTAAATATCGAAATACCAGTACCTCTATTCTAGGCGGTAATAACCATGTCGGCTTTGACCTGTTTTGGTTAGTAGGTATTGCTTTTAACTCTAAAAATACCCATCAAAACGTTGACAACACGGTAGCATATTAAAGAAGATATGATTTTTACCGCTTAGAATCTAGTCCATGGGTGGGGCCCTACTTTTAAAATCGAAAATTGAAGTTACACTAGCTCCATTTTCCCGATTTAGACCCTAATAAAAAGTGAAAGAGATCAGGCACTCGACCCGAAGGTCCGAATTGAGCGTTTCGTGGCCATCCAGACAGTTAAGTTTTTAAATTGTGCTTTTTATTAGAATAGCTGTGGTACGACTCAACAAGTCATACCTACCCAGCATTCAATGAGTTTATTATTGAACTCATTTGGAAATTATAATACTTACATGGATTGGAATTGCTCCTTGGAAATAAGACCACTTGCATAACAAGTTCGTATGTATTGCCACTCGAGTCGATCGTCATCGTATCCAACGTAAGCTTCATCGATTCCAACGAATAATTCCTAAGTAAACTGATATTCGGTATACGTTTTTATATATTGTCGAGATAACATTTTACTCTTGTTTTTATGTGGCAAATACGATCTTTGTTGTGTTGTTAAACTAAAATGATTGACATTTTGGTTCGTCAACTTCATTTTGCACAAAGAAAACCATCAAAATTGGACGGTTCTGTTTCGACGTCCTTGTTTTTGAAATATAACCAACTAATTTGTTAGGCTCGTGTATTTCATTGAAAAGAGAACTGTATCCTAGTCTTGTAAGGTGATCTTGTCCGTTCATGTTTTCTGTCACCGGCAATGTCGATCGGTCACGCTTGCGATGACCAATAATGCTGACCTAGATAACTTCCGCGTTTATGTATTTACACAAATGTTGTTATTATGAAACCGATTTTTTTTAAATGGGTAGTTGTCGTTCATTACATTTCAAAGTCGAATATAGTAAATAAAAAAAAGTAAAGTTCCACTTACGTAGTTCACATTTGTCCAAGCAATTTTAAATGTTTAACATTATTGTATCTTTAAATAGTATTAAATAATCACTACAACAACTGTTTGTCGTGTTCGTCATAATTATATAGTTACTTTGGCTAAAACCCGGGCGTAACCTAGTACTTCACGTACTGCGTTCAAATGAGACACTTTGCAACTCTTCTATCCGCAACGGGAAGGGTCCTTCAGAACAAGCTGGAAAAGGTATCTAAGCCGGCGCTAGTGGGGGGGACGAGCTCTGATGAGTACTCAACCTCGTTCATATTCTCTCCCTACGCCATACCAAGACGAATAAAACATTATTTCATTCTGCGCATTGAACTAACACATTAGAACTAGTCATTAAATTGATACCTAAGTCTGAAACACTCGTTAGTAATTAGTTACAGAGTCCTCCGTTATTAATTTATTTTTTATATCTCTATGCATTCGAACAACGGACCCTTCGTTAATTCTTTTGTTTTTTGAGTATCCTTTGTTAGCCATTTTGGATTTATCTATTGTCTCACCTTCAGAGGCGCTGACTAGGGTAGATAATCGGATTCTCTATAGTTACTTCATATTTCATATTGAATAATCTCATTTGCTCGAATGTAATTTGCCATAACTTTATATTCCTTAACGATTCATATGCCATAATGACCATTTGCCATAATTTTAAGTGCCATAACGATACGTTTGCCATACATTTCATTTTCCCTGTTATCAAGAGTTCTAAAATAGTATGCCTGAAAATTAAAACTCCTTTTTTTGCCATAAACCTGATGAAGCCCCGCTACACTGCGCTTGTTTTGTTTGTTGATGCTATCTTTAAATATATTATAACAAGTTTTTTGTTTAGCGCTTAATAAACGTTTTTCTTTCTTTCTTTGTTTTTTGTTTTTTTATGGTGTGTCGTAAGTATAGTATTATAAAAAAATTGTTTCTGGCGCTTTGCCGATCGCTACTGCGGCACGCTAGCTTCGCTCGCTCGGCTCGCGCGCTGTAGTGTCGCAAATCTGCCTATCACTCCTGCCGCCTTGCTCGACTTTGTATCTAACGGAGACCTTCGTTAAGGTAGAATAGGTAAGTTATTGTAATAGTAGTAGGTACGTATTTCTGATAATACCAGTACATCGGTATACCCTCTGAACACACTCAAACAGTCTGGATCTGGTTTTTCCGTAATTATGGCAAAATTATTGTTTTGGCATCCAATATTAGAGATTATGAGCACTATAGAAAGTAAATATTATGGAAAGTGTTATTGTAGTGCAGTAAAATGTTCATACTTCGCTCCTGTATGGGTAACTATGCTCCATAGTGACTATTTCGTTTGTAACATCATAAGTCAAGTCGATGAAAAAAATCCTGAAACATCCAGCCACTTCCACAAGTGCATTCACTTGTGGAAGTGGCTGGATGTTTCCCATGAATGTGAATAATTACCCATGAGGGAGCAAAGTAGGAACATTTTATGGTTTCTAACATTATGGAACTTAAGTATTATGGCACCAAAAAAACATGGTAACTGGTATTAGGGTAAATGCCAGTGGCCAGTGACCATTATGGCAAATGAAAATAACACAAATGAAGTTATGGAAAATGAAGGGATACCAGTTAATTGAGTAAGGCGCAAAGCAAACAGAGGTAACTATAAGTGTACCGTGTATCTCTGTGTCTGTCTCTGGCATCGTAGTTCTCAAAGAAATGGACCGATTTTGACGGGATTTTTGAAATAGAAAGCTATTATAATCGCGGTAGTTCTTGGCTAAGTTAGGTTTGATGAAAATCGGTTTAGCCGTTTAAGAGTAATTAGCTTTGAAAGTAGAGCCGTGAGTCCCTTTTTATTTTGTAGAACCCCACATTATATGATTACAAATGAAAAACACGGCAATTTAAATGAAATTTCGTATACATGCGAGTATTTTTATCTTAGTTGTAGTTTTTGTGGTCATTTCGTGGAACCCCGGTGACTTTTAACGAAAACCCATGTATGTTCCTAGAAATACACTGTAGGAATCGCTGACCTATTCAATAGTTATTCCTTTAAGATAAAACCAATGTTAAATTGATAGTTTATAATCTGAATATGATAATGACAATGTCGAACCACTGAGTTTCCACCACCACCATGAAGAAGCTAACCTATCCACAGATAAATATTACCCTTCTTTACTTGGCAGCGTCGAGTATAAAGAAACCTTAACCTCTCCAGCGATGAAGGGCGCCCGTCTCAAAACTTGCCTTTGTTATACGAGATGGGTGATTACCTAGACAATTTCCAAATTACTAACTTCTTCAGAGTTTCGGATCAAAGCTTCTATGTTTTAAATTGAAATATGAATCTTATTTGAAATATTCTACTTAACTAAATTACTGTTTGTTAAATTTAATCACCTGTGTTTGAGTTGAATTCTAAAATCAAATCATATTTATTTGCTAGAACACAGTTTTACATATAGCAGATGTTCAAGAATTACAATCCATTGTGTTCAGCCTGCATGCAAGCGTGCAAATATTAGAAGCTAGTCTAAGAAAAAAAATATTTATATAAATCTAAATCACAATCATCAATTACAAATAAAAACATACAAATTATAATTCAATAAATATTAATATTCGTAAATAACATTCCGTAAAAACACAATCATTAATCATTAAAACTAAAATAGTCAAATTTCCTTAGTATCGATTTAGGTCACTATAATTCATAAATTCATTTATATTGTAAAAACATTTGTGTAAAAGCCATTTTGTCACTTTTGATTTAAAAATACTTCCCGATAATAATTTTAGGTCATGAGGCAAGCTGTTGTATAGCGTTATACACATATTAAAAACATTTTTTTTATATATGTATTTATGACATGGAGGCCTATATAGTTGGGACTTTAAACGTGCTCGTAGCTGCCTTTGCGTGACCTCACAACGTGTTTTAAACAACTGAGGACGGGAGTTAACAAATATACAGATTTCTTTTATATACATACATGGTAATGGAAGAATTCTTAGTTTTTTAAATAGCGGTAAGCAACTGTCATCAAACCATGCATTGCATATAACTCGAACACACTTTTTCTGCAGCTTGAAAATTCTGTCCAGCTCGACAGAGTTTCCCCACAGTATTAGGCCGTAACTAAGCACGGACGACACGTATCCATGGTATGCCGCTAAGGCTGCATCCATCGAGACAGTCTGCCTTAGTCTGCTTAGGGCAAACACAAAACGATTTAGCTTATTGCAGACCTGTTCTACGTGGGCTTTCCAGTTCAGGTGCTTGTCTATAGTTATGCCGAGGAATCTGTAATTTTCAACTTCATCTACGTTTTCATTATTATAAACTACATTAATCGGGATGCGATTAGAATTATAAGATAAGAATTGCATTAACTTAGTTTTGCTAACATTTAATTGTAAATCGTTGCTACTCATCCAATTTATGGTGTCTTCTAAGGCCTTATTAACTATACGTTGAAATGAGTTTTTTTCAGTACACTTTATAACAAGTGAAGTGTCATCGGCAAACATTATACACTTATGGGGGGAACAATTAGGTAAATCGTTGATAAACAACAGAAATAGCAATGGACCAAGGACGCTTCCTTGAGGGACACCGGTGTTATTAGCTGTATATTGTGACCTGTACGTTTGTTTCAGTATAATATTATTCTTCATAGTATTTTTTTTTATTTCAGTACATTGCATTCTGTCGCTCAAATAACTTTTCAACCAGTCCAGTGCTCTTCCCCTTATGCCATTGATTTCCAGTTTATGGAATAGCTTTGAATGATTGACGAGATCGAAGGCTTTTCTCATATCTAATAAGATTGAAGCTACTGGAGTTTTGTTGTTCAAGGAGTTGGTTATGGCATTGATAAACTCAAAACATGCAAGGGCTGTGGATCTGTTTTTGCGGAAACCGTATTGATTAGGGTGCAGTATGTTAAACTGTAATAAAAAAACATTTAACCTAGTGCTCATTGCTTTTTCAAGTACTTTGGATAATATAGGTACTAAAGTTATAGGTCTATAATTACATAGGTCTAGCTTATTGCCTTTTTTATACAATGGTTTTATAATAGAACGTTTCAACCTTTGTGGGAAAACACCCTCAGACAAGGACAAATTAATAATATGTGCAAGAGGATAACATATAAATGAAGCACTGAGTTTTAAGATTTTGGTAATTATGTCATCAAAGCCACTCGAACTACTGTTAACCAATGACATAATTATGTTATATATTTCCTTTGGAGTAACTGGCCTTAGAAAGATTGAGTGGGGATTTGAATTTGTTAAGTACGATTTAAAAGAGAGATTGTCATTTGACACCTTATTTCCACTAGCTATGTTGATAAAGTAATCATTAAATATTTCACTAATTTCAAGAGGATTTGAATATATGGTATTATTAAATTGAATTTCATTTATATCATTTTGGTGTAAATCATTTGAAACAGTTGAGGAAATCACGTTCCAAGTTGCTTTGCATTTATTTTCGTTAATACTAATATAATTTAAATTTTTAACTTTTTGCGCATTATGTATACATTTTTTTAGAATTTTATTATATTTTTTATAATTTACTTTATTAATATTTTTATCTGATTGAATATGTCTAGTCCTTAAATATAACACTCTTTTAACTTTACAGGATATTTTTATTCCTTTTGTTAACCAATTAATTTTTTTTAATCTATTATTAATCTTAACCTTAATTATCGGAAAACACAAGTTATAAAAAAGGCAGACGTGATCATAAAAATAATCAAACGCATCCGAAAAATGATTAGACCCTGCAACGTCTGAAAATGAGACCGCAGTAATACACTCGTAGAACTTACTGATATTTTCAGCGCTGTAGTCACGTCTCTTCTCGAACCAGGTGACTAGAGCCTTTTCCCTTTTTACTTTAAACGATAGAGTTTGCGCGGTTTCGTGGTCGGAGAGCCCAAGAAGGTGGACTTCGGCCTTTGCGGATTTTACATTGCTGGCGATTTGATCAATGCAGGAAGTATGTCTAGTGGGTACTAATATAAAGACATAATAAAGTAAAAATATAATAGCATTGGTCTGTCTCAACTGCACGGCTAGCACAAGTTGCCCGCGACTTGTTTGTCGCTCGGATCTCCCTTTCTATCTACTCAGTAACGATAGAGACGCACTGAGCGAGAAGCGAGAAAATACAACTTGTGCTACCCGCCCTGAATCTGTTGAAAACGAAATATTATCTTTTCAGTTTTAATCAACGAATTATGAAATAAACCATAGATACTACGCTTGCCTTTATATCAAAGTATTTTTCTCTAAGCATTTAATTAAGTTATTTGTTGAGATTTTCTTAAAAATATATTCTCTTTGTTGTATTTTCTTATCTATAGCGTTAATTTATTTTTCATTAAAGTCTTCTCAAAGTTTCGAGTGATCTTATATTACGAGCAAGACGCTGTTGTTTCGGTCAGCTTATCTCGTCTTATCTTTACTTTAACTGCTGCTTAAGAAGGATTACGGCGGTCGTAGAGTCCGGAACCAACAACAATGAAAGGAATGCTTAAAGTCTGGGTGTGACACTCATTATCAAGCATGTTATCTGCGGGCAGCTCTGCGATACCACACGCTATCCATTCCATACATATTCCATAGCGCAGCACCGTAGCATTCGCTGCCGCTAAATATAAAATGTATGTAATATTTACACGCCAGCGTGTCCTCGGCACCGAACGTGGTATGTGATGTGATGTGATGTGACACGCACGTCACAAACCAGTTGAAATTTATTGCGCCCTAATAAATGCCTTCGGTAACGATTTAATAGACAAATTACTCCGTCTAATTTAAGTTTAATCTCCGTTTTATTATGAATCCAATAAACCTAGTTTTCAAACGTCAATAAACCATTCTTGTGCGGCTATTGCGGCTCGGTAAAACGTAAATAAAACCGTTTATTTTTAATGAAATTTGACGTCATTTACTCGTAATTCTCAAACTAATTACTTGTCTTTTCATGTTAAGTACTAAAGGTTACTTCCTGGAAATATTTCTGACAATTATATAAACTACGGAGAAACGAAATGACTAAAAAGTGGAAGTGGCCATTTGGTTTCCTACTAATTAGCCAAATTAGAAAATCAGGGAAGTTTTAATGTCCCTGGCTTTTAATGCTTATACTAGAATAACCAAGGTATAATGTACAGACGCATTGGCGTGACGTATAGCGTATAGATGATTCATTGCTAAGTTGTCGTATCTACTTGTGGAGGAAGGACGTACAACACGTTGACACGTGCCTAGGAATGCGGCCTCAACACTCTTAAATAAGAGGCGTTTCGACAAGCTTTATCAGTCAGTAAACACTTGGTATTGGTACATTATGTAATTACGCAATGGCGTCGATGACGATAGAGTTCGGTGTACAATATGCTCTCTCTATTGGGAGTAACTGCTTGTTGATTTAATATAATTATGTTCTATCATTCAATAACAAATTCACGAACTCAAACTAACAACAACAAAACATTTAAGTTCTAGACTTGATTATAGTAGGTACCCAACTGTTAAATATAAAATATCTAGATTGTTTCCTGTTTTTTTTCACCACTGTAGTTTATTTAACCTCTAGACATAGTTTCGTTGCCAAAATATTCAATTAAAATTTTCCCAGACGGTGCTATTGATTTTTTAACCGAGAGCATGAAACAGGAGCGCACACATTTAAAGTTTTTTAGATTCATATTGTTGACGTGTTAAATGCCCTCGACCTAGTTCATTTGCCACCATAAACCTAGAAATACGTTTAGCACCTCTTATCAGTAGCGTATTGTTTTCGTGATTGGTGTTTGCTATATACACGTTACGTTCGCGTAGGTATATGTTTTTAGTTTATACTACTACATTTACCTCCAGCAATTATTTTGCTGCAAGAATTTATTTTAATAAGCGGTACAACTGGTTCTGATTAAATGGCACTGCTGTAAAAGGATCTGCCCTGCATACCTTTGAGGATTATCTTCAGTCTTGCGAAGAGTCGCACTGAGATAGTTAATTTAATTATTCCTTGTAAAGGTTCTTTGTGCGAGTTCCATTTGTAGAAATACTTATGTAAGTTATTGTAGGATTTTTCATGCACCTGGATACTGGTTTTATGTTGTTTCTTTATGGTTGAGCATTAAGTTTTAAACAAAACAATATGACCACGTTTATAATTATTACTATAATTATAATACCTTAAAATCACAACCCCTTACTTACCCAAAATCTTGAATAATAATTTTTGTATGTTTCACCTTCACGGCTAGACCCCTTATCGCCAAACGTGGATGAAGTCGCGGGTAAAATATTTCGTTTTTTTTTTTAAATAATATAAGGGTTTGCGTTTGACCTCAGTCTCACCTGATGTTAAGTGACGACGAGGTCGAGGGTAATAGACGCTTACCCAGAAAAAAGCCTATCTTGTAATCATTATACACGTAAACTTAAGTCTTCATAGAACGGATGTTATAATATAATATAAGTATATTACAAACAAGTGGAAAGAAATAGTCTCTGCCTACCCCTCTGGGAAACAGGCGTGATTTAATGTATGTATGTATGGATTACAGTTTTTTATATACTTAATTAAATTAGGACTCTGTACGTTGGAACTTTTGCCTAAATTTTGTTTATTATACGACTTAAGTGGTTTTACCAGGTTTTTAATACGGCACTTAGCCGTTAATTTCTTGTTTTTCTCTTATTTATACTCACTTCAACGAATTTAAATTTGTGATAAGATTTTTATGTCTTGGTAACGACTTATCTTTTTTATTTATATGCATGTACAATAAATCTGTTTGTTCTGGGACGTTTATTGCACTCTTAAATGAAAAGGTCAAACCTCAGACTTAAGTTAGACATGCGCTGAATAATGGTTTTGCGTGAACCAGACACCACAATTCATCACAAGTACCTTTAGAAGCTTTTGACTCTAACCATTTATCAAGTGATTGGAGTAAACTTGTAGTTGAAATAATTTTATTTTACTGCCATTATTTAGAAAATGTATAATAGAGCTTATTTAGGAGTGAACTTTTTCAAGTCCCTGTCTACTATTTTGTTTAAATTAGACTAGCTTTTGCCCGCGACTTCGCCTGTTTAAAGTTTAGCCTGTGCCACTCGTGAATAGGGTATCTTTCTATCAGTGAAATAATTTTCTACATCTGATCCATAATCGTTCCACAGATTTACTTCTAAAAACAAATAAATTTACTTGTGCCTCTTTATAATGTTAGTATAGAATCTATATTATTAACTCTATCTGATAGCGTTAACAGTATCGGTGCAATGCGGTGAGAGACCAACGACACCGAATGCCACAACTCCATTGTGTTTCCACCTCGCTGGCTTGTCTCATCAAACTGTTATGTCATATCATTATGTTAATGAGCCGAGAGACATTGAATGCGTCGTCTAACATTGAAAACTTGTGGGCGACTTGATAAGAAAATTAATACGACCAGACGTTCAATATTGTTATGTTTACCTTTCCAGTTTGATCTCTCTGCAATCGCTGGAGCTGAGAGAAAATCTGTTGAAATCGCTGCCGGAGTCGCTGAAGAATTTGAACAAGTTAGAAAGGCTAGACCTGGGAGACAATGAAATCGAAGAGCTGGTAAGAATAATTGCTTTTGCTAGCTTGCGATAATAAACTAAATAACGAATAAAGACATACTATTCGAGTATAATAGGCAATCGCTGTCGGTAACAACATGTCAAATGTAAATAACCGTGAATCATTGAAATCCCTTATCTCTCACTATTGTATTATTTTATGATAAATTCAAATGTTTCTCTTATGTTTACAGCCGGGATTTGTTGGAGAGCTGCCGTCTTTAGAAGAATTATGGTTAGACCATAACAAACTACAGTATTTGCCACCAGAAATCGGGAATTTGAAAGCACTTATTTGCCTAGACGTGAGCGAAAACAAACTAGAGAAACTTCCGGAGGCGATCGGAGGTCTGTGCTCTCTTACAGACCTGCACCTTTCGCAAAACATGTTAGAAACGATACCAGACGGTACCGGCGAATTATCCAAGTTAGCTATACTAAAATTGGACCAAAATAGATTACATACGTTAAACGAAAATGTAGGAAGGTTAGTGGCTATACTGTTTGTCTTAAGATATTCCATAGTTTATCTTATACTATTTATAGCGGGTACGTTCTACTCTACTTTATGTTTCAGGTGTACAAATCTACAAGAACTTATATTAACAGAAAATTTCTTAACAGAACTGCCCAAGTCTATGGGGAATCTCCAAGAATTGACTGTACTGAATGTAGATAGGAATTCCTTAGCGGAGATACCATTAGAGATCGGCAATATGACTTTATTAGGCGTCCTAAGTTTAAGGGACAACAAGTTAACGAGGCTACCTAATGAATTAGGTAATTGCAAATCGTTACACGTGTTGGACGTTAGCGGCAATAGGTAAGATAACATTGATCACTGTTTATAACAATTTTATACGATTATCAGGATCACAAAAATTAAACAAACTGTTCTGATTTTATAGATTGCAGTACTTACCGTATGATCTAGTGAATTTGGAGTTAAAAGCGGTGTGGCTGTCTGAGAACCAGGCCCAACCGCTCTTGACCTTCCAGGCCGACATAGACGAGGCGACAGGGGAAAAGGTCCTCACCTGCTTTTTACTGCCCCAGCTTAGTTACACTCAGCAGCCAGGTATGAAAATATTCGTTTATTCAATAAAAATAAACCATAAAACCGTAATAATGAAAATTCTCATCTTCAGATTTGATTTCACTTACTCAATGCCAATTAGTTCTATTGAATCGCGGCTTCGCTTTCTCATTTTAGTTTCATCTCTTGATGTTAATTTTTTAGCATTATCGTCGCCATCGTTATTGGTCTAAATTGTTTTGTCTTCGTTTTGTGTCAGTCCTTGTTAGCGAATCTTTTGAATATTGCTTTTGGTGTCATTTGTTTAATTTTGTTATACTTTTGTACAAATATCAGCTACCATTTTCATTATTAAACACTTAGCTTTCATCACGGTTTTTGTGCACGCCATTTCAGTCTTAAATTTAATGTGGAAATAATGCACATTTTTACGTCATGTTTTTGAATTTTCGTAAGCAAACTAACTTTTAATATTTTTAACCTGTTTTTAAATAATTTCATTTCACATGACATAATGTGCCTTATTCTCATGTTATTTGTATAAATCACATACACTTAGTGTAGGTTGAATGTTTAGTCCCATTTGATTTGCGTACATCCTTTTTATATATTTTTTTTGATACTTATTAACTAGAATAATTCTAGTGAAAAATTAAAAACATGTAATACGTTCATGTAAATTAACTTTGATTCCTTTTGTTTGTATTAATATTTGAGAATGATCTTGGTATAAATGATTCTCTAACCAAGTTGTCAAAGTTCTTAACATGGAATGCATTTCATTCTTCTGTCGTTCCATAAAATGTTTACTGCATTTATGTGAAGGTGAGCATATGTAATAATGTCGTGTTTGGATGTACTTTTTGTGCTTTTATTTAATTCTGCAAGTTTCGGTGACAATTTACAATTTATTATCAATAATGCAGCTTAAATCCAAGGATCGGTTCGTAAAGTTACTTTTATAAACAACTCGACAGTAAATTTAGATGAAAATAAAACCATTTTAAAGACTCACTATCACTAACATGAACAAATAAGACGTCCTGTATGTGCTAAGCTACAAAGAACTGTAAGTTGTCACTGAAACTGTGTTGTGTTTCGTTTTTGCTGTGTAAATACTAAATGTCCCTTTTGACACTTGTCACACCATAAATAGAGCTGGATCACACATCCGAGGTCGGCAGTGGACACTGGTTCAGGAATCACAGATTTAATTCACAGTCGCAAGAGCTTGACGCAGTCAGAGGTGAGCCTTGTATTACATAAAACAACACGTAAAATACAAGTGTATACTAATAAATGTACAAATAGATCTAGTCTCACAGCCAGGGATAGAGTTAGGGGTGTTTTTAATATAAACAAGTTATTATAATCTACCTGCTTCAGTAGATGCACTTTGGTTCGAACATATAAATAGTTTTGCACTAGCACAGCACTTTTTAATTAAAGTAGTGTCAAGGCAGAACTTGGTTTTGAAAACCACAAATTGTGTACCTAAGTTTATGCTTATGCTTTTAATGTCGTTTTGTTGGTGTAGCACGGTGCTTTTATTGTTAGAGCATTCTTATTCTGCTTAGTTTTTTAGTTAGGTACAATAAATGGACGCAGTTATTTTTTTAAAGTAAAAAAGAAATGTACTTCAAGGAAATAATTTAATTTCTAACATTTCTAACTGCGTTCGTTTCTCGATCCTATAATCCTATCGTAACTAGCTAATATTAAACGTGCCGTTATAGAGGATGTTCCACAAATATTTAAACAAGATATTCGTTATATGTCACAAACCACTCAAACATTGTCGTCCTAACAGATACAAGCATCCGCGAACGAGACTCTGACAGTGAAAACTGGGAAGAGAAGGAGGCATCCCGAACGCACTCTGTCAAGTTCACCGACGATGTCTCCGAAGCGAAAGAGGTGAGTTGGTGTTGTCGCTGGGTCGCGGTATCTGGTGGTCGGTTTTCGCGCGACTCTCGCCCGGTTCTCACTCCCGCCCCTCACGCTTATAAGTCGCAGCGCTATGACATCCCCTTAAGCTTCCACAATTTAGGCGTCAGTATTAGTAACAAATGTCTAACGATACGCTCTTGGGTCAGAAGAAACGTCTCACAAAGATGCACCCGGCACAGGGCTTACGTAGCGATAAGCTCCTTACTTGTATTCTTAGAGTAAGGCTGCAATTTTTTAACCGTGTATTGTATTTTCACACAAGGGTTTGGTAGATTATGTGCATGGGGTATAAGGTGTTTATTATATATTTTTGATGTTTTCCTTTTGAGAACACTGCTTACACATTGTCATACTATGGAAAGGTTGTGAAAAGGTATTTTATTTTTATTAAAACCTTTTTTATTTTATTATATAAGCTTAATCGGAGTTTCTTTTTATTTTATTTTACCAATAAATTTATATTTTCATCTATATCTGTTTTATTTTTGTAATCGTCTGATACCACATATAAATCTGGAAAAGAACATGAAGCGAAACGGGGCATGAGGGACGTTAATGTCAATATCTATTTGTTTGGTAACTGTAAATAATAAAATCAAGCAACGAGTTTACTGATACATCTCTTTTCCTTGTTTAAATCTGGTTCAGTTAATACTTTATCTTATCGCGTAAAAAGGGAGGGGCTAAATTCTTAGTTATTTTAACTAACTGTTGCACGAAATTACAGAATGATGTTTTTTATTAATTGGTGATTTATTATGAAATGAGATTCTGTGTTGAAGTTGTATAAGAAGCTGTTGTGGCTAGCTGGAAAATAAATAAATAACTACCTTGGTGAAGTCTGCATTGAAAACTCTCTTTTAAACTATACGAAATGCCTTGTAAAGAAGCGCGCAACAACAATGTCGGAAATATTTTGTAAATCTAACTAGATGATCTATCTGTTAATTTGTTCACTAGAAAACATCAGTAAATTTATAAATTACGTTCCGATTCCATTCATTACAGCTAAAGAGAAAACAAAGCTTAAACTATGGTTATTTATAATTTTTCTATTAATAAAAAAGTGCAAAATTACTAGATGTTTTTGTAAACTTTTTTAATTAGATTTCAAGGGACAGAAGAACTTTCCATAAAAAAAGAGGTACCTAACCAAATTTGGTGATAGGTACCCATAATTAAATCCTATCGTATAATAATTACTTGCGGTCCTAGTATCGCGTGTCAAAATGTGGATAAGGCATCCGTCACTTACGTGTCAAAAAGTGGCGGATGTTATATCCACATTTTGTCACGCGTTTATCCGCAGCCATATAAGGCCCTCTGGTTATCTTCAACTTTAAACAAATCTTAAATACTTATTGAAATTTAATCACATTTTTATTCACACCTAAGTTTCGAGTTCATTTTGGAGTTAATTAAAAGATAGGTATAGGAATTGCGAGCGCTCAATTTTTTATTTGATGTATAAACTTAGGGCTGAGTTATGCATCCAGATAAATTTATGCTTTATCTTTTCTTTCATATGATAGAGAATAGGAGATTAATAACTAACTGACATATTGGATAAATCGGCCATAAGGTTTCATGTAGATGTCAACGATGAAGTGTTTATAAAGTTTTGGTTCCAAGTTCAGTTAAGAAGTAAGGATGGAACATAAGGTTCGTTCACAAAATAAAGTAGCCACATGAAGTCGGGCTTAAATATAATTATGTAGATAGTTGCTATTCTAATACGTCATATTTCAACACAGATATTGTCTAGTTTAAGGAAAATATGCATTAGATGTCATTGACTTGATAGAATCAACATGCCGAGGATAAATGAAAAAAATCGTTAGTTAATCTTATTGTACAGAAAAAGGCATCTCCATGCGTCAACTCGCAAAACGGCAAAAAGTATCTATAGACGGCGTGCGAAAAATTATACAAAAGTTTGCGGAGTTTAATATACCAGGTGATACGCCAGGTCACAGAAAACGCTGCGTTAAACCGAAATTGGACGAGGCAATAGTGGCGTCGTTTCGTCAAATTACATCGGCGCCTACGCGAGATATAGCGAAAAAGTTAAAAACTGCAACGTCAGTAACGTGCATAACGCCAAAAAAATACAATAATTTTCAGTTGTAAGAAGAAACATAAAATCCTAAAAAGGACTACTGCTCAGCTTGAAAGAGTGAAATCTTGAGCTAAAATATTAAACAAGCTTTAAAACTCGACAGATACATGCTCATGGATGACGAGCATATCTCAAAAAAGACATGAGAACGTTACCAGGACCCCAGTTTTATGCGTGTGAGGCTGACGAGAATATGATGAACGTCCCCCAATATTTTAACCAGATTTAGCTTCTGTTCATTAAACATTGCTTATGTTCCGAAAAACATGATCCCACCAAAACTTTGTCCGATTGAAAGATATTGGGTGCACATTAAGAGAAACCTGCTCAAGAAGGATGCAGTAGCCCTGTTCAAAAATATATGTAACGCAGCCGCTCGTTAGTTCACTAACACTTCATTCGTACGCTGATGGCAAGTGTTCGAAAAAAGTTAAGCAGTTTGCTCAATCTTAGGGTTTTCTTAAAATTTTATATAGTATTTTATTTTTCAAATATTTGTGTTCGGATTTAATTTGGTTTCTTGGAAATTGTGTGAGAAATCCACGATTTATTTAAATTTATCTATAGCTACTTTATTTTGTGAACAAGCCTTAAGTACTTGTAATATCTGGTAAATAAATGAAGACAAATAAATATTTTTATTTCTTTGCTTGATAATGTTTTATTTGCATTATAAAATATGTTATAAATTCTTATCTACTAATAGTGTGAACCCGTAACAGAACTAAACATTAATGTCGAAGCGTGACCCCGGTACCTTCTAGTAGACAAGACAATGTTTGGTTTCAAGGTTCCATCAATTCAGGAAGACAACGAAGAGGGGACCGCTCTCGACACTTACTTCGCACCACAGGCCATGCTCAGCCTGCGTCGGCCTATAAACGTAGTCCGCAAGCTAGTCACCAATCAGCGTCGAAGCTCGCTGCAGCGACTATCCTCCTCTATAACTAACTTGACGGAGGTACGCGGCAAAGCGTCTCGCGGGGTGCATTCACAAATACCAGCCTTGATTGTATCTTTGTTAGCTCCTTCAATCTGTCGAACAAATATTTGCATGAAAACGACAGCCCTGTATATTTTGTATTACGGTCACAGTTGCCTGTTATACTTCAGGAAATATGAAAACGACTGTTTGATCGCAAAGTAGGCAAGAGTCGGCAAATCATACTTTCTGAACTATACATAAAATATGTTTTTACATACCAGAACTGTTGAAATCTATAACTAGGTATGCTGGTAACCTCCACTCGACCCACTCATGCCCACCCTGTGTTTGCGCGCACGGCATAAAGTGACGGTGACGTTATAAGTGCCCTAATCCAAAGGCATGCTAACCTATTACTCACCCGTCTGGCTGATTCGACTAATCTGCAACAAAGCTGAAAAAGAAGGCGCAATACACAAGAATATGCTTAGAAACGGGATACATTTCTTAAGACAATTTGATAGAATTTTCGTAATAGAATATTAGATATTATTTTTCACTTATAGAAATAATACTTCTAGTAGAGGTAGGTTATATAATATTGTGAATGCACTCCATTCTGTCGGAATGCGCTTCCCGCCTCAGCCTCTTGTAATTACGTGTTATCACGTTAAAATATAATTAGAGATTAGTTTTTTTTCCGCTGAAAGTAGACTAACGCAATAGATAAATGTTGTGTTTACTTTAACCTTAGCTCTACATTACTTCATTCACAACAAAGTAAAGTACCGTGTTCATGTTAATTGGACACTCTCATCAAATTTAGGGATTCCACTGCGGTAATTTTCTGGAATTGGACACTAACAACAATAATGATTCAAAATGTTATACATCACCTGTATTATTCACACTTTATAACTACGAGTAATATCAGGCGCACCTCAGTATTTAAACTGCACTTAGAGTAGATTAGCTTGTATCAGTCGGCGAGACGTCGTGGTTCTTCTAAGGAAGGAAGGCGTATGATATCATGTACGGTAATTCACTCCGCCTACTCTCGCATTATTACATTAAGCGTTCAATAGGTTAAGTGACAATCATAATTTTTTGTGCATCATTGTACCTTAGCATATCCAGACAACGTTCACATTCTACAACACACATCTAATTTAATACGCCACGCTGGTTATACGAGGTTTTCGTTTACAATGCTTGAAACGATAGTCTATATTGAAACTTAATACCTAATAAAACTGTCTATGGTACATACATTTATCACTATGCATTTTTGTGATGTCATCGTTTTTATGTTATTTATATTAAAATTCCTTATAATAGTTATAAATTATAATCCAAGCTTGACACCATTAATTCACAGTATCTCATTGCTTTATTAGCATGCGCATGTTCAATTGTCATTGTTTTTCTCTGGTGTTTTATAACTATGACTATTCGTTTGGTAAACCTATCATTACCACCTACTGTGCAGGCACCGTTTACCTGCGGCCATGCACTCGAGACCCATAGAAACGAATCGTGCCCGCCTTAGGTGTATTGTGAATGAATTCATTCATAAATCAAACCTAAGAACGTGTTCCATTCTATTGAACCCGAGTATTTGACCTCCAGTTAGAAGGCACTGCAATTGTTAACGTAGTTCCTACAATTTCACGTTTACCAAGTTTGTAATTGAATGTCCGTTTTCGCAGACGCCGTTTGTTCGGCAGAACACACCACACCCGAAAGATCTCAAAGCGAAGGCACACAAACTGCTCGCAGGGCGGTCGCCCGAAGCGGTTCAGACGGAAGAACCGGTAAAAACTAAAGCGCCGACCACGAACGGGCTTCCTACATCGCCCATTGAAGCCACACCCGTACCTATGGAAATAATCGAAGTAAGCGAATACTTGGGAGTTATATACTATGGTTAAATTTTAACCACAGTCTTGCAAGTGCATGTTTGTGACATTTTAGTCAAGTTATAATTATACATAACCAATTTTCGATTTATTCATGAATATATACATGATTTCTCAATATAAAATCATGCGCACTATGCTCACGTACAAAGTTTCAGTCCATTATACTTACAGTTTAATTGGAAATTTGGTACATAATACTATAGTGTTTTACTATAGTGTCGTCGGCGCACCCCGAAATCACTTAAATAGATGTGACCCGGTGGCGTCAATGTACGAAAAATAAGGTAGAAATATAATAAAATTATAATTCCTGTGCACCGTCTGCCTTAACCTATCTTTTTTGCAAGTCTCCATTATTAAGGCTGTCTGAAAGAGATCGCTATGTAGCGTAATGGCCATCTATTATTTATTATTATTAAATAAATGTTGTTTTTGTTGTTGAAGTTGTAACTCTCTGTGGTGTACAATAGAGAGTATTGTACTTATGGTCGAACCCTATATTCAAATCGCGGACAGATAGGCTAACTTCGGATTGAAATTTGACCAATTTTGAATCGGCAAATGTCAAATTTTAACCCGAAGTAAGCCTTATCTATCCGCGGTTTGAATATAGGGTTCGGCCGTTAATGGGGCAACTTTCCCTTGTGCAAATGAGGAGATCATCACATGAAATTTATCTTTGCTTTAAGCCTCTCGTCCCGGTCTATTTTACTGGAACTTTCCGCCGTACTCAAACACATTTTAGACACAATTAGCATTTTCCTTTTTCAAACATATCTATGAAAAATCGTCACTATAAGGACCGACTTAATCGTCATTAACGAACTGAGTGCGGCTGTTTGTCTCTAAGATAAAACTCTTTTCTAACCCTCAATTTTGGTCGTACAGCCACCTCCTGCGCCCGCGCCTGTTGCGCACACGAAGGACGAAGAGAGTGACGCCGAAACCGCTCCCGACGGCCGCGAGACTTCGGAGGAAGAAAACGACGACTCCGATGAACTCGAGGTACTTGATCAGCTAACTTTAATGCTGTAAATCTTTCTTTTAACAGACTAATATCTGTCTGAGTGAATGCTTATACGAACTTTGTTTTATAGGAGTTATTAGAAAGGCATTAGAAATGCTTAATGTACTTCTGACAGTCATTAAATATTTAGTATTTCCTTTGTTGCGAAGATGGCAAACGAGCTTACTAGACTGAAAATGAATACTGAAGGCTGACTTGTATATTACAAGAAGTTAAGTGAATAGTTAAGTGTTATTCTCAAATCGGGTTTTACTTTAAAAAAAGCATATATTTAAGTGCCGTATATTTTTTTTTATATTGTCAAGTAATTTGCGAAACTGTTAAGAATATGCAAACTTTTTAACCAATGCAGCTTAAATTCGTACAAGCATTCAAGCAGACAGAGATAATGGTGTAGTGCTGGAGTATTTAGAGACTAATGAAATCTACAAACATTCTATCAACACCGAAATAACATTTCTACTATGGGTTTTGTATTAAAAATATATATTAGGGATGGCTATAACATAAAGGTGTAATGAGTAACATTTGTAGGAGAATTAATTGGCTTTAGTGACATTTCATTATCATTGTTTGTACGGTATGAATGTGTTGTAATTCTGAAAAGGAACAAATTGTGTAATGACATGGGTTTGTTATACACAGGGATACTACACATAGCGTTGGAGAAAGGAGCATCGGATTCATTACGTTAAACATACTGATTATTTGGCTGGACGTAGGAAAAATGTTGTACGCGCTTTGTGTAATGTTCAAGTCTCAATTAGATTATGAAGGTTATCATTATTTCCGGAATTATATTAGGACATGAAATGGGTTTTAGATTTAGTACCCCTATGGTACATGTTTTGATTTATACTACAAATGATGTGTAGCTCAATTCAATCCAGAAGTTCAAAGTTTGTTAACATTTGGGAGTTTTACAAGTAGGTAGGTATATTTTATGCACCAGAGCAGTTGGAATACTGCACAATTACATCTCCGACTTCCAGTATTATAGTTGCCGTTTTTGGTCCAGTAGCGGATTCAGGATTTTGGTTTCGAAGGGGGTTTGACCGGATCTGTTGAGGGTTGGTTATATTAAATTAAAAACAAAACACAATATTTTGAGCGGTTGGACCTGCTTTATTCGAGATTGTACGCCACATAATATTCCAGGCATGTTGGCACCCCGGTCATAAGACCGATTTAATTCTCGTTTCCCCTCTTCCTCCTGAGCCTGCTACTGGTGTGGTCAAACATGAAACTTTGTCATTGACGCATAGTGTATTTGTACTCTAATGACTTTTTGTGGTGTGGTCTGACATTAGAAGTTTTAAATGTCACATAATGTACTTAAATGTCTTGGGGTTATTGAGGAATTGTCATTGCCACATATTGTAAGGTGATGACAGCAGTTAGAAATGAAGTAAACACCTGTAGCAAAGTCGTGTGTTACCTGGGGGTGTGTGGTCAGAGCGGCGCGCGCCGCGTGGCGTGGCGGCCGGGCGTGCGCGAGAGGGACGCGCCGAGCGGCGCCGGCGGCCGCCTGCACCGCCGCGACACGCCCCACCACCTCAAGAACAAGCGCGTCAACCAGATGGACGCCGGCCGCGCTAGAGACCTCATCGCCCAGGTCAGCACCTGGCCGTGATGGTTTACCGGTTACCACCGGGGCACTTGACTCTCCTGTCACTTGAAACACAAACTATATGCTCCAGATGCTCCTAAAGTACCTGTGTCCGTATAAAAACGTACATGCAATGCTTCGTATGAATTTATATGAAGCGGTGATTCGCCAGCCACGGTCCCTAAAAAACAAATGCTGTGTAGGCGTATGAATGCGGGATTGAAGATTCATGGCTAATTTAACTTTAAGACCTTTAACAGAAAAAACCCCAACTTTTATCATTCCTACAATTTGTCTTATTTGTCAGATGCCTCCCTCTTTCACTTCCCTGTCTAATAAATAGTCCACCTAATCTCTCTGGATTGAGCGACGATCGTTTCAGGTTTAATATACCTATATTGCACATAATGTAGATTATAACTACCTATTTACGGGCACAGGCAATATCAAGTAGGGCTCTGGACACCAAAACTAGTACGTATCAAGGAAATACAAGAGTCAAGATGCCTCAATGACAGTTGTAATCTAGCCGTGAATGATGAACTTAATGCAAAATACAAAGATATTAAGGTCCCTGACCTTTTCTCTCACGAGGCATTTAAAAAGATATGAAATCTAAATATTATATTTTATATTGCCACTTTTTTTTAAACTCGTCGCTATATTGATTGTTCACTTGATACCTATTTTGGGTTCATGATTCACGACGATGCGATTGCCATCACTTTTAACACTTTAAATGCGTTAAAATACTTAAAATTGTGGTAAATGTAAATCTGCCGCTGTGCCGAGTGCATGTCATGCGTATCTGTGTAACTAATGCAGCTAGGAACATGCACGTTATTTAGTCGAATGCTGATTACGCCTACCGTCTCCAGTGAATGCTGTTGATATTGTTGATGTTGTCATTTGATTTTAGAATTCATTATTTAAACTTTTTATCCTTTAATTTAGCACATGATATTCGACATGTAACCTTGATTAGTGAAAAAATTGCCTATAAAAACCTATGCAGAATGACGTAGGTTTTTATATTCTTAAACGAGAAGGACGCTTTTGTTCATTTTTTCGTTAATGACTACTTTGACCACTAAAATTGTGTGGTTAATAAGCAAAACAAATTGGTCTCAGTTACCCACTTAGCATAGCACGGGTAACTAGAAGATAAGTTGTCTCGCGGGCAAACCAGATGTCGCCTAATAACGCTAATTCACTAAGATTATAACCAAACCTCGAAGTCGCGGTGGCACGAATAAAATTTTGCTAGGGACTTCCACGCGATATTATTTCATCGATAAATTGGACTTTCTTATGACAATAGTTATGTTATGACTATGAGATGACGTATGTTATTAATATGCAACTTGCAATACCTATTAAACTGTATCATTTATACAGTATGAAGATTGAAGTCCGTAAAGGTCGATTAAGGAAGATAACGGTTTTCATACTTTATGGATGTAGGTATAGACGTGGCGTTGACATAATATGAAAATCTTGTCAGAGAATCGATGGAATTAATTTTACGCGTAAAATGCCACCTAGAAAACAGTGTCGTGAAAATTCATTACGTTCTTGGCTAAAAAACTCTCCGGATAGATGAGATAAGCCTCGTAGCTAAGAAATATAATGTCAAGAAGCATTTTTATTTGAATTTTAAAATTCCTAAAAATGTCCTAAAAACTCCTATATAGGTAACATTGACGGGTAGTAATCATCACATTTTAGTTAATTTTCAATTATTCTGTAGGTAAACTTTACAGCTAGGTAATATGAAGTGTCACTTCCAAATAAGCATTCAGTTATCGATAAATTTTATATCGGAAGGAAGTCCCTAGTTAATTGACGTTATTGCCACCGCGACTTCGAGGTTTGATTATAACAGATGTCACTACGATGTTAATGAGAGCATCATGCTATTGAGGAAAGACTACGGAAGTTAACACTAGGACTAAACAGACATTTTGCAATTTAACAGTGAAGTTCTCTAACTTGACGTTAATGTATGTGGCAAGTAAGCTCAAGACATCCATCGTGGAGCGAACGTTTACGATCCCGATTTCGCTCGTTAGCCACACGTTAAAGGGCACGAATCGACCGCATACTAAAGAGTTACTATTATTAAAGAACCTGAGAAACTTATCACATGAGTAGACTCTAAATTATAGTCTAATGCACATAAGCATTTAAATGTTATTTCTAAGCTTATTGCGGCATGTTAGTGTTAATTAAGTTTACTTAATAACTAGCTTCTTATCTTTTGCTTAACATTTTCATATTGTGTAAAACATGGCATGTGCATGAAAGCTTTTATATATCAATGTTGTAATAATACTACCATGGTGTTAATAACCGGCTTACTAATTAACCTTTCTGCGCTGTTTTGAGTTATAGCAAACATTACTTGTTGAATACATTTCACTATGAGTTAATAAATAACTTATCATTTATCAAATCGTACAAAGTCAAACCGGATTCTAATAAGACCCTCGCTGCGAGGTGCTAAGGTGAATTATAAATCTCTCCTATCAGTTCACTTAAAGCATATCTGCAAATGTCAGTCCATTTCCGTGCCAATTTCCTTCTTCTATCAGCAGTCGATGCAGTCGTTGCTTTTAGATATAGTGGTGGCCACATAATTAGAAACGCTTGCGTTTTTCCATGTAATTGCCTACAAATATGACTTAAATTTTGATAACCAATCAAGAAGCTCTGAATCAATTTAATTTTTAGTAACACTTGTCGTTAACTAATAAGTAATGTTTATATGTCTGTACAATTTATCGCTGTTAAAAACGACTATAAAATTTTATAACGATTTGAAAATATACTGTTTTGGCGTTCATACAAAGTTGAAAATCTTTGTATGGGCGCGTCAGCAGTCAGCACGAAGTTTTTAAATCCCTATAAAATGAAATAATTTTTTTCACAGCGATAAATTGTACATACATTTACACCTTAGTTTATTAGTTAACGATAAGTGTAACTAAAAATAACATTTATTAAGAACTTTTTGATTGGTTGCCAAAATTGAAAAGTCATATATGTAGGCAGTGTGGCCACCGCTGTATATCCCGTCATAGACAGATGAAAACCTTACGACCCGATACCGGTATAAAATTGATACAATTTAAACGTAGCGTGCCGCGAGAAAAAAAGCTGACCGATTGTTACTTGGAATGCTTTTGGATAAAAGAGAACGTAAACACTGAAAGCCAACAGCTTAATGTTGCTGCTATTATTTTATTTACATAATCACTGGAACAAATTGTTAATTAATTATCCTGTTTCCTTCTGACACAAACAGATACGAGTAAAAAAGAAAGGAACGATTTTTCTGAAACAATGATTAAATTATAAAGGTCAATGTAATTAGCGCTTTATGAAAGCATCAACACGGATTACAATCGTGAGCTATCCATCGTGATAGCGCCGGTGTGCTCGAAGTAAATAATGTTGCACGTTAGTGTAAAGGTAAACTCTGCGTCGAAGTATCTTGTACACTGGAGAAGAGACAATAGCGTCGTGAGATCTGCGTAGCTTCGCACACCTCACCTGCGAACATATTAATACAGCTGTAGTGGCGCGGCGGGCGACTTTCGCGCTTACTTCAAAAATATATTGGAATATCCCCATGAATACAAAAAGCTCATTCGTTAAAAGCTCTTTATGAGGCGTAAAATTTGCACTTTTTGTTTTAAATAAAAACAAATATCAGAATGTGCAAAGTGTAAATGGTGTTACAAATCGCTTCGTTTCTGTAAGCACGATCCAACCGTGGGTAATTGGTGGAGGAGTGCGGGTGTTACGGACTGGTGCGCGCGGGCCCTCGGCCGCCGCCTCCGCGGTAGTAGACCCTCCGCGGAGCGCGCACAAATGACTGCTCCGCGTCGTGCTGTCCGTAACAATGCTTCGTGTACCGAGATTAATCGATAAGTGAAGTGCAGCTTTCTCAATACCAGTGTAGTGTTAAATAAATCAACCGGCAATTTCCAAACTATACCTTATCGATATTAAAATGAGGTGCTTGAAAGCCGCGGGAGGATGGCTCGCCCGGGTGAGATTCATAGAACAGATAAAAAGACATCCAACACCAGATTTCAATTTAGATTCGGCTGCATTTTGTTTTGCTTTCCTCGCTTATGTACTGTGATATCATGATTATTCCAAATCGATAACGCATGTGCGATTTTAATTCACTTCTTTACTAGTTCTCGATTATTACTTGACTTGCACGTTTTCTCTTCGAAGTAGAAACTGTGAAGTGGGACTTCAACAATATTTTTATTGCAGGCGATCAAAAAGAGAGAGCAAGAAGATCAGAAGACTGACGACGATGAGAATGCAGAGGATATACCCGACGGTGAGTAATAGTTATAGCTTTGAATTACAGAAGTTCGGTTACACCGGCGAATGTTCCGGTAGAGCACGCTCCACCGTTGAGATAGTGCATGGTTGCGACATTATTTTACACGGTCGTGACCACACTCGGTCGTCTCACGATCACGAGCGTGAATCGAGCCCGACCCGTCACTCTCGCGTCACAAAAGCACCACCGCCTTTATTTTTATGTGAGAAATGCTTTACGTGACTTTCGAACTTCATTTGCCTCGCAAACAAGGTTGTTGATCCTACATGTGCGCGCGAGTTCGCAAGAGCCTAACCAGCTGTAGGTATGACGAAGTCTTCAACAGAACTCGAGTGGATTCCTTAAATACTTCCTGTTATAGATTATAGGGCAACGGATTACTAAACATTCCCGTCCGCCGTAGGTACTAAAAACGTATCGCAACGTTATCAGCTTATCTCCGACGCTCGGCATGCCATTTCGCTCCGCTGAATGAAACCCCGCAGTGTTTGCTCCACCTGTGCCGCGTTTGTGCCTGATTCCAACCCTCGCTAGCGAAAATAATATAAGTCTGTTCGGACCGCGTGACACACAGCTCACTTAGCTATATGTACTAGGTGATGTGTAACAATGTGATACGTCCTCGCCAGTGAATGATTCACTCTCGGTTCGAACGTCTGATTAAATCAAGAGCTAGAAGTTATACCGTGTTTTTGTGTCTTTAAAATATTTTAAAGTGTTTGTGTGTGCTAAATAAAAGTTCAACTTCAAACAGAAGCTTAAAGTAAAGTAAAATTATGTAATAATAGACTCGGAAGTGCAAATATTATCATCTGATTTGACATTTTATCTGTGCTTAATATATAAATAACGAAAACGCCAGGTTGTCACATTATGTTTTGCTAGAAACCTCGCACTTACTCAACCTCAATGTATGAAGGTCAAGCTCAGTTATTGTTATGTCGTTAGTTGTTACTTACAAACTATACATCACATAGACGACAGTGACAAACGGAGTGTGCATTACCATTTTCTCAAGTACACAATTACCGTGTATGACGGAAGCTTGATCTGCTCCATTTCCTTTTAAATTATAGGTTCCTTAATCTAACATGACCCAACTTTCTCTCAGCTTGCAACCGCAGTGTTATAAAATTGTTTATAGCGTCGGTTAGCATCTGTTTCGCCTATAAATACGAGTTACGGTGGAGTTAGCTTTCCCACGGGTGGATTAAGGAAGCGCTCCTCTGGTTTGGAGGTCCTATGCTAACAACGCTTTGTTCAATTACGCCGTCGCGGGCCGCTGGTCATTCTTAAATGAAGATAACGACTTATATGTGTGTGGGTTCTCAAACAGTAACGTGTTTCAAAACACCATAGCACACATTGTGTCGTAATGTTTGCATTTCGCGCTTTTCTGATATCAGATTAAGATCTTTTTTTTAACCTCTCCGACACATATTGCGTCTTGTTCTATCCTACAGGAAAATCTATTTTAAAACCGATGCCGATCTTGTAAACTCCTTTCATTTGTATAAGTTGACTCTTGCAGCTTTCAGGATCTTAAATAGTATCTTCATTAATTACTTAAAAGGCTCATGGTAATTAGAGCTCAATTAATCAACGCGTGTGAAACGGCGTTCGCACAACGCCTGTAAGCGGGTCTAATGGGCTGGAATCGCGCCATCAACGAGATGGGTACATAACCATAGAGCTGAACGCGTACATTATAGCGCATGCACAATTATGTAACCATTAAGTGTTTTCGTTAGCAGTGTATCTGCGTCGAGTTCAGCCTTGCCCTAGTAATTCAGGTTAACACAAGGCAACGTTTCTGTTTCAAGTACACCTGAGCTACATCCCAACACGTGCCCAACATATTCAATCGATAAAACCTCACCATTAGCAAACAATGGCTTCCACCGATCCGCGTATCTTTGGGGAATTGAGTGGACCCTTGTTTGTGCGAGTTTGAGATACTAAATATTGAACTGACGACATATCTTATCAGGTCCAATAATGTGATTCGTTACTCCCTCAGTTGAACGTGCTCCGTACACTCGATAGCTGCAAAAACCGTGTGCTGGTACAATTAATTATAAATTATATTGTGCTTAATACAAAGAACTTTATTTAACTAAACATCGTGGGATCTGTTCATTGCGTGTTTAAAGTGTATTCCGTATCGGAGACATGTTTGTTCCGAAAATCGCGTGTTTAAACGTTGTGCGCGGTTGAATTGAATGTAAATCTTTTATATTTTACTGTCCTCGGATTAAATACCCTAGTCCCTACCCGTACCAGCGTTTTATCCAAGTATTTATGGAATTTTATAATCATTAGGGATCCGTTACCGTCCATTTTGCACTTTCCTTATAGATTGTAGGTAATTAAAGCCCGTCGTAAAACATTTAATAGGGCAATTAACGATGTCAACAGGTTTCACGTGTGCGAGAAAATGTAATGCTAATAGTCTCACGATCCATGTCGGTGAATTTTCTCCCGTCAATTCATTATTGTTCGTACCCGTCTACATTCCATTACAGCCGCCTCGGGAATTGACAGTACCTTTGTCTAAAAGTCGTGTCGGCGTTTCGGCCAGACTTTGGATTTCAACCTCAATTAAGTCCGACATCGGCGAGCGTGTTCTCGGGCTTGTGGTTATTTACTAATACATCAGGGGTCATTACTCATCGCTCATGAAGAGCGTTGTAAACGTCATTAACTTTCTTTAGCTTCAAACATTTGTTGTGTAATAATCGCCATGAGCTATAATTAATTTGTAATGTTAGAGAGCTATATTCGAGTACCAGCGCTTAAAATGTCAAAAGACTATCAACTCATAAGTTAATCCGTATTCAAAGATGACTTTTTAAAAGAATTATACGGAAAAATATAAAGTGAACGGTTTATAATTATACTACGATGAAGGATAAAAGATTAGAAGTTACACTAAGTGTCCGTGGAGACGGGTCTCTGAGTCGTAACAGTACACGAAGCAGCAACAGAAGCAATCGTAGCATCAACAGCAACAGTAGCCAAAGATTACCAGTTACCGAAATATTCGCCATCGATAGATTCAGACCACCACACAACAGACCTTTCGATATACCAGACAAGTATCGTCGGCAGCCGATTCAACATGGATATCCGGCTCAAAGTCTACAGGTCTTAAATCAATATCAGCCTTACAGCGAAAATAATATTCGTGATAGAAGAAACCCTTACGTAGAATATACACAACCGGGAAGATTTAACCAAAGACCCCAAACCTTCTACGTTCCCGACAGCGATCGTCATGGATATCAAGCTGTGTATGACAGTGATCCCGCTGGTCAGATATACGGCACGTTACCACGTACACCAGTTTACCCTCAGTATAGAAATGTCCCACCGGCTGGGCACTACACGTTGCCAGCCAAATCGGGACCAAGACGAGTACGCATCAGCGAACAAACCATTGTTCATGGCTACGGTATGTTACCAACTTAAACGTAATATTATTTTAATGTTTATGTCTGCCTTGCCCGTTGTGATTTTGCGATTGAACTATCAGATTTCTTTAATTTAATTAACACTAAGTATTTGGTTAGTAAGGCTCTTAAATATTTTCATTAAGTTTGGCAGTACAGAAGTATAATTCTAAATTGAAATGTGATGGGAATTCCATACCTACCTACTCGTTGTAGTAATGATGCAAACATTTTACATTCCCCCTAACAAGCTTAGCCGCATTGCATGTATGCAAAATTCACTTCAGGCATGATTTCCCTTAGAAAGCGGGTTCGGATAGAAACTAATCGAATCATCAAGTAACAGTATATCACTTTATTTATATCCCATAAATTCCACTTACCAGACTATTCTACTTCGATCGAGCCTTGTTTGTGTAACTTTAGATTCTGTAACGGCGGGTACATTCAAATGAAATGAGCTGAACTTGTTTACGTGATTTAGTTATCTTCTCATCAGAATAATCAAAATAGGTAACATTCCAACTTGTACACCCACTTCACGCTAGAAATTAAAATGTCACTTATTTTAATATAATGTTACGGCCGTGTTATTTTAAAGCATGTGTGTGTGAATAAGTAGGCCGAGAGCTGACGAACCCTCCCGAGGGACGGACAACAATAGCTGCAGCAGGCTCTCTCTCCCGAGTTTACTGGTGCGCTCTAATGAACCAAGCCGATATCAGGTGCACGCCGGCCCCGACCTCAGTCCTCCACGCACCTCTGCGATAAATAAACCCTGTCAAACAAAACAACATCAAAACTCGTGAAATTCGTGGATTTTGTTAACATCGTGCGTCTAAATATGGCGGTCACGAAGTCAGCTGTTCGCGGCATCATGTGTTCGATCATGGAGCTCACCTTTAAAGCGAGTAAGGCACATACATCCGAGATTCGTGGGATCATTTCTTTCACGTTCTTTCTCTTGATGCCAGTGAAAGTTATTTCTGTTATTATATCAAAAGTAATAAGTTTAATTTGTTTCATTCGCCATTAGTTTTATGTGTTCGTAAAATAAAAATTAATACGTACCGTTACATTTCGTTCCGCTTGATATTTTTGACGTAATCTTTTTGGCATGCGGTCATGTGCACAAAACTAATCGGTACCGGTTGTGTTTATAGCGAAGGTCGTTGACAAATTAATATGTAATTTATATTTGGCACACCTATTCATTCTCATTTGATATAGGCATATACAACAAGTTTAAATGAAATGCATTATTTTCTCTACGTAGACGTACGTTTCTTATGTCAACTTTCATAGAGACTTTGGAAAGTTCGCATTGTATACATTTTTGTGAGATCGTTTGTGATAACATCACAGCACTGTTGATGTAATAATCCCGTTGGCAACGATAGTTATTAATGAGAATACTTGTCGTACTCTAATAATGGTATTCTATCGGCGGTTATCAGATAGAAAGTATAACA
Organism: Acleris laterana; assembly: GCA_963966035.1. NCBI lineage: Eukaryota > Metazoa > Arthropoda > Insecta > Lepidoptera > Tortricidae > Acleris > Acleris laterana. The sequence goes on along the minus strand of OZ014448.1, from coordinate 11,042,712 downwards.
AGAGCAGTTGTTCAACCTTGCCGGATAACAAATTATAACGGATGAAGTTTGGATGGGTTGCACCGCGGGAAGCGCGTGCGAAGGCGTCGTGCGCCGATTCCCGATACAGCGGGAGTCGGGCACGACTGGCTCCGGACCCACGGGCTTTATTATAATAACACCGGTCTAGTTCAGTCTGCCTTCACCTGCACCGGAACATAAATTACTCTTAGATGTAGCTCGTGCTGCCACCATCTCGAATGAACCTTGCAGACCATAGTTCGCACCTGCTTTGTTTGTCCCTCCACAGATTTCTCTTTCGCTGTCAATTTGATTAATTATTTTTTAATCACAATAATAATATGCAACGTAGTTACATTATAATGTAACCAAATGTATTGGACATTTATTTTTTGCGACCATTATCCAACAGACACTTTATTGACGTCGACGAGAAAGTTGTTATTGTCTTCTAGGCTTAAAAACTCTTTATTAATTAGAAACATTGTTATTTATTACCGAACAGTTATGGCAACCTTTTATTTTTACGCTGTAGGTACTTGCTTCGGCGATGTCTATTAGCTTCACGATGGCATTTTATCTCGGACGAGTAATCTTAAATCCATCACACCTTTATCTCGCCTTTTGTGTCAGTCTAGGCCTCTCTCTAATTCATTTCAGCTGTCTAAATCAATCTTCGCGTAATGATAGTAAGCCCTAGCTTGAATTTCTCCCATTGTGCTACCATGAGAGTTAGCATACTAGGGTTATCGGTGCCTATTCTGATTACAAGTAAACTATAATCCTGTCCCGTAAAATCAGTTTTTAACTTTAGGTTCGTTTTAGGTGGTTACTTCTGTTCGATAAAAAATAATCATATAACTAATACTAATAAGAGATACCAGACTAAGCGGAAATAATGTGTAAAGGAACATTTTGTAAATTCCAAACATGCTCAATATGTGATACGTAACTGTAGTTTACCTCGGGTTTATGTAAGGATGCTGAATGTATAGTAATTTGTCATGGTTTGCTAGGCAGCCCTGTGGTGAGCTGATGGCAGCGGTTAGGTTTAGGTACAGACAATCAACTCGGGCGCATTGGGAGCGGTGTTCTGCGGTTTTACATCCGTGCTGTGGGCGCGTATCTCGAAAGTGAACCTGTGAAATGAGTTATTGAAGCGCGTCGACAACACGATACCTTGCGAACATGATAGCGCATAACTATAATTCTCTGTTTTATGATAAGTCGCCGCTACAATGTATTCGTTCGCAGAAGAAACACCCTTACACCTTGGCAAATTAAGTGTGATCACGTTTGAGACTGTTTTAGTCATCATTATGTATTGCATAAAAAATGTTTATAAAAGGCAGATTTCGCGGTACAAGCATTCTTTTAAGTATCGGTGTTGCTCCATCGTATTTTTCCCAGTAATTGTACTTGCATAAAATGTGATTCCGATTTGTGGACAAGAAAAACCTGGTTCTCTTGCAAGCCTAATTCTAATTGTAATTAATGGTGCTCAATTCTGTTATCATTTATAATAACTCGAGGACTTATTCGGTGAAAGAGTATTTTCTTTAGTGGACTAAACAGAAGCAAATGGGGTTAGTTCCATGTCCTCTATTGCACTTCTATTCAAGAATAATGTTGGGCGTTACTTATAAATTCGGTAAGCCAAATCAATTACGGTCTGAAACAATAACAATTTTTAGTACCCACATCAGAGTAGAGATAGACACGAACGATAAATTTTAATTTAAGTGCCTGACTCACACTACAGTAAAATTTGAAATTGCCCGATACTTCTGTATATTTTAGTATCCACCTCCGTGTAACGGTAAACCTGATCGTGTGACATGCTCCAAGATTTGCATCACCACAACCGTTATTTAAATCGCAGATGCAAAAACGTTACTACAGTGAAAATTGTCCTTTCTCAACTCACTATTTAAAGTGCGGTATTAAGCAGGGCAGAGTATCCATTACGGTGGACGCGTGCCGTATCTAATTGGCATCCTTGCATATATATTAATCACACGAGGCGCCGAGTTCAGTATGTAGATCAGCTGTTGCTGCGATTCGAAAGCTGAAAGGCATATCCTGAGCAGTAAAACGGTGAGCTTTTCAGTATAATTTCTAATTTTCTCCGTCATCTAAGAGATGACTGGTTATCTGATAATCCAACGTAATTTCTGATGAATTAACTTTAATTATCCACTGCGTTAGCGACAATTTGTAGCGCTGCGACGTTTCTCTTTTAAGTGTGATTATTAATTGTTATCTAAAAATCTAGAAAATTAAACCTAGCTTCTGTCGTCGGCTTGTCCGCGTTTAGGTGAACGAATCGATATTTTTTGACCTAAACGACGACTTGCGTCAGTCAACATTCCTATCGCGAACAAAAGCTAGTTTTTTTTGTATTATTTATTATAATCTTTTATAATACTGTAACGGGACGTCTGTGTCGAGTGTACAAAAAAGGTTATGGTGCTTAGGTGTTCCTGATTTTTACTCACCGATTTTTCGATTTATTAGTCGGCCTGTTCGATTGGTTCAGTAAATTTTTCCGATCCGGTTTCGGTGTTTCTTTTTGGTTAAGGGTGAAGGCAAACGAGCATCATTTTGAGAGTAGTGAGTCGCGTATTTTCGGTGGCGTGATTTCTGCTGCATTGGGTTTCATACAAAAGTACTGTTGTGTACAGCTGGACTTTTGTATGCAGCAGAAATTACGCTCGTTTGGATTGACCCAAAGAGATGGCGGGAGCTAGATATAAGAAGTTTTGAATTCACGCAGGCAAAATCTCTGGCAAAAGCTCGTTTTAAATACTATTAATATTAATCGTTATAACTTACTTGTCTAAAAGGCATATTGAAATATAGATCAAGTATATTTAATACCTTCACTACCAAATCGAAAGTGATCGCTCGCGTTCGATACGTGGATACGATCAGCCGAAGATAATAGGTAGGTAATGCGAGGGTAAAAATAAAAAGGAGTTCGGGTTGTTACTTTCTATTTTTATACGAGAGGAGGAGCGAGGCAAGCGCCGGCGCCGCAGCCTCCAGAGCGCGCGCATTCCGTCAACGCTTGCGCCTCGGGCAGCGCGCGCGCACATTGTAGTTCAGTGATCTCAAACAAAAACAAACCTGTACACAATTAAAAAAAAACAAATATTACAGTGAACATAAAATGATTTTAAAATTGGACAATATACAAAACCGGCTAGTGCTGCAAGTTAATTGACGTTAGATCATAGACGATTAAACCGGTGCCTAAGCTTCCGTGGTTCAAACAGCCCCATTACAGGAAGTAAACGGGAGTTTGAAGGAAATGGGTGTTTTGAGGAGGAAAAAGCGTAAGTGCACTTTCCCTTGTAAGTTAACGATTAACATTGATTAAAAAATTAATTAACGAGACGTTTATATAAACATTTATAAACGTAAAGTTAATTTAATAAACGTCAAAAATACATAATAACTTTTAGCGAGAGTTAATGTAGCTACGTACCATTGCTGAGTGTTGTTTTAGATCTAAAATAATAAAACTAATGTTTTATCCTTTAGTATTTAGAATACGAATCTTGTAAATGTTTTGTTATTCCCATAAGTGTGAGATATTACTTGTACAGTCAAGGAATTTAATTCCTGGTCCACTTTGGACTATGTCGAAGTGACGTAATCAATCAAAACGTAAGAGACATCTTATGATTTTATTTACTGTGTTGATTTGAAATAGTCCAAAGTGGACTAGGAAATAAATTCCGTGACAGTACATAGTTACACACTTAATGTAAGTAAAAGAATGCTTTGTGAAGCATTAAATTAATTTGTACGACCGTTTTAATTTTTCAAATATGTACACTTGTCCCTTATATTGCGCTAAACTAAGCGAAAGATATTGATTAAGCATCATTTTACGTACAAACAGGGGCATTTTCCTTCATAGGAGCTAAAAGCATCTGTTTTGTTCCGTCAAACCGGCTGGCCGCCCACCACCTGGCGAAGGATCGTAAGGCACGGCAAAAATGCTAACAGTTTTATGCAGTTTCGCGCTTTCTTTATATATTTGGGTTACAGTTAGTCCAATTTACGGTTTATTCTGTTCTTTTAAAGCGACCACACCTGCAATTCCAATTTAAATCAAGCACAATATCGCACGAAATATTTGCAAAACACTTTGTCGAATATGCTAATTCTCATTGTGGTTACCACTTGTACAACAATCCTTAGAACGGCGCACGTTCTCAATAATATTAAAATAGCCTGTCGTTTCTGCTCAATAGGTCATACGTAATTTGTTTTCATGTTCGTGAACGAATGTGTCCCCGAACGAAGGTGAAACAGTAGTTTAATACTTATGCTTATGCGGTCATCACTCACATATTTGGGCGCGTCTTATGGTACTATTTACTCTGCGCTGCTGTATTTCGCAACAGTGTTATTTCGGCTATCGGGTGCTCTACCGGACTGGTTATCTTCTGATGTTTGTTGTGGCTTAAACGATTATGTCATCCCTCGAATTAGGACTGTAATAATCAAACAAGGTCGTAGTTATACGTGTTAAAGATGTTCCTCCAATTGAAAATGATTCTGTCATAAGTTCAATGCTGCGTTATGTTAAACAATATGCGAACGTTCATACGGTCAGTAAGTAAACATAAAGGACCTCGGTTATATGTAGGTCACATGAGTGTTGTGTGAAGTCACACTTTTTATGGTGTTACTGCAGGGGTCTCGGGCAACATAGAACAGCGGAAGCATGCTGCTCGTAGCAAACATTTACACCCATTAATGCCTCACCGCCTCCGTCATTAAATCAAATTGCCTGAGTTAATTTAATGTTAACGGCCCGCCTCTTGTCTTCAATCATCGTGATTGCAGTTTCTTACATTGCTTCTGCATTTTCACTGTTAGATGGATCATTATCTACATTGTACACGGTAAAGGGCTACCACCTGCATTCCGGTTCTCATCCTTATAGCCTCGACTATGAGAGCTGCCGACTAGAATATTATTATTTTATACACCGCTCTTACGCGATTACGGTCAATATGGCATTCAATTTGAGAGTAAAATGATTATAAACATGCAAAGTGTCTATTCTGTAAACGTTATTCAATGTAAAATCATTCTGTTTTAATTTAACTACGCAATTAAATAAAGAGGTAAGTAAACAAATTGCGCAGCAAAGTCGTTACGTTGAGGCTTGTATATACGTTGCTACATTACGCAAAGTAAGTCCCAGGCGGTCACTAGTTAAACGTTGTAGGTATAGGTAGGTTAGCCTTAAATACAATCACAAGATATGCACTTTATCTCTATAACAGGTGTAATCTTGTGCAAATACACGATAAAATAAATTCCATTAAATTGGCGAAGCTATGACTTTCACCTGTCCGTTACATTTCGATTGGAACTGAATTACCGTCATTCCTAGAAAAGAGCATTTCCATTAAAATAAGACTACTGTAAAACTAGTCACGAGTCCCTCTGTGCACTATCACGACTACTTGGAGATATAATGCACAGTTGCGTTGTTATTCTATTAAGATTATCCGGGGGTGAAAGTATCGTGACTGATTGGCCATTGTCGAGAGGCGACTCGGGATGCGGCTCCGAATGGTCTGGATCATGATTTCACTGCTCGTCGGTTTGTTTATCTCATCAAATGTTTATTGTCGTGGGAACTCGTTTAAACTCATTATGCATTCAATTTAGTGCGGATTTTACCGACAATTTAACGGGGCTTCCATATAAATATGCAGATTGTAGATATATCAAAGCGTTTTATTTTTACACTTCTCGTACATTGACATCGTTATAAATATTACACTATTGAACCGAGCCATCAGTCAACGTAGCCGAAACCAGCTTCGAGAGAGCGTAACAATGGATGTATCTATACCAACATAATGGCATCGTTTAGGGATCGCTTGCCAAAGCTTCAACGCGTGAAAGTCAAATTCTTTCCTACTCAGTGAACTTTATCACTGTGTCGTGCCGAAAGCGTTTTACAATCGCGTTCGTCGTTACAGTGTTAACCTTGTGACTTGTGACTGCAATAAACTGCACTGCATCCTTTGACATTCGTGTTCCATTGTCATGCGGTAATTACCATTAATAGACGGTGCGTTTAACGCCCACCATCAATTATATGGACCTTACGATGTAAAACCATTTGCCCTTTCGTGTTTGCAGTTTCTAACATTAAATTCATTTTTTTTTAAGATGTCATACTATCAACTAGATAAAATTTCTGTATGCTAGACTACAACGTGTATAAATTGCGGGAGAACTTTTTCAATGTCAGGGTTTTTGATATATTAGAAAAATAGCATCGGCTAAAAACTAAAGATTTAGCTGCCGAGCGGCATTTTGAAATTAACATCATATTTAGGCGTAATGCACAGACGTTGTAGCAACAATGTTAAAGCAGTTAGAGATTTTGCCAAAACTTTTAATAATCTTCTCCTTCTCTATCTCTATCTATCTTGACCTTGCTTTATTTACTCATTGCCAGAATTTCCATTGCGTAATATCCATTCTCGTTGAAACAATAGTTTATGCATAATCGAGATAACGAGCTCGGTTTATCTTCGACGTTCCAATTTATTATTGATTGGTCGTGTTTACTGTTATGGTTCAATGCCTCTTTCATGTACATCTGTCCCTTCCCGTATTCTATACTTATTTATCCCTTTGTCTATTAAATAAATAAATAAATTATCCGTATCTGCCTCATTAAATCGTAGGTAAGCTTCGCATATAGTCGTATATCACATTAATATTTGAAATCTGACGTACATTTGGTATTTGTTATGATGACCACCACGTGTAAGAGTTTATTTTAATTTTTTATTAACGTTTTTAAAGAAAACTGGTGATATTTCTAGCTATAATTGTTAGCATAAATTATTTGCCTCACACGATTTAAAGTTATAATAACGACATGTAGAGTCATGTCATTACACGCTTGACTTCATTACGAATAAATAAAGCGCCATCTAATTACATTTTACAGTAGGTATATGTCATTAGTTGCGAAAGTTAAGATGAGTCGTTAACGACTTGGTGTAATGACCGTATGATCGCCATACTGGTTAGTAGTTAGAACTCTTATTGAATGTAGTGTTATATTAATTACTGGTGTTTAAGTGGCATTAGTGCTGTTTTATTTCCCGAAAGCTATTAAATATTTAATATTACTACTTTTCTTTCCAATAAAATTTAATCTTTTAACAGTTGCGAAAATTTATAAGTATTGCAATAACTTTAAAGATTTATTTTATTTTGATTCTGATGTTTAAATGTATAAATCTCACTAGAGTATAAAGTTTTTTATTTTTAACTTAATTATTTGAATCCAATATTGACCAAGCTTTCTCTTACAACAACATGAACTTACCTAAAAAAACGTCGCAATTTGTATTACGCTATAAAACTTGTTTCAGTATTATAATTGCGGAAAGAACCGCAACGTCGGTTATAGTATTTATTTTCAGGTATATACAATCGCAAGGACTATTGACCTGGTGAAAAAAGTTTAAAGTGGTGACAGGTGGAACGACACTAATTTAAAAATGGCAACCATTACATTATTTAGCAGCAAAACTTGATTATTTGCCAACACATTCCGAACAGCCCCAAATTTTATCTTAACTTTCCTGGGATTTTTTTTTTTATTTGTGATATTATATCTTCAGTGGTTTTCTTTTGTAATCCATTTTGTGTGAACATGTTAGTCAAATGAAACTGGAACTGACTACATTTTTCAATTGGCAAAGAAAGGCATTATACCCCTATTACGCATCAGGCTGAGAATTTCGTGTAACGTGTGCAAAGTATCTACAGCAAGAAACATTTTCAGGTGAATCGGTATCCGACCGAGCGGATAGCGTCACCCAGCTGGTGAACGATCAACGATGCCGCGAGGTTCGCATTGCGCGCGCAGCCGGCGGGCTAGGGCTCAGCATAGCGGGCGGCCGCGGCTCCACGCCCTTCGTTGGAGATGATGATGGCATATTCATATCGAGGGTCACGCCAAATGGACCGGCTTATTTGGCTGGGTTGAGGGTAAGTTGGAAGAAATCTATAGCAACTTTATGTTTAGAGGCTTGCGAGTACCGCTACAGCCAGAGGCGGCTGTCGAGAACGGTAAAAACAAATGAAATAAAGAATATTTATTTTACATAACTTTTACAAGAAATGCAAAAATGCATAGAAATCGTGTCGTCGCCGCCACGATGACTCCTGGTTTTCGCTTCATTTATTACACTGGTATAGCGAGTGTTTATAGTTAGAGGTGAAAACTTTCTATGATACCCACTCATTAATTCTGTAATCCAGTAAAATCGGCGATTGAAAGTACGGGGTAGTTTGCGTCAAATCCGGTGATTCTGATTTTTTGCAGTCTGGTTTACGATGTTGGTCCAATGAATTATATAAGTTTGTGACCTCGAGCGCCGAACGCAACTATGTCATTTTTTAGATTTTGGCGATTATAACCTTAAAGGACTAGTGTTTGATGGTACCTTTTAAGGACATTTTTAAATAAGACAAATTTTGTTATAATATGAGACTGGAATGGTCTTTGTAGTCCCAATAGTTTACTACTGTAAAAGTCTGAAAAAAAAAACAGAACTACCAGATTTGACGCAAGTTCGTGATGACTAAAGTTACTGGAGTACTGGGCAATGGCTTGGATTTTTACCATAGAAAACTTTCAATTTATTGTAGGTTATTCCTCCACAACAACTCCAATGATAGTTAAATTAAAAATAGCATGCGCCTTGTACTTATTATTAGCTGTAGGTACTTTCGGGTGATGTTCAAATTACCGGGGCGATAAGTATTCTATTAGACTGTCCCGTCTATTGAAATCTATTGTTATTTAAGACTAACTTTATTATATTTAGTACCATTCGCAATACCCGTAATATTCATTGACCCGATTTAGAACATAACAAATCTTGACAGTGTGACACACAAACCCATCCTTGACCGCTCGGGAATGCGAAGCCATTGTAATACGCGGATAATCTGATTTGATTGTACAGGTCGGTGACAAGGTGCTCTCTGTGAACGGTACCTCTGTGGTGGACGTAGACCATTACTACGCCGTAGAGGTGCTTAAGGCTAGCGGGGCTACGCTGGTGCTGGTTGTCACCAGGGACACGCCGACATCTACCAGGTAATATTTTAACGGTTTAAACGACTGGAGAGGTGGTGATTTGTTTGAAGAAGGTAATTACAATATGAAATAAAAAAAAAGTTCTTACCAATGATACGTTGATATTATGTTTTTTTTTTATTGCAAAGTGATTTTACGTAATAGCAAACGCAAACGTCTTGTCAGACCAATTGAAACTTACAAACCTTGGTATAGTATTATTTATGATTTAAAATGTGTTCGTTCTTCAAGTATGCCGCCAACACTTGGATCAAGAACACGGAACGTTATTTAATAAAATCCAAGGCGAATTTCGGATTGAACGATGTTTATTTAAGCACGCAAATTTTACGTATTGAGATTGTTTATTTTTCATACACAAAAGACATCTGCGTTGTGGGCGTCAGACAAGTATGGGCATTGTACTTCACTCAGAATATTATTTTCGACGAAAACATTGTGCGCTGAGTTTGCGTCCTCGATAGACAAGTGTTGTCCAGTTGAATGTTTTTCGAACAAACACATCTTGCTGCAAATCACCAATAATCACTAGACATTAGGAACTGATCGTTTACCAGCCCGTACTAAAATGGTTCGTATTACAAACATGTAACGTGCATAACGATCAGCTTTTAAAATTTGTATGACTTACGTACTTGAACGAAATATCTTCCGGGGCATAGTTATCTCGGGGAGCTTAATCGATTCTGTGCATTTTCTCATAAGTAGAGCAACGAACAGGTCGGCCAACTTAACGCTGCGTTGCTCTTGCCATTAACTCCATACGGGGTCCGATTCGCATCAAAATTAACTATCTTGGCACTTGATGTTTTAACCGGGCCGAGTAATGGACGTAACGAAAATAGTTTTCGAACGATTCGAGTACAACAGTTTTGTTTTCCGTAGAACTCACAGCAGAGCCCCGAGCGGAGCGAGCCACCATTCGGTATCAAGCACAACCGATACGGTGTCGACCTTGGAGAACGGACAGGTAAGCTCTAACTGTACTAATATTTGTATTGAGGTTACTACTGGGCCTGGCTTAAGACTAGTAAAAATGTACCATGTGGTGTTTCACACCACTGGAAGTGTATTTATTATGTGTAAAGTATTGTAAGCTGGAGTAATGCATGTCAAAAAAAAACAAGAGATTTTTTTTTCGTTCTACTTCTACCTATTTTCTATTCTATTCTGTGTATCGTATTCTACGAAACACGAGTAACAAAATATACTGTCCGATTCAAGTGCGTGTGTGATAATGATAGCGATAGTCAGCCGGTGTCTATTATACAAATGGCAGTACTATACAACCCTATAAATGTATAAATTAAATACGTCACTACAGATACCAACCGGGCGGGGTATCCCAACGAAGCCGCTGATAATCAGCAATGCGTACGCCCAGGAGTATGAGCCCGAGCAGAAGGAGGCCCTGGCTAACAACCAGCTCCGCTTCAGTCCCTCGCCGACCGCGCAAGCCGCCGCCGAAACCTACCACCGCCTCGAGGCCTCGCCGCCGCCGCTTACGCAGCCCTATGTACCGCCGGGTAAGTACGCCGAGCGTTATCAGTGAGGATATCATACTTAAGGGTTATAGATCTACACTAATATTATAAAGAGGAAAGATTTGATTGTTTGTTGGTTTGAATTAAATAGGCTCCGAAACAACTGGACCGATTTAAAAAAATCTTTCATCATTAGTATTCTGCATTATCCCTGGTGAACAACAGCTAGTCTTAAATAAACTGCGTCATAGGCCGCCTTTACACCTGTAAGTTTTACTTACGTAAGTGACTTACGTAAGCAACTTACGATCAATTTTCAAGTGTAAACACTCGTTGTAAGTGACTTACTGTAAGTTCTTACAACTTACGTAAATTGGAAAATTGCAAGTCTAAACGCGTTCGAGTTTGTTTACGGAAGCGACTTACAACTTATCGAACTAAATTGATAAGTTGAGAACTTACAAAAAAAAATGTCCTCCTCTAAACAAAAACAAAATAAAGCCTGGTTTCCAGACGAGGTAGAAACTTTAATTACTGCTTTTGAGGCACGTCCCATACTATGGGACTACAAAAATAAGGAGTATAAAAACCGCGTAAAAACAAATTTGTTGCATGTTGAACTTAGTGAAATATTTAGTACCACTCCAGAGGAAATTGCTAGAAAATTGCATAATTTAAAAGGACAATTTAGCCAAGAAGTGACAAAATTAAAGAAAAAGAAGAGCGGCAGCGGTACAAAAGAAATTTATGTGTCAAATGCGACTTTGAGAAGGCATTTTATTTACTGATTTAGTAAGCAATGTAAATGGGCGTGTAATAACTTATGCAAGTTTAAATTCACAAAATTTACATAAGCATTATTTACTGTAAGTTTATATCAAGTGTAAATGCAAACGTAAGTAAATTATGTAAATATTACGTAAGTAACTCACAGGTGTAAAGGCGGCCATAGACCCACAGTAGCGTATTAATTATGATGTAGGTTACTTTGTTTTTAATATTATGTTTGAGACCATGGACACTTTTTACATGAAGTCTTATTCCAAAAACGAACGGAGCTGAGTATTAGGTCATTAAACAGGTTTGCATTTAATTTCCTTCAATTTGCACCAGGTCGAATTTCGTTGCCGGTACATTATTTAGTTATTTATGACAATGGGATCGCACTTAGAAATTCCACCTTATTACCCAGTACGAGTACAAACCCACTCTCTACCATTTTGAGGCATAGTTATTTCAAACCAATTAGAAAGAAGATTTTAGAAAACTTCAATTATGCCAACTTTTAATTATTTGTTGCATAAATCCCTGATACAATTTAAAAATAGATCTGAATCTTTAACCCTAAAACAAAATTGTAAAAAGGCAGATGTTTTCTGTATTGTCTTCGATTTTGACCTTATGGGCTAAATTACGTAACATGAGGTGTGGTAAAGTGATCCAAGGTCGCAAACAGCTGTTAGAAGTGTTAAATCAATAATAATATGGTCTATCAATCCTTAATACCCATCTCAAGCACCTTCCTTATCAGTTGGTGATGTCATATCCTCTTGATTTAAAACTCGTTTGGCTAGGTAACGTCAAAATTCCAACGTAAGAAAAGCAATTACGTTTTAATATTGTTTTTCCTTAATTATTCCTTACAAAGTAGAGAGAGTGACGTCAGAATACTTAAAAAAATGCACGTTAAATGAAAAATATTTTTAAACTCAAAATACAAACAATTTTTAATTTTTTTCCATAGGTGTATATGGAAAATTTGACCTCGATTTAAGATTTCTTGAGATCCAAAGTCAATGATTATGCTATTTGGTCAATCAATTAAGTTCCAATAGGGTTTCCGGCGTATACCGCAATTAAGGTGAATGTTAAATAATTTATTGACCTCTGATTTGTAAGGCATGGCGTGTTCAATTGAGTGACAAATAGCAATCTCAATTTCGTCTTTCTAAATTTTGCATGTCATTATTTGTTCAATCAAGTGAAAAAAAATCGTTTTCCTTTTTTATTATACACATTTTTTGCTGTGGAGCTGAATGAAATATAATTAGAAGCTATAAAAAATATCCAAGCATATTACAGAAACAAAAAATAATGTTACGCAATGTACTCTCGCTGTTATGTCCATACCTAATCTTAGATTAGTAATTGGTTATAGCTATTGAGTTTATAGACGTATTGTACTGTTGGCGTTATGTCACTTTATATTGGCTGGTAATCAACTCTGTAGAATTGGCGTTACAAGTCGATACGTAATTATTTCTGTGTTATGGAGACTTAAGACTCGGATTAAACTTAAAATAACGTTTTAACATTAGTAAGCAAGCATCTTATAGTGCCCGGCCGTTAAGAAGTCAATCCTAACATTGCACAACCATGAAGTTTCTTAATATCGATAATCTTAACAGCAGTCAAACAACGCTGTTATTACTATTTCTTCACATGGATTATATAAGTTGAGCATTAATTTACTTCTGTCAAAATTGTTAGAAACTTCAACTTCAACTTCATGGTTGAGCAATGTGTCAGGAAAGACTTCTTATCTCCCTAGTACTGTAGTATCGATATCGAGTGTGTGATATATCTGCGGAATTCAATAGCAATCTCAACTATAAACTTACACTGGATGTAGAGTGCCGGTGTATTTGCTACGTTAAGGATCGACCTCACCGGCGCTCAAAATACCCTTGTGTTTTTAACGCATACCGTCCGCATCGGTGTTGTGACGCTGAGCCTCTGTTAACGCAGTGACGTGACTTGCTTGGTGTGGACGGTGCGCGGTAAAAACGTGACGCAAAAGTCACTTCACTACGTTTACTGTGCGTCAGCGTATTTCGAGCACCGTTTAGACAGGATGTAAAAGTGGAAATTTAATAACAAGAATATAGGACATTTCAAATTTCTTGATTAATTAGAAGTGAAACTAGACAATAATCGATAATATTTACCTAGTTTTTAATTGTTATCGAAAGCGAACTTTATCTCTGTCAGCTTGTTTTACTTTGCTTATACAAGTTTTTAGAAATATAACCAGTTCAAATCAGAGAACAATGCCAAAATAATTGAACTAAAGGGTGGTCCAGATATAGAGGCCGCTTTTTCTCGCAGTTACTATGACTACGTGAATAAACAATTGAAATAAATGTCAAATGCATTTTAATAACCATTTATCCTAGTTTGCAATTCAGTAGCATTATTCGACAAATTATATAATAATGCAACGTGCTGAGCCCGAATACCGAACTAAGTTGAAAGTAGAGTTTTACAAACATCACTCTGAAAATCGTTTACCAACTTTGCATCACTTTCGTAAGCAAAATATACCTGACCGGAGTATCCGAAATGTGATCAATCGGTACGTAGACGGTCAACAAGTGGGATTCAAGCGGTTTCCGGGTCACTGTAAATACTCCTAGATTGAAAAAAAAAGATTGAGGAAAGCGAGACAGAATCGTAGCAAATCTGACCGCGTCGCGTCACGAGAGCTGGGACTGAGTCTATCTACGTACCGGTGAGCGAAGAAAGCTGCTGGGATTCGGAGCAGGAAGAAGAGACGCAGCCCGAAATACAATCAAAATCAAATTGATCGGTGTATTAAAGGTGCAGCTAAGTTTTACAAGGACAGTATTCCGAGCGGACGAAATTACTTCTTCGTTTTAGATGACGAACCCTACGTGCCTTTAGATCCGTCGCAAGTATCAGGAGATAAATGTTACATGTCGGATGATGAACAGGAGACTCCTATCGAAGAGTCATTACTCCCAACTGGGAAATTTGAAAGCCGTTTCATGATTTGGCAGGCCATCTCTGAAGAAGGGCACATTTCTGGCCCTTTATGACTAACCGAACTGTAAACGGCGAAATATACTTAGAAGTGTGTCTCAAGAAGCGATTATTGCCTTTAATTCGAAAGCTAAATGTCCAAAGGCCTGTTTTGTTTTGGCCAGATCTCGCTACGTCACATTATGTTGAACCTGTTCTTAAGGAACTCAAAAAGGCAAGAATCCTATTATGCCAAAACGAGACAACTTGCCAAATGTGCCACAGCTTCGGCCGATCGATAAGTTTTGGGCTCTTTGTAAGCAGAGATATTGTGACTTAAGTAAACCAGCTACCACCATACAAGCAATGAAGAGTATCTGGAAACGGATTTCTAAGCAAATCGCGGAAAAATCTGGAAAATCACTGTTTAAACGCTTTCGCTCCAAATTGCTGAAATGTGCCAAACAAGGACCCGTTGGGCTATAATATTATTTACGTATTTCCTGAAAATAAAACTAGAAAAATACCAGGTATTCATATTTTGACTCATTCTTTTTGTTTAAACGCAATCGACATTTTCACAGGCGGCCTCTATATCTGGACCACCCTTTATTACGACACGGCTTTTAGCGTGTTCAAGACAATGAAACAGAGTCCAAAATGTTATACATACTGCGACTGGTCTAGTATTATTGGCGTAGGTAGCCAAGGTTAAAGATCTGTTGAATATTTTGCGCTTTCAAATTCATGTAAGTATTTTTGGTGTTGTTGTCTGATTTGGACAGTCGGTTAAAGTAACAATAAAAGATGAGCGGGAACAATTGTACGTCTACTATAGGTATTAAAACACACGGCGGTATCTCAGACTAAACTCCTGTAGCAAGTGCCACCTCATGACTAATGGGAGAGAATTTAATCCGCTCTGGCTATTGAGTTTAAGAGTATATTTTTTCCCTAACCCCGCGGGTCCAACGGCCAAGTCTTTTCAGGCTATAGTGAACAGTACTTACGTATTGGCATTTGTAAATAAATAACTGACAACATGAGTGAAATATCGTGCCATTCATTTTTACAGCGTACCAGCAGAAAGTCCTAGTGCACACTACTCTGATCCGCGACGGTGCGGGCCTAGGATTCAGCATCGCCGGTGGCAAGGGTTCCCCCCCGTACCGCGAGGACAGCGACGCCATCTTCATCTCGCGCGTGTCGCCGATGGGTGCTGCCGCGAAGGACGGCAAGATGCTCGTCGGCGACAAAGTCATCTCGGTCAGTACCATATCGAACATGCAAGACATAGGATTACAAAGGATCCAGGGAGAATTTAGGTCGTCTCCCAGTGGAGTGGGTTGAGAGAAGGGCTAACTTTAAGAATCAGTTCTTGTATTTCATTTCCGCGAGCCGCTTCGAGCCAGTATAAGGGTAAAAATCAAAATAAATGTACATAAAGACGCTATTTAAATGTCACTTAAATAATATCTAACTTACAATTTCATTACAAAATGACGTATGTTTGACGTTAACCAACAGTTTCGTTACGGTGACAAAACTCTCTTTAACTGGACATTTATTTTGATTTTTACCCATAACTACATTGTAAACCAGCTTATTTAGGTCTCCTGTTGAACAATTTTAGCTATTGTAGTCGCCACTGTCCAGTACGCACTTACGCAGTCGCCAAGAGAGAACTCTAGTCCAATCAGCCGTCCGTTCTATGTAAAATGTTCCCATCACAGTATCGTAAAGTAATGCTTAATTGAATCTGTGCGTCAAGGTCATTTGGTTCGGCTATGGATCGTTGACCTCGGCGGGTTCAGTACTAACAGCGTCACTGGTATCCGACCAATAGTGAGCCTTGTTGTGAGATGACAAGATTCACAAATGGTCAGTTAACTGTGATCCTGATTGTGTACCAATTGGCAACGATTTGTTTGACCGCCACATTGGACAGCAGTTTTACGGTGCCCCATATGCCATGACGTGCATAAGTTTAGTGTTTACAAACCACTAATTTCTACGTATATTTACGAGATCGTGAAACGTAAAGCCCCGACGTAATTGCAACCTCTACTTTAAAAAACTCTACTGTAAAATGGTCCAACCTATTTCGCTAAAAACTACCCAAGTTAAACTATTCTTTCTTCCAGACAGTTGAAAAATATTTACGTTGCCACAGACACATTGAATCACACAAACAGACATAGTTGTCAAACTTATAACACATCTGTTTTTCCTTCAGGGGTTAAAAATAACGTAAAATTAAGTGGTAAATGTCATCAGATCATAATTTAAAATAGCTGACATTGTCTATAATAAAGTAAAGATTAATATCATTGAATGAAATGCACATTATATACCTTCGATAACGTTTATCGTCCGTCACGTTATCAAGATATTCTTGGAACATAACTATCAATACGGAGAAACGTGACTAAGTTGTTATGTTGACGTTTCAGATCAATGGCGCGGAAATGGAGAATGCACGTCACGAGGCGGCCGTGGGGTTGCTCACGGGCCACGAGAGATTCGTTCGACTCGTGCTGCAGCGGACCATCACCCCTGAACAAGGTTCACTATTACTAATACTGTTTTATGTCTCTCCAAATCTTAAGGGACCTTATGCTGAATGCTGACGCTGCTCTAAATATTAGCATTTTATATATAGTAAAAAATTAGGCGTTTTTGGAGCCTTTGACATTGGCGTTTTGAGCGATTACGGTTTTTGGAATAGATTTTGAATCGACGTTTTGAGAGCTTTTTCAAAGAAAGGATTTTTTTGTGTGTAGTAAATAGATCCCACCTAGGCTCAACCGGAACTGCTAGAACAGTTACTTCAACTTACCTTTACGTCCGGCAATGTATGCCGGAAATAAATTCAGCTTAATGGCAATTAAAATACGAATCACAGCAGCATAAGTACCGCAATCCACCGTAAATTCTCTTATGTATAAGGCAGTTACATTATGCTTCTCGACTTGCTTTAGATATCGACTTGCGTCCACATTGTTTTCAATCCACTCAAATTAGCGTTGCCCGATTGCGTCAATGTATTTGAAAATAAATGGAGCGGCGCGACTTCGTGGATTAAAACACTAGTCTTGTTATGCTTTTGATACGAACTTGGCTGCATGTGGTAACCATTTGCGTCATCTTTGGTTTTGTATTGTTTTGGCTGGTCTGTCGAGCATGCGCTTGCTTGAAGACAAAACTTATAATTTCAGTTGAAATACCATAGTTAGATATAAATAATCAACTTCGGTATATTGTCATTTTATGTCCAGATGTAGTCTAAGAAGAAAATGACTATGATATATCTTCCTTAGATATTTAAGATATGAGGCTGTATCATGAATTGTTGAAACCTGTAGTTCTAAAAAGTTTCTGGTGCAGGGCTATATATTATAACTGCTTTAATTGTCCAGTTGAGGTGATTTTCACAATTAGTGATACAATCTCTGGATAGAAAAGTAGTTTAATTTTATTTATATTTAATTATAGTACATGACCGCTTTGCTTTATCCATTTAAGTAAATCACATTTTGTTTGTCCCGTTTAGGCGAAACGCTCCCGCGCAAGTCTACGTCGGACGAAGTGAGAGAGCACAAGACGAGTCTGCCGAATGCGAACGTCACCGCGGCACCGAAACCCACCGAACACCCGACGATAGCCAACCACACTGCACCCATAGCACACTACACCGTAGCCAATCACACTGTAGCCAACAACAACGTAGGCAATCACACCGTAGCCAACCACACCGTAGCCAATCACACGCAGGCACCGCGTGCTACGCACGTAGCACCCACACAAGTCACGCATGCGCAGAAACAGGGTCCCGTGCCGCCGCAGCCCGCGCCGCGACGGCTCAGCCAAGCCAACGGCCAGGTGAGGGTTGACACTCGCTTCTTTCTTACTTAAGGCCTACTGTCAGGTGCATGGAATTAAAAAAATATCAATAGATAGACCTTGTGTATTTCGGCTTAGGGACCTTTGTCCCGGGCGATGGCTGACGTAAGCGATCTATCTGTTGTATGAACTACATAGCAGTATCAGCTACCACGGGAGTTCAGTTAGTTTTCACTTGCGTAAAGTAAGCGAATACGACGAAGCCGTGCCTATGAAAACACACTATGTAAACAGTAGGCCTTGCTTGGCACGATTAGCTTCGAGCCAGTGGTAGCTATAAGAAAATTGTAAACAGTCGTTAACTTTGAAACTTAAAGTTGTTACCCCACCAAATGTTCAATAATGAATCGATTATCGACTGATGATCGAGATTTTCTAACGACGATTGTCAATTGATCAATTTGGATCCAAAGCATTGATTGACGATTAACTTATTGGTGTGGGAACACCATAAGTAACGTTGCTCCTTGTGGCTGCCACTCAGTTGCACGCTGTTGTAAATTTGATCTTGGATATAAAGATCGAATTAATGAAACATTTTAAATTTATTTTTGAATAACTAAACTTGCACATTAACGTTCTGTATTTAGTGTTTAGTTTTATTCGCTCACGGGCTGACCATAGTTTAATAAGGAAAATAATTATAATATTGTTGCCTCCAGGCCGGCCCCAAGTCGTCGACTAACAGCACGAGCACGCCTCTAACCCCCGGACCTAACCTGCACGGGTCCCACGACGACGTCTTCGACGACATACAGGTAAGCCGCTCTCTACCCCACAACATTCGCAGGTGATGGTTA
Organism: Acleris laterana; assembly: GCA_963966035.1. Lineage (NCBI taxonomy): Eukaryota > Metazoa > Arthropoda > Insecta > Lepidoptera > Tortricidae > Acleris > Acleris laterana. Next base: position 11,023,591 of record OZ014448.1, on the reverse strand, counting down.
TACGCCGGTTTAACACGTTCACATCCGTGCTTGTCTGACTCAGCTTTACACCATTATCATACGCAAACTCTCTCTTAACGTCCCTTTTCGAAGCGGCGGCGGGAGACGCTCCGTCCGACGCGTCTCGAAATATAGAGCTCATATTTCGGGATGGCGAGATGAAGCGTCCGACGCAACCGTTAAAACGAAACAGCTACCCTATCTGTACATTTGTTACTCCAAGTTGTAACCTTATTTTGCCTTTTTCAGACACTTAACAGAGACAGCGCACAATATTTAGCGTGATGTTTCTCATTTTTTGCGTGAATTGCGGCACCGCATGGATAGTTAATTCAATAAAGTTACAAGGAAATAGAAAATGTGTACGATTCGAGTCTATCAATATTGCATTCCTGCATGACATGATTAAAAAAACAACAACATTCAAGAATTTAAAGAGCGTAGTACGAAGAATGCAGCGAAGATTAAAGCATGGTTTGATTTGCATTGATTATGCTTGTAGAACAAATTGTAGTTTATAGGAAGTCTGCGTTGAGAAAAGAAACGAGTATCGTAGAATTTGATCGTACGTCACAGTAATTGTCCTGTTGCGCGTCAAAGTAATTAGCTAGTTATGACGTCTGGAGGTGTATCTATATACTATACACAGTAATTTAATAAAATATAGGTACGTTAGTGTTATAGTATTTCAACGATTACGGAATTTTATGTATTCTTAGCGATAAATAGTAGGATCTGACATTTTAGTCTGGAGTCTAGCGGTTTATATCTTAAAAATAGAAATAGTAAATATGATTGATGCCCTTACATTAGATTGATTTAACGATAAGCATTCAAATGTGGACCTAAGTATTATCAATATCCTCGTAAGGCTCAATGCCCTAAATTTAGGACATTTTATCAAAGTGACTTGACTTAAGTTGACCGACACAAGATTATTTTTCGACCTAACGAAATTTGACGAGGTCCTTATGAGGATATATCGACTACAAGCAGTTTGACGTCTGGTCGCATTAGTGGCATCCGAGAAAGAATTTTAGTAAACGTAGTAGTTTTTGTGAAGCCGACTTAAGCCGGATGATTTAAATTAAATAAAGATTAACGTTTAAGACAAAAGATTTATTTATAGAGAAGATTCTCCTCAATCGTTAGTGGAAATCCGACGTCGATTGGCGTCTACGGCCTTGTGATCTCGGTCAAAAATTACGCCGATCGTCAGCGGCAATTGGTGGGTTAAGTAAGGCGGAATAGGGCCCTGCTTGCGGTTAGCTCGTGCCGTTACTTAGGAATCTGACAAGGGCTCGTGATATCACCAGTGGAGGTGGAGCATAAAGAGGGTGTTTTTAAATATGTAGATAATTAATCAGTGATGAAACCAGTAATGAACAAGGATCTATAATGCACACTTGATTCCTATGGTACAGTAGATAAGGGTTATTCAATTGTTTTGAGACAATCTATTTATAATTTTATGATCTTTGAATGAAGAGTAAAGTGACAATTATTGGTGCCCTCAGCTAAAAGTCCAACATCGGTGCCGTCACCCTATTTTGTTTTCATTTAATTTAACAACCGCTAAATAAGAAAGTGAAAATATTTTTATTTATACGAGTTTGTAAATTCCGTAAACGAATTGGTGTGGATTTCAAGTTTTCATCTGTAGTTATAAATTTTAAATTAAAACTTTAAGTTATGTTTAATAATTATGACGGGCCACAGACACGAAACTAGATCTAAGACTGACCTTTTAGATTTATCTTTTGCTGTAAGTTACCCTAAGGTTCAAGTTTATTATATCTCTTGGGAGGTACCAACTGTTCACTTTCTACATAAATGACTGTTAAATAAAATGAAAAATAAAACAACTATTGATATGCCTATACAAGTCGATGAAACATTTCGTGTTCCTCTCACTATCGGTATATCACTATCGATTACCGTCTTGAACATTCCGAACCCTAAACATAATGTTTATTTAATCCATATTTGAATATGTGAGTGAGCAAGGCTGCCCTCCCTCGTAGAAAATATAGATGAAAGGTAAATCCATTCCCTTGGACATTGTTTATTATTTCATCTTTAAACTCTCAAAACATAAGGGGCCCCAACTACTGGTTAACCCAAATACGTCCGCCTCTCATTAGAAAGGCCTTAATCTTGTAATAATTAAAATTTTCCAGCCGCGACTATCAATTTTCATTTAAACATTATTTCAAATACACTTTAAAACCTTACGAAAACATGCGCAGGTTATTGGACTGAAGCCCGTACTGACGACATATCCGTCAATGGCATCCTGTATAACTTTAAAGAAAGAAAATATTTTTATTGACACAAAAGCGACACGATTTACAATAACAAAGAATTCAAACGATCACATATTTACGTCGATAAGGGACCCACTCGGCACTATCCCGAGGCAAGCCACGACGCTGTTTTTCAGTGGGGCCTTTTAGGTATAGCTTTAGGTAAATAAGCTCCCGATTATCCAATCCCTAATCACATGACAACCCATTTATTAAAACCGGCCCAATAGTTTAGTGGTACACCCGATTTTTCATGCAGAGTGCGTAGTGTTTGCAACAATTTTGAGCTGTCATAGTGACTTCTTATTTATCGATTTCGTATATGTATACCAAATATTATTATTTTTCCAAGAAGTTTTTCAAACAAATGATTCTTTTATATTTTTGAACTGCTTCTAACTAAGTCACAAACAGAACAGTATAATCACGAAATATGGTTCATCATTAAAAATACGTGCTGGGCTGTCCCCAAATGGTTGGGATGAGGGCAAGATGATGACTATTGTTACCAATTTATTAATAGTAGAAATAAGAAATTTCGAGTCATTTTCAGTTCAAAATCCATTCAAAACTTCTAATGAACGTTAGTTCGATTAATTGCCAGTATCTACATGACACGATAAGTTTCCAACAATTCTATTTTGTAGTTAAATATATCGATAGGGTAAAGTCACCAGTGGTCAGCCAGAGACCTGTAGTTTGTATGAGTGTGAAGAGTACGAAAGATATACTTCCCACTCTTCGCACTCATATAAGGTCGACTACTGGTCTCTGGCTGACTGCTGGTGACTTTACCCTATATGTCAAAAATTTATAAATGAGAATGACAGTGACAGTTCAAAATTTCATATATACCTAAGTGTTAAACTCTTTACCAGATATCGGAATTTTTGTAGCAAAATCATTTGAGGAGTAGAGATTGCGTATATCGATTATCCGGTTTCGTTTCTTAGAATAAAAATAATTATGTGTTTGTATTTTCGGGTCAAATCTTGCAAGGAAGATGTAAAAAACCACCTTCCGTTGATCTATTGAGCTGAAATTTGGTATAAGTACGTACGTAACTTTGATTACAATACAAAAATATAGCACCGTCGAGCTGGTCTTATGATGTAGACGTAGGGTGGTCATAGGAACTCCTAAATTACACATGATAAACCCATCATGTTATGGCTTGTTAGAATCGTCTTGACGAGAAGAGGATGACTGTGCAAAAAAGTACAGTCCGTAACAAAAGTAAAAGCATTATTTGGGACAATATGGTTTTTTTGACAGAAACTTACTTTGTTGAAATTTGTAGATTTTATTCACAGCCCTTTTTGATAATGCTGCTTCATTTGCTATAATGCTTTAAAGGTTAATACAATTTTATATCTGAGTGTGAATTGCGACTTCTTGATGACAATACTTAACTTAATCGATAAGTGATTTTATCGACATACGAAATCACTTCTTGTAAAATGTTTTTGCCCCAAAAATGAGCTTTTGCATAATTCTGACGTAATTTTTTTAAATTACTATTAGTACCTATTTATAGTAAGAAATTAAATATTTGCTTGTGATTAGGTGACAAATTTTGCCAAACACAATGCAAGTATTCCTACAATTAATTAATTAATGAGTTTTTAGGGTTAGGAAGTCAAACTACAACCCTTATAGTTTCGCCGCATGTCTGTCTGTCCGCGGTCTAGTTCAGAGACTCTTACGTTCTACTTTCTTTTTCTTCTCGTACTACAAGCTGTAATTTGGCATAGTTATACATTTCAATTTCGCCGACAAACAAGTAAAATAAAAACTTTTACATCGATTGACGTATCATTGGATAGCTGTTAAAAAATCAATACGTTCATGTTATTCTCAGTTTTTACATTTTGGGGACAGTTTAGGAAATATTAAAATGTAAAAAGTTTAATTTTCGCTGGAGTTACGTACGCGTGGGTTTATTATTATTTTCATAGTCCTAAAATTCAAATTCGTGCCGTATAATTTACCTAAATAATAAGTACCGGTGCCAGCAATACGCTATAGAAACGCACCGATCTTCCTCAACGCTATCTATACCTTCCATAAACCTTCATGTGTCTGATGTGAACGTGTTGACCGCGCAGCCATCTCGGCCGATAACGAACGAGGAGTTCCAAGCGATGATCCCGGCTCACTTCCTCGGGGGCCGCCGGGCCGCGGCGGACCCGCCGGAGCGAGGCGTGAGGGTGACCGTGGAGCGGCCGGCGGCGGCCGTCATGCTGCCGCCGCCGCCCGCCGCCGTCGGGTGCGTCACCGAGACCATCACCAAGTCCACCTTCACCGAGACCACGGTCACCAGGATCACGGACAACCAGCTGCTCGCGCCGCTCATCATTGAAGTAAGTAATCAAGTGTTTAATGTAAAATTGTGTCCTTTGCGCGTTATTAAAATACAAAACCTAAACTAATCGATTTAAGAGTTGAAAGCATCATTCTTGAATCATGAACTTCGAGATCGTTGGTTGGCGCTGCGTAGTAAAAAATGTTCTAATATGTTTATGCGCGACCAGCGAGAGACATTAGACAGCGGAAAGAGACACCAATTAGCTGTCTCCTCTCCGTACCCGTCTGTATAGCCCTTACTAAAAGTCGTAGTGACTGAAAATAAAACTGATTTATTTTAAGTTTACCGATGCTATGGACACTTTTTTACATTAACATTCAATTTCTAGCGCAGTCTGCAGTGTACATAAGGCTTGACGACGCACCGAGCCACCGCCGCTGCCGCACCTTATAATAACGTAGAAATAGACAATAACACAGATTTAACCATTGTAAATACAATATTAATCAACCAAACCAATTAGAAGGTACTAATCGGCATTGCAATTCCACGGATGGAGAGCTACCATCCGTTTGGAATTGACTTTGGTACACAAAAAAGGGGATCGTTGTATTTTTATTTGTGCTTCCGGGAACGAAATCTTTCATGAAGATCTGGAAGGAAATTTTGAAATCCGGATATTTTTTTCCTTGCTTATAAATTATCAATCTGCCAGCTCAATGTGCTTACCAGAGTTTTGTGATTTAAATTCAGATAGCTTTATGCTTATGCGGTCTTTGTTGGTTCGATACTGGTTTGTTACACAGAAGCACGTTTTGTTGTTGCAGGAGGTCGTGTTAGTCAAGGAGGGCGGTTCTCTCGGGTTCAGTATCATTGGCGGCACGGACCACTCGTGCGTGCCCTTCGGCGGGAAGGAACCGGGTATATTTATATCGCATGTAAGTAATACGTACTATGGATGTTTGTATTTGGACATATTTGGCGAGAGAGATGTCTTTAAGTACAGGTATATTTAATTTTAAGTTCCAAGAATTGATTTAATTGTTTAGTCTAAAGAAATTCTCGACATTCTTCATACAAAAGGACCGTCGTTACTGAGGATTCTCGAAAATGGCACATCTCTAGGCAGAGTGATTTTAAAAGATTTGTCTTTAAAACTATGAAATCGTTTAAAAGGATTTATGACTTGCTGCGTCTGCTCCGCCTGCGTTTTTTCTCAGTGGGGTCCTGTTGTATGTTGTAATATTCAAAAAACAAATCGAGAATAAATGCTCTTGGTCAGAAAAACAGAAAATACCACTTTATTTTATTATTTAAAGACACCCATCCTAAACTGAAGACCATAAGATCTCACAGTTTTGTTTAAATTGCTCGCTAATCTGTATGTTCGGTATGCATTTTGCATTTGATTTAAAACTAGCTTACCGGTGAGCTGACTTGAAACATTGAATTTAGCTTAGAAATACATGACAATAAATGACAATGCAACGTTATAAACTAATTTATTTATTATTTCCTCAGGTGGTGCCCGGCGGCGTGGCAGCGCGTTCAGGCAAGCTGCGCATGGGTGACCGGCTACTCAAGGTGAACGGCGCGGAGCTGACCGGCGCCACGCACCGCGACGCCGTGCAGTTGCTGCTCACGCCGGGCCGGGAGCTAGCGCTCTCGGTGCGCCACGACCCGCTGCCGATGGGCTTCCAGGTTGGTCCCAACTTACACCCTGAAACTGGCTGGTAATAAACTGTGCAGTCAAGGACACGTAGCGATCAAAGTTCTCAAAAACATGTATACTACAGTCCGAACACAATAACCTAGCTGCGAGTGACAGAACGATGTTTCTGATTGGTCGATTGGTTTCATGAGAAGGCCCAGACCATGGTGTTCATTCGGCTTCATGGAAATAAGTAATTAGAAAAGCAAATACTAAAAAGAGAATTAAAAAAATACGGGGGGCTATTTTTTGCTAATGTCTAATGGAACGGAATCCTTCGTGCGCGAGTTCAAAACTCACTTGGTAAAATTTGTACTTATGCGTATCATATTTTTGAGATTTAGTAGCTACCATACATTTTGTCCTTGTTCATCCCAAAGTAGAAATATCCTGGTAGTTAATTTAGGTCAGCTTGCGTCCACTTGAGGTAGCGCCTTCATATAGTGTTAAATCTTATTGACCTATTGACCATTATCGTTTAACACTGGATGGGCTTTTCCTGAATAACGTAGGTAGGCCTAAATTAATTTAGCAGGCTTTCAGACTGTAGCAATCTACAGACCAAATATTGTTCCTAAAACAAACAGTTGAACTTGAAAAGATGTTGTTAAAATGAGATGTTATTAAGCCCAAATATCGAGCGTTTACGAATGAATACAAAATTTTTTGAACCTAACATTAACTCAGAGTTTACGATTAGAATTGCACATGGATTATGTATTAATTATACTTTTAATTTGTATGTACTTACACGCAAGTAAGTCGCGCAATGTTTTGCATGAATGACAGTGGTCGGGTTGTGAGTCATTGAATGACTATTGAATAATGCGTAATGTGGTATTCTGAGTAGACCGAGTTGAGTATTGCTTACAGTAGTTTTTGGCGGTTTTGAGATGGACAAAAAATGGGTATCTGCGTATTGCTTAACATAGGGTATTATTATGTTTACGGAATACGAAATCTTTATTGTAAAAGATTTTTTTTCTAGGTACGTATACGCAATCTATCGCTTTCCGCTGTTAGGCTTGAAGGATCACGCGTAACCTTATCTCATAGCGGCTTTGTTCTGCAAGATCTTACCACGAGCTATGTCTTAGAAAATCACTTTTCAATAACAGCAGATACTTGTTCAAATGCACAGTGCATACAATAGGAGCAGATTGATAGCGCAAACGCATTTTTAGTGCGACCTTTTTATATTCTCTGTTTATTCATCCATTTTTGAATCAGCTATAACACCCATACCGTTATTCTGTTTCACACGTGCACTCGACGACTCCGCGGCTCAGACTCTCGTTGAAGTTGAGATTGTTGACGCAACTGTAAGTGCCTTCTCGGCAATTCAGACCTATGTGTGTTACCAGATATGTGTGTCGATCGAACCTCCCCTCCCTCAGTTACTGTGCTCAGCTACATCGTTACTGAATGGTTATAGTACGACGCTTTCTTTCACTTCGTAGATATTTATTTTTACTATTCGGTGTAATCGCCCTTATGATCTGTCCCATATGGGAAAAATACCCGAATCACGAGAGGTATTGAAGCAAAAACCTTAGAATGATTCCTAATTCGGTAGATAGTAGTCGACTCCCTCTAAATATGAAGACACAAGAGACCCTATAGTTCATTTTTATAGTTTTTATATAAAAATATATTATATCGCATTGTTGTTCAACACTCCCTGAATAAAGTTGCAGTTGTCTTGTGCTAGAATGTTGTTACTTAGTGCATGAACTGTTGTCGCTTTGCATGACACGTACGTATTGTATTTAGATCCCCCATAGGAGAAATAGATATTTTATTCTCCACCATAATACAATTATTCACCTCACGTCTCTAAGATTTTTGCAATTGCAATGTTTCGTTTATTGTCCAGGACCTAACGATAGTAAAGCAAGAGGGCGAAAAGCTGGGAATGCATATCAAGGGCGGTCTGAATGGACAACGGGGCAACCCCAACGACCCGAACGACGAAGGCGTATTTATCTCCAAGATCAACAGCGGTGGCGCCGCTCGTCGTGACGGCAGGCTCAAGGTAAGTGAAAAGATCTTAAAATTGAGAAATAAAAGGCTCTAAAGAGCACTAACGTCTCTTCTCTTACTCTGCATTCATTCATTCATAAATCATAAAGGACTGCAAATACTACAAGAGGGTCCTCTTCCGTTAAAACATGTTGTCATGTTATTTTCATGGGTCACTATTATGAATTATCATCAGGATATTGCTTGCTCTTTGCCCGTTTACGAAACACATAAATAATTAATTCAAACACTATGAAAAAAAAGAAAAAAATATTTATTCACTACAGACACAAGACACAGATAAAAGTAAAAAAAGAACACAGCAATAAACAAGTAGGCAGTGTGTCTTCGCGGCAGTGAGGACACTGAGGAATCTGTGAGGTTTGACAAATTAACAGTCCTAATCCACCGTCGGATAGCGAAACCCATTTACCTTTAGTAAAGCTTGTCTAAGAAGGCTGACAGCATTGAGTAACTGTTTTAAATTGGATACTTCTGCCTACAGCGACATCATTTTCTAGGTATTTTTGTCAAGCTGTTGTTGTGTTGTCGTGTAGGTCGGCATGCGGCTGCTGGAAGTGAACGGCGTGTCCCTCCTGGGAGCGACTCATAACGAGGCCGTCAACGCGCTGCGCGCCGCTTCCGACGCGCCCCTTCGTCTCGTAGTGTGCCAGGGCTACACTCGCCCCGATAAATACGCTGTAAGTACAACATCATTCCTGAAATCTGTGTCCAGCCAATTTAAAAAAGATGAAAACAAACTGTTTTCGTTAAGACTTGAACACTGCTGTACACTAAGCAGAATTAGACACACATTCATTTTAAAAAATTTAAGTCGTAAAGTGAAGTTATTTGGTAATTTGTGAATAACGCTAATCTTTAAACTTGGTTCAAAACTGATAAATAGAAATGAGAAATGAAACATTACGCGGTTATAAGTTTGTAAGTGTATTTTTTTTACAAGAATATTTTGATAACGAACTTTATGTCACAGACCGGCAGCGAGAGTGGAACGGCTGAAACTGGTGGCTCTCTGTCTCACTCAACGTCAAGCTTAGATCGAGATGATTCGGTGCACCAACATCAACAGGTCAGAATAAACATACTCACTCTCAAATATGCACCACCTTCTCACTATTGCAGAAATAAATTATAATCTATCGGTTTTGTAATTAGGAGCAGCAATATCAACAAGAGCTTGTTGAGTTTGAACAAGAGAAACAAGTCGCCGAAGTCAGGGAAAAATCTACGCCGGAAAAGGTAATTATAAATAATGCTTGTAACACGAGTACTTAATTTTCTTTAAATGTCGTTGTCGTAATCCTAACTGTCTAAGGGCTGTATTAATAAACTCATCTTGGCTGAGACGCCCGTCACAAGATACGTCAAAGTAAACGTCTAACCATAGAACACTGTCATTTTTGTCACATCTCGAGACGACCATTTGAGTTGAGATTACTTTATTAATACGGCCCTAAGTCATGGTAATTTTACTATTGGCTTATTTGGTGCTTACAAGTTATGTGCTAACTGATGCGAGATATATATCGGACTCTCTTTCACTTTGTCCTGCGGTTATTTATTAAAGTAATAGTCGTGTTTTGGCTTTTTATATGCATACATATTACACAATTTATCGTCTCTTTGAAAAGTTGATAAAAATAAAAACAGACAGAGAGTTTTGGCAAATTAAAACTAGGGTACAGTACCTGATATGCTTATTCAAACATGGTTTGCAAGTTATGGGCCGTGTTAATAAAGAGCTAAGCTTTTGAAAAGGGCTCTTAAAGTTACAACGCGTTCACAATATCTGTGCACCTCTCTGGAATGCGACGTCGCTCCCGCTACCCCTTTCGCCTCCCCGTGCTCGCTCCGTCGAGTCCGTAGGGCTAACGTACCCAGAGCGCCGATATGATGCCACGATTTTGTAATGTGTATCTTATGGTGTCTGTTAGGTGCTAGACATAGTGCACGCGGTGGAGAGCATGGCGCTGGAGCCGGCACCGCCCACGTCGCCCGAGCCGCACCACAAGACCACCACGGTCGTCATGTCCAAGCACACGCGCCAACCTCAGGTAACACACCACACAAACTGCTAATGCTATAGTTCACCGAGTATACCATTAAGACTGAGCGGAACCTTTATAACTAAAATTTGGCCAGGCTTGATGGCATTCGTATAAGATCATTCTGGTTGTAACTTATAACGGTACCGTTTTCAGTTTCTGCTCTGAACCTAGTAACATTGCCGACTTAATAGGTAGGCTTAAATTTGAAAATGCTAGCTTCCAGAAGTGTTTTAAAGTAAACAGTGTTCTTCCTTGCTAGTTTTATGTAATAATGAAACCTAAATTCAACCTTTTAAGACTATCATATAAAGCGAGTAATTTTAAATTTTTGGTCGTCTAAAATTATCTTTGAGAGATTTTAAATTTGCTATTTATTATGCTAATATGAAGCTTGATATTATACAATACAATTATTTGGTACAATTATTTGCATGAATCAATATGATAATTAAGTAATGAATGTTTGAAAGCTTTATATTTTTCGAATTATTATGATAAAAATTTAGCATGAAAGCTATCTTTAGCTTAATAACTTTATTTTGTAAAGTCTTGAAAAGTTTGGCACGATAGAATTTCCCCGACTGCAGTATTTACTATAGAGCATGCACTTTGTATATTTGTAGTATAAACATATTGCTTGCATGAAAATATACTTGATTATATTTATATGGATAATTTTAATATTTTACCTACTGCGTATCTTAACACCTATCTTCCAAAATAAATGTTGTTTAGTATATTATACGTAAAGCCTGGTAATTATGTAGATTATTGAAAGGGTGGCACTTCAGTACAATCCTCTCCTGTCTCGTTTAGATTAACTGTCTGTTTAGGGTCCTATTATTGTTAAGTTTATGACGTTGGTACCGGTCAGTACGTGGAGTGCATGTAACATCTTATCTTCAGTGGTACCAAGGTTTTTAGTTAGATTTAGACATAGAAACGAATCGAAATAAATTGCTGCTGTGTTGTTTTCTTTTAAAGATTTATATTGTTATTTTAATTTACCGTAGCTTAGATCAATGTTGTCATGTGTTAGCTTATGTACCGGTGATAAAAGCATTCGAGCAACAATATTGACAAAAAATGTTACGTCCATTGCAGAATGCAAACGCCGAGGAAATGGAGGAAAACACATAGTGCATCAATTAACTCTGTCCAATTCGTTGTAAATACTTAATCGTTAAAAGATCAATTGAAATGTGTCAAACTATGTCGTATGAATGTTATTTTATATGGACTCCGAGATTCGGTATCCACGTGTAATCATAGCGTTCATAATAAGAGCTTAGAGAATTTTCTACTCTTGAAGTCTTTCTTGCTTCAAACTTACCAATTCAGGATCATGCGGTGCTTAACAAAATAAATAAATATTGACAGCCACATGATGCGAGAACATTTCTGAATTAAATTGCGTGGTAGAACTGGTAATTATTAATAAAACAAGTACGTGTCAGTATACATCAGCCAAACTTTAATGTGTGTACCTATGTTCCTTCTTAATATAGTAATGTCTTATTTGGTGTTATCCTCATGGTGAATACTATATTTCCGACCTTATATTTGAATGTGCCCTAAACAGGCTTTTGTATATTATCACGTTACGTGTGAATTTATCTTTATAAACTGAAATTATATGTATATAAATTAGATATAACATTTTTATGGATGTATGAAGGGAGTTTGGACGAGGGAAGCTGCGGTAACCATGTTTCATTCCCGCGATATCGCAACAACTGCTTATTGTAAGGGAAGTATAGCGCGATAAAGCCCAAAGGTTTCTAACATGTTGCTTAAGTGATCAGGAATTACTCAATAGGCATTGAAAAAATGAGTTGGGGTACTCGTTAATTTTCTTAAATGCGTCATTTTTGTCGACTTCACTTTTAACACTTGTTAATTGTGTAAATAAATATATTTCATCAATTCGCCCTTTTTGTCGTCCTAATTTGGCACTTTTTTCATGTAGTCAATTAAGCAAGGCGACGGTTGTCATTGTTTAAAAATATGCAAAATTTTCCCCTGAACACATGACATGAACTGACCGATAAGGAACGGGCACATTTTAATAACATTGATGAATTCCAAAAATGGCTCAGTTGACCAAAATGACGTATTAAGAAAAGCATGCGAGATAAATATCAATCCGAAAAAAATACCCTTCAGTAATATGAATAGCGGTTACATGTGCATGTTTCCCCAGCGGCAGCACTGTACTGCTAATGCTATGGGCCTACTCCGATGTCTTCACGAGGTCACGTTTGTGACTGAACTTTGAACAGATCGTCACGTTGCACTGCTGCATATATTTGTTGACTTGATAGGAATGATGAGTCAAAGTCAAGTATTCTGCGCAAGCCACTTAATAAAGTTGTGGACAATAGACTAAAAGCCTAAGACCGGGCACATTGTAGAAATTGTTACGATTTTTAAATCAACAAAAACTATAGGTAAAGAAAAGGAGTTTAAGCAGTACTAAGACCTTAGATACGCTACGGTTATTTCATACAAAACTCCGTACTAGGTGTCGTTAAGGCACTTTGTGAAAGGAAATGATCAGACTTTATGTATATTTTGAATGTGAAACATCATTTCATGCTTTTATTAAATGGTTAAAGAGGAATTTGCATCGAGCATGGTTTAATTCAATCTGCGCAAGAACTATTAATTCCTTATTCATAAATCCACAATAGCTCAGTTATTCTTAAAATTACAGTCGCGGAACGAAAAGGTTGACCAGTTTTCAAATAAATTCATTTACGCGTTGCAAGCACATGTTACCTTTTTAAAGTGTGTAACAGACGAGAGAAAAAATATTGAACCAATAGTTGCTGTTGTTTATACGTGACCATAGCAACCCTTTTGGAACGACCAATAAAGACCAAGTTCAGTTAACGAATAGTGGCTGTTGTTTATACGTGACCATAACAGCACAAATTTGAGTTCAGTTTGAACCAATAGTGGCTGATGTTTATACGTGACCATGGTAACCATGTATCTGTGGGCCGTGTAGTGAAATTTGACTGTTCGTGACATTCATTATGACAGAATGTGTCATACTCGGTCGATTAGCCGTTATGATAACTTATACTGAGCAACCAAAAACAGATCTTAAGGTGGTCAACCTTATCATTCCGCGTCTGTACTTTGTTAGTGTCTTTCTTTCAGACATTACAATTAAATAGAAAATGCCAAAATAAAAAAAAATATATACATTTACCCAGTACTCAAGAGGACAGAGAAACGAAAAAATTGTATTGTAACAAAAGAGAGATACGGCCATTTGTCTTAACAAGATAGAGCGCATTGCAAATGTTCAGTCGGAACTGTTTGCGAATCACACAACTATAACAGGTTTATTGTGCGTTTATGAATAAGGGGTAACCCTTTTACTGATCGCCGAGCAAGCAGATGGGTGTGGAGATTCGCCAAAAGTTTCTTAGTTTTTGTCAATAACATCCGAGCTTTCGTGGTCTCGATACTACCTCCTTAGAAGGAGACTTGATGTTAACAATGCTATTACAATAGTTTGCAAGTATTACAGATAGAAAATATATTAATGTTTGATATATGTTGCTAGTGATTAAGATAAAATAACTATTTTCGATTCCATATTTTAAATGAATTAAATGTTTTCCTAAATGTTAGCGAAGCCATTTATTATATCTTATAGTAAAATTATTGGCCTGTATGTTTAAATCATATAACTGTATTGTCTCTTAATTGTGTTCACGATTTCAAATAAATTGACCTTCCATGTATAATCGTCTATATACACTATATCTCCATAGTAGTGCAATAAACTTGGCCGACCGACGATTTTAGAATGTTTACCTACAATTCTAATGTAACCCACTAGTTCAAATGTTTAATCGTGCGTGCATTTTTCTGACTACTTTATAAACGTTAACTGTTGTGTACTGTGTAGCCATTACAGAGACCAATTTTTATAACCGTTTAGCATACTATCTCGTACGGTCACGAGCGTTAATTTGGGACCCATTTCAAGAAAAATAAGCTTGCAGTCGTCAATGTCATTAGAGATGTCCTGTCTTTTGTAACGTTTAGGAAACTCATCCTTATTGTTGTAGAATGTCAGATTTACTTTGGACTTAAGGTGGGTACCAAATTTAATCTCGTGACTGTACTGTGCTGTATTCGAAATCATACCTGTAGTAAATCAAATAACCAGTTAAAATTGATATTGTGAAGTGTTCTTAACGTTCCGATTTGTACCCATTGCAAATATTTTTCAATTGCTTACAAGTTTTATGAATATTATCATTTTACTAAGTTGGTTTAGTCTTTTCGGTATTTAAATCTTAGTTGAATACCATTCAATATTTTATATTTACATTTATTTAACTGAGAGCTAACTTTGAAAGTTTTAGTACATTTTTGGCCATATGAATTATCTGCCGATTATATTTTAGTTACAATTTGTACTTATGTCAAGCTATATATTGTGCTTGTAATTATTTTACCTTAAGTTTTAATGTTAATAAATTCTAATTGGCGTTATGTTTAAGTGTTGCATTAAATACATGCTGTTCAGAATGTAAAGTTGGGTTTGATTAAGTATTTCTGTTAAGCCTGTTTTGAGACATTTATTTTGGAAGATTTTTCGTTCGTTCTGAGCTTCCGATTCGTTCCGCTAGTATTCAGCGTGAGCTATGTTTTCGTGCAAGTAGCTTCGCTCCAAGTCGAACCCCGTCTCGCAAACAAGTGTGCGATTCGGCTGAACCTTTAGTTGTATTTAACGGAGCGTAGTACAGAAGTGTTGGTTTGGTTAGTCGTCTAGTTTGCAAGCGGCGCCGCAGTCGCCCCTAGCGGCGTTCACGCAACAGAAAGCGAAGTCGCCGGTCCCTCCGCCCGGCGCGCCCGACGACGGCACCGCCGTGGACCTGCCGCCCGCCCCGGGCGCCGCGCTGCAGCGGCCGCGGCACACCCCGCCGCCGCCGCCCGCCAAACCGAAGCCGCAAGTGCCGCGCAAACCGCAAACGAAGCGAGTTAGTTTCACAGAACAGCCCTACGATCACACCGAACG